>CAKNXH010001892.1:67101-99134 GCA_932178445.1 Andricus quercusramuli | reverse complement strand
TATGTAAAGGAAGATCGTTTAATGACAGATGATTACTTTTTTCTGGAACAAATTGCATCGCAAAATTTCTTGCTGGGCTTAGGTCTGGTAATGACGGATCATTACTTTTTTCTGCAACAAATTGCATCGCGCGAACTCTAGCCGGGCTCAAATATTCATAACTTGTGAACAAAGTTGCAGCTTGTAAGTACGCCTGCGTAATCCCTTCGCAGAAAAGGTGAGTGCATTTCATTTCAATTTACATCAGCACAATATCGAAGTCTAACTCATTCCGGTTTTGCTCTAAGATGAACGACGAAACAGGTCAATTTTTCACTTAAAACAATATAAAAAAAAATAAATATAAACGAAACAGCTGGGATGACTTTTTGTGTATCTCATTTTGAACTCAAAATAAGCCTAGTTTTTTTATGTGATAGTTGGACAATTTTCTCGAAACATTATATTATATTCTTCACAATTATTGTAATTTCAGGATGGGAACAAGAATACATAATCACAAGATGCATATACATTTCCGTTTGTTATGTATTTGTTTACCGTTTTTAAAATTTTTTTGATTAGCACTTCAATCCTTTTATTGAAGTGTTATTAAAGTATTTTAAATTAAGTATTCACATTTTTCAGAAAAGCTTATTTCCATTTAGAAACAAATGGTTTACATTTAGGGTGAAATTTTTTTTCAATTTTACGATATTAATTTTGTTAAATTCCTGAGAAATATCCATTTAGTAATAATTCCCTTCTTTAAATCAAATAATATTATTTCGAAAAGAAATTTATATATATTTTTTTTATTCCAGAGGAGAACTACGCGATTGGATGGAACCGTCTGCACCTAAAAGCAATTGGTGCTTGGCCAGATCCCAATAATAAGGATGATAGGATTTCTAAATGTGTGGCCCTACTAAACGCGATCAACATGCTCTTATTCTTATCTATACCACAGACAATCAACTTATTCCAAGTCTGGCCTGACCTTGAATTAATTGCTGAAAATTTGTCAACAGCTAATCTTACTGTTACAATTACGGTGATTAAATTATATGCAGTGTGCAGTAAGAAAGAAGGTATTTTCAATATGTAATTACAATTTTTTACATTCTTATTACAAAGTGCCTCGTCGTCCCGACATTCGGGATGACTGGTAAAATATTTTTCATAAGCTTGATTAGTCGTCCCGAATTTTCTGGATGACTAGTCCATCCCCTTTTCCAACTCCCCCGTTTTTTGAGACGACTGAACACAGCCTTCTGATTGTATCCAAAATGAAAAGGTTTTGGTCCCATGTAAAATGTCTAATTTTCATGTTATCATGTTTGCGCAGGAAGTGAGAGAAGTATGACACGACCAAAATTTTCATTTTACTTTACAGTACTACCAAATAGGAACCTCCCCTTGTTGAATAATGTTTTTTAATTCAGTAAAATAATTTAAATTTCTTGCACTCTTAGATAAAATTGTACAGTCTGAGTTTATTCAAGATAGCTAAATTAATCAAAGTAATTGCTTAAACTTGGCAAGGTTGTAACATTTGAGATAGAAAATTGTCAATTCCTATACCAGCCTCTCACGTTGAAAAACACTTATAAAAATTGGGTGTAGTAAGTTTTGAATTATATTTTTTTTTCCAAGGCAATTGTTAACTTTCATGACTTTTTGTAATTTTTGAGTAAATGGTTGAAAACCTTTTGCAAAATCTTCTTTCTAGTCCAAAAGTAAAATATCCGTCGGGAAAACAAAAAAAAATCCGTATTTTTGTGAGAAATTACAAAAATAATTCTGAAAAATTTGTTTAATAACTGATTTTTTCCAACGATTCGAAGTTTTCACTGAATTGTATCACTTTATGATCACTTTTATAAATTTTCACAAAAAAATTGGTATTTTTATGAAAAAACGCAAAGATAATTTTTTTAAATTTGTTTATTAAAATTTATTTACAAATTGAATTTCATAACAGAACAATATAAGAAGAAATTCATTATATTGGAAGAAATGTGAACCAATAAAATATTTCATTAATGTTAAATATTATTTGAATTATTTCAATGAATTTCACTAACTGCTGATTAATTGGATTATTTAACAGTTGATATAAATTAAACATAATTAACATTGAAATTATAATATGTTAAATCAATTTCATTTCATCATCAAATAATACATGTTTATAACTTTTTGGGTCTCCTCAGAATGATATTCTACTTTTGGACTAAAAAACAAATTTTACTAAATAGTTTAAACCATTTACTCCAGACTAATTCCACTTCAATTTATTCAGAACGACTTGGTATTTCGATATATCATTCTATGGTTTAAAAGTAACACATATTTCACAGTTTTATGAAAAAAATGTTAGATTTGTTACAATCATTCGCAGATTACCTGCAGATTCGCAAAAATTGATAAAAAGCTTTTTCAAATTGCAGTATTTTTCGAAATAGCGTAGGTAATTCTTGCTCTTCTTATGACTCTTTTTCTCAAATTCTTCAAGGTGGATTTTCTCAAAAATCCTCTTAAATTTCTTTTTCTGAAATTGCTACTTATATCCTACTATATATTATCTTATGATTTTCGTTCTTGGTGAACAGCTGCTTCATATTGGAAGACATTATTTTGGAAAAATCAAAAACAGGAATTTTTTACAAATTTCTTTTAAACCTATTGGGAAAATAAGATTTTTTTTTTTTTTTTGATAATCCACTTTCAAGACAGTTTTCAGGTAGTTTTCAGATGATTGTGACAAATAAAATATAAAAATTTTGAGCGAGCTGTAAAATACAAGTTTTTTTATTTTTACCATAGAATCATGCACATACATTTTTGCCTGATTTGAGATGAAATTCATCTACGAAATTCGGAAAAGTAATAACCATGTTTAATTCCTGAGCTATATGTTTTTATAAAACAAAGTTTTAGTTGTACACAACATGCAATATTTCATTTCTGCGATTTCATATCTCGTCTTTGAGAAACTTATTTATTTATTTGAAACAGTCCTTGGAAAAAAATCTACAATTCATTAAAACATTTTATTACAGCATTAAAACCATTGATAGCCTCGATTATGGATGACTGGAAACGCAAAAAAAGTGACGTACACTGGAAGATAATGAGAATTAATGCAGAACTTTCTAAAAAAATATATTTGTACTGTTTAATCTTAGCGACGGTTACCTTGATATCATTTTTCATTCAACAAACATACTTAAATATTCGAAGATTACGCGACGTTAGACAATGGTTTTATCAATCTTATTTTCCTTATGAGACTTCGGAAAGCCCTGCTTATGAATTGACTTGCTTTTTTCAATTCACGGGAGGTATGGTGACATTGTTGGTCTACACTGGAGTAGCCAGCTTTTTGGGAATGCTTATTTTACATTTGCATGGGCAATTCAGTATTTTACAACTTACTATTGAAGCACTTATCAGCAGTCACGGTATGACTCATTCAGAAGAGTTTCAACCCAAACTCAAAATTATAGTGAAGCAACATGAACATCTTAACAGGTTTGAATTTAAGAATATTGTTGCTTCAATTAAAAATTGCTTACTTTTATCATGCACACTATCTGGCCAGGATCCTGGATTGAAAAAAAAAGTATTCAGACCAGATATTGCCAAGTCTCCGACTTGGTCATATCTGGATTTTAAGAAAATAAAAATGCATATAAGTTTTGAAATTTTCTAAAAATTTTAGCTTTGCATCTACAATTGAGGAGACCTTCAATGGGGTATTTCTCTTGGAAATGATAACTGTTTCTATGCAGTTATGTTTGCAAGGATACAGAGTTTTGGCAGTAAGATAAGTCATGATTTAAATTAATGTACTATCTTTAAATAGTCTAAGACTACAATATTTTTTACAAGAGTTTATTTGAAATTCATATACATAGAAATAGTCCTATATAATTCATTAAATCTCATAATATGTTATCAGATCTCTATAATTTTATAGATACCTACATATTTCTCATTATACCAACTGGGACTATGTTTACCTTCCATGCTTTAGAGTGTTACTTCCTTAATTTATTTTTCATTTTGGGATTTGACTGTATATCCTACGAATTTTTTCCTAAAAGATGTACAAAATATCCCATTATAACAAAGAAAAATTTCATGGATTTATAGAAAATAAATTTTGACACATGTTTATCCAGGAGTTATCCATAAATTACGTAACAGTTTTTTGTTGTGTGGAGGGGTTTTGAAACAAGTTTACGATCTGTTAAATCAGGAAGAAGGGTTAAATTATGTAATGTAATATTGTTAATATTTTGACGTAATATTGTTAATATTGTTACGGAATATTTCTAACAAATTGACCCTGTAGAAAATCCATGTACCCACTATTGTTAGCATAACGTTAAAGTTTAGTAAGTACAGTAAAAGTTTATGATAACTTTATAAAGTCTTCAATATTGGTATCATTAGATTAATATTTGGACTTTTTCCACAATTCTGCAGAAAAACATTCCTAACGTTTTTTACGTGGCTTTGACTTTGCACTATTTACTAAATATACCCTTAAATTTGGTTATCTACTTTTCTAGATTTTACAACAGATTGAACAGGAACAAAAAATATATGAAACATGTAGTAAATATTTTTGATTTTCTAAATTGTTGCTCAAAATACAAAGTTGAGTGATTTTATTGAAGATTTGAGAAAATGATATAATCTCGTTTAATCACATATTAATGAGCGTTCATTATGATCGCAATCATTCCTCAAAATGCTTAGGCTGTTTCAGTTCACGCTCAACTTTTCGAAATGTATAGAAAAATGCATAACCGAATATTGGCATTTTTATAGTAAATAGCTCTATTTACTAAAATAGCACATACAAACTTTCATCACGCAAGTGAAGAATTTTATTTTTAAAATGAACTTAAGAAAAATAAAACATATTAAATAATTGAAGATGTGTATGTACTAGTAATTAAAAAAAGAGCACAGATAGCGCGCTGCACTCGCTTATAACATATTTCTTATTTCAATTACCTAATTATCACATTGAAATATAAAGAAATAAATTAATAAGTTGATTTGGGATTTTATAACGTAATAAGATGTTCTAAAAAGACATACACTCAGAAAAAAGTTTCTTTGATACAAAGAAACTTATCTTGAATCAAAGAAATGGTTTTTTGTTCCAGTATACATTTTTCTTTAATTTAATATTATTTTCATCATGTTGAATTTATTTTTGGTTATTTAAAAAAATATTGTTAAAAAGACGTTTTCTTCAATTTAAAACAAATCTTTTTTTTTATGCTTCTGGAATTTTCATGTTTTTTATTTCCGACACTGATCCATTTTAAAGATATTTACAGTTGAAAATCTGTCAATGTATTTAATCTTGAATGTTTATAGTTTATAATCAAGAACTGTTGTACGCCTTTTCGCAGTATGTATATCTTGAAGATTTGCAATTGAAGACCCTTCAATTCTCATTATGTATAATTTGGAAAGATGTAATTTATAATAGAAAATAATGGAATTTTGATTGCGTTTTGTTAATATTTCTATTTCGAAGATTTGAAATTGATAATGATTTAATTTTTAATTTACAAAATTGTAACTCATCCAATTTTATAGATTTGCAATTAAAAATTCTTCATTTGCTAACAGTAAACATGATAGCGTTGATTTATTTTTCTGAAATTTTTATAATTTTGTACAAAAAAAGGAACGGTAATTAATTCATTTGTCTCGGGTAGTAAGTAACTGAATTGTATTCAATAAGACATGACTGAAAATATTCGAAAAAATTGCGTAACATAGGGGGCAGAGGGGGGGTCGAAACTATTCTTTGGGACTTGTTACATGCGTGAGGGGAGGGGTAAGATATTGGCGAAAAATGTGTTACGTAATTTATGAATGGCCCTCTGGAATGTAACAGAATAGCCCTTGTTTACAGTAATAATAATATCTAATTTTATTTAGAAACTTAAGAAAAAATATTTGAACACATTTTTAGACAGTTAATGCAACTGAAGGTGTTTCCTCATTTCAACTTCTGTTTTTGACACTTTATGTTTTCGTAATTTTGTCAAATTTGTATGTTATTTGCTACATGGGAGAGAAGCTAGAAATTGCTGTAAGTTTTTTTAAATATCCTTCTTCAATTGTTACTTTAAGCAAACAAAATACAAACTTTTAAACACTAATCTATTTCAGGGTTCAGAGTTCGGATTTTCTGTTTATGAGAGCGAATGGTATAACTTAACAGCAACGGAAGCGAGAAATCTAATAATGCTATTACAAAGAACGAAAAAACCGTTGCAAATCACTGCTGGAAAATTTAGTGTATTTTCTCTTGAAACATTTGCTGAAGTAATTACTCCAAGTACTATTTATACTTATCATATTCTTATCTTGATAATTTTCCAACATTTGTTTTCTTTTTTCAGGTAGTAAAAAAATCAGTCAGTTATCTATCCGTATTATTAACAGTTAATCACAACAAATAGTCATGAATGATGATAAATAAATTTTATTAGAATTTTATTGGTGCTTCTACAATAAAAAGAACAAAGATAAAATATTCGTTAGCATTTACTATATATGAATAAGGGGCTAAGTCGCTCATTCATAAAAAATTGTTTTGAAAAGATCTTTTTAAGGAAATATTCACAGAAAAAGTAATTATTTATAGGTTTTTGAATCAGTTTAGAGCTAATATAATTACTAAAATTTATGGCAGCGTCACATAATTTCCGTATTGTGACATGGAACATAACCCGATTTATCCTTAACCTCACGTATAAGTAAGAAGTACTACAATATATCTCATTATTTGATGGATTTTCTACTTTTTGATCGGTGAGAAATGTATTTTTCATCTATTCAATGAACTAATTATCAGAAGAAACAATTTTTCCTTTGACTTATAATAAAATACTATGAGCTGCTTTCCCCTGAAAAATGAGAATTCTTACAAAACTTATTCTGCAGAAGGCAAAATATATTGTATTCATGTTAAAATTTGCATAAATCTTGTGTGGGTGCTAGAAAATATGATCCATTGCACACATTTCCACTTTCTGTTAGTCAACTTTTTCATGAGTATTGTCATATACAACCTAACCAAATTTCCTAGAAAAGAAGTTTAACATCAAAAAAAGAAAGCAACACAGAAAAACCTGAGAATAAAATTTGTTGCAGGAAATTTTTTAGAGAGATAAAGTTTTGTTCAGCCAACTTCGCGTCTTTCAAAATACATGTGTTTGCAATGGAATAGAAAAGAAAGTTTAACCGATATTTGTGTAAAGTTTATCCTGTGAAGTTAATTTTTTTCCAAAGAATCTTTCGTCAGGAAGCGATGTTAAGTTTATCTCCGGTTTTTTCTGTGAATAACTTATCTTACAATTTCATATTCAGAAAAAGAGATAAATAATTATAAAAAATAAAGTTGCGAGTGAGCCGGTTTCCTCCGCACGCCTCGCTTGGCCCCATTTGGCGGTACCTGAATGGATAGTAAAAAATGTGTTTGAATTCATAAAATTATCTCCACTCATAAAATGAAAGAAACTGAAAGAATTCATAATATTCAAAGTTATTGAAGGTGTATGTTACCTTTTTTTTCGTCGCAGAAATCGATGACATTCTAAAAGTTTTCTGCTCAAATGATCATTGTGCTCACGCCACCGAAGACCCTTAGTTTCTTGCATTGATGGAACAATAAACTGGATTATTGCTGCAGTTTTTGGATACATTTTTCCCTTACCTAGAAGAGATCATGTTATTAGAACTTTATGAATATTTTTTTATCAAGTTTGACCCTTGTTATCGGCAAACCTACAATTTTTTGTTTAGATTTTTTTTTATATTTTCACTTATTGCAAGTAAATCTTTCAATTAGGAAAATGAGTACTCAAATCCATAAATAGCGCAATTTGGTATATTTCGAAAAAACTAATTTGGAAAATTACGTGGTATTCGTATATGGGCGCAGATGAAAAAATCGATACAATTCGCTTGAGTATTTTTTTTGGAATAGGTATTTCGTATTCAAGTAAAACATTTTTTCCATTAGTCCTAACGCTAATTATGATAAAAATGGTGATAAGCGAGATCAAGAAGGGTACTTTGATTTTAAATTCATATTTTAAATATTACATAATGAAATGTGTATTTCAATGCCTGTAAAAACTCTGTAAAGGTAAGTATAATTTATATAAATAGTCGTAGATGCTTAAAATGTATGTATGTTGTATGTATGTAGTCTTAAAAATCGATTTTGAAAATGAAATTTTTTAAAGATATGGCTTATAGACTTCGTACGAAGTCATATGTTTCAAACATTTAATTGTCAAAATCGATTTTAAAGAGAACAGGTGTCAACTGGAACGGCCATGTGAATTTTATATGCCCTTAGGGGCCATTATTCATATTTATTATTTTTCATATTATTAATAACTTTATTATTATATCGGATAACATTACTCATATTCATTAATAACGTAAGGGTCCCGAGGGGGAGGGTTTTTTTTTTTAAATCTCTACATGATCTTACCTCGAAGGGAGGGGGAGTTAAAACCATTCTTACGTAATATCTTACTACGTCAATTATTGTTTCAATTCGAACGATCACAGTAGCTACTACTACTTCCAAAGCTGATATTATTTTTTCAAAAAATAAATATCTTTTGTTTATGTCAAATAACAACGTGTTTTAGTTTTTCTAATGACATATAACTATTCAACGCTATTAAGAAAAATTCTATGTTAAATATTACGTAAGAAAGGGGGGGGGGGGTCAAGAAATATTATGTATCCTTACGTGGGGGGGGGGGAGTAAAAAAAGGTAAAAATCGCCCTTACGTAATTAAGGAATGGCCCCTTACACTATCCAGCGGCTCAATTATGGAAACATATACCCATTAAAAAATGTTAAATGTGGAATGAGTAAAGAAATAAACGCATTCTACTTTGGAAAAATTTACTAAATATATTCTTACCAGGTGAATCTTAAGTAATTAATGCACAAGGTATTATAGAACGAGTCATATAATATGAGATTTTACCATTAAACATTTTCCTAGGTAAATGGAAGGAAATGGAAGTAGTTTTCTCAAGACATGATATTGTTGACTTTTTTATTTCCACCTATATGCAATATAGTGATGTAGTCTTTTTTTGGAATGGCTAGATTGAATTTTTTCATTTATTATCAATCATTATTTTTATTTGAAAGATATCGATAAAATAATTTCCAAAAATGTTCTGTCATTATTTTTACACACAATAAATATAAATTCGATCAAAAACTTGAATGCCTCATCTGGTCTCTGACTTTATACTTGTAAAACTTTATGATAGAATTTTTCTAAAAAATCTCATGCGCGTTATTTTATATATTCGTGAATTTGGAAAAACTTCGATACCACTTGTCGCTTTGATGAGAGATGATTAGAATGATAATAAATCCAAGCAGGAAAGGATGATGATGTTGAATATGGCTCAAACTACATGGAAAATGTATCTGATTTTTCTCATTCTGTCCAAGGAACATTTCATTTTCATACAGTAGGTGAAATTTACGAAAACTTTATTCATCGATCGAATGGTTTGGCTCATCAAGCTCGTCCTTTGTTTATTATTCCTCACTTCCCTCATGACAATATACATAGTCCTATCTCCGAGTTGACATGGTTCGTTAAATGTTTGCCAATATTTCTTGCTACTCTTCATGGCTTTTTTGCTATTTTGATAAAATATTTTTGTAGAGAGTAAACTATTTCAAGATTTCGATCGCTGAATACCATCAATCAAATTGGCACTGGGACCTGGAAGAACAAATTTCCATAATGGTGAGCGAACATCGCTAAGAGATATCAGCAACTAAATAGGTAGTAAAATAGATATTTAAAAACAAAAATCATTGATAAAATCGTTTTCATTTGGTTGATATAAATAAAATGTAGTCAACCAACACAAATTTCTTGGTTCAATCGAATATTTTTCCAAATGTAATCAGTGTTCGAATGTAACACATCACTGTTGCAGAACGCATAAAAGAATTGAGGTATTTCAGATTTCACCCCTTTCTTATTAAGTTCTCAGTGATTTGAAAATATTAAAATCTTTATTTCAGTGAATTCTCTCGTACTGAATAGAATTAGGATTGAGTTTAAACAATTTTATAACTTGGATATATAGCATTATTTGATGTATATTTATTTCAAAACTAAATGATAATGGCGATATTTATCGGGTATATGTTGACTGCTTTTTATGTTTGATGCTGTATGGGTGAACTACCACAATACAACAATCATCAAAAATATGTATGAGTGTAGGGGCAACTTTAGTGGTTCAAGGCGAATGAATCCAAGATTTCTCGTTTTTTAATTGATGTTTATTTTGAAAAAGAAGTGGCAAGTCAAAATTCACAACGACAACGGCTTTTCAAAAATTTCGGATGGCCCTTCGAACTCTAAAATAAGTTTTTTTAACACGCAAAGTGTACTATCGAAAATTCCTAACATGAAGTAGTGTCTGACATCATATGAATGTGGATCTTTTCGTTTTTTGTCATGGCGCTCTTTATTATAAATGTGGGATTTTTTTAGTTTGATTAGCAGCAGCTAGCCTTAAGTTATGTAAATCTCTAGGACTCGTTTTATCATGATTTTATCAAATTCTTTTACATCATCGACTGTATCACTTCGATGATTCACACCGAATAGGAGACGGTTCAGGGTAACTCCGGTAGTACGATTTACAGTATTATTAATAGAATACGCTGCACTCTTCAGCAATTTATACCAAAGCTTACCCGTCTGGTGATTAGGTGATTTTCCTAGCATCGGAGCTAACATTCTGTTTACTCTTTGGACTTCTCTATCTGCCTGCGGAGATCCAGTCGCTACAAGGATAGTTTGACATGATTTTCATTTAAAAAATCATTAAATTCCTTTGAAGTAAAAGCAGTGCCTCGATCAGCAGTCAAAGTATTAGGCCTACTGTAATCTCTCAAATATTTTAATAGGCAATCAATTGCTTCTTGACTAGTAGTATTTTTCGTAGCGTACAGTTGTACAAACTTCGTAAAACTGTCAGTGATCAACATATTTTCTTCATATCTTTAGGCAGATTAGCTATAGACATCTCGATGTGCTCAGATTTAGAATGAAACGATTCCCAAGCTTTAGAACTTATTCCTTTCACTTTAGGACTGAGAAGCATTTTAGCAAGTTTATCATGAAGTTCGCACGTAGCAGATATCAATAAAAGTGGTTTTTACCATTCAGGACAGTTGCGGTCAGAACCAGAAAATACATTCAGAAGGTTACCAACAGCTTCAATATTCGCATAGGGGCTGGTCCACCATCGGGCGCCTCCCCAGGTTGCGGATAGGGGAACGCCTCTCAGATATGGGTGGTACCGGGGAAATCAAATACCCGGGGTGGACAAAAACCAGCTAGGGGAAGGAACCCCGAATTCAAACCAATCATGAGTGCGTATGTGAAAAACGACATACCCCAAGGGAGTAGAAATCTCCCCACTGATTCCGAACGGGTGAAAGCCCCGGTCGTCAGTGTCGGTCCCATGGATTTTGGGGGGGACCAAACATACTTGGAGAGGTATGTTTGTGAGGAGTGAGGCGGCCCGTTCGACGTCACGGAGGAGCTCAGTTACATGGAGAAACTGAAGGAGTGGTCAGGTGCGAAGAAGACTAAGTCCGACTTTTACACCAAGTACCAGGAAACCAAGGAGGAGCTGATGAGTCTCCAAGAGATCATCAGGAATATGGAGGTCTTTTTCAGGAAAAAGAGAAACATGTGGCTCGAAATCCGCGACGGTGTGTGTGATGCGGAAGACAGTCTTGCGCGTCTCCACCGTAAGGTGGAGGCGCTCGAGACGTATTTCGACTGACACTCCAACTATATGAAGGAGAGGGTAGGCCACAGAGTTAAGGAAACAAGAAAGAAGGCAGGGCGCGAAAGTGTAGCTACTAGGGGAATTCAGACGAGAAAAGATGCCGTGGAAACTCCCTCAATCCAATATGGGAAGAGAGCGAGGGGGCCCACCCTGAGCCCCGTGGAGGCGAGCACCACTAGGCCAAGAAAGAAAAAGAAGTCGAGGACCCGTGGTCTAGCAGCAACCTCGACTCTCAAGAAGGAAGATACAGAAGTACCGACACCTGTACCCCAAGGTGTCGAAAAGAAGGAAGAGGAAACAGAGGCCAGCTCGACCCGAAGCGGTTTTAATCAAACCGGCTGAGGGCTCGAGCTACGCAGAGGTTCTCAAGGACCTCAAGCGAAAGGTAAGACCTGACTACCTGGGCGTAACAATCAAGGGTGTCAGGTAAACTAGGAGCGGAGAGCTCCTTGTAGAAGTAGGGACCACAGCGGATGACAGATCCAAGCTTTCCGTTGCTATCAAAAAGGTTGTGGGTGAAGGTGGCAGGGTGAGGGAGATGGTCCCTCGTACGGAGGTTGAGGTCTTCGACCTCGACACCACAACAGATGCGAAGGAGGTTTAGGCTGCCGTCAGAAGACATTTTGGCGAGCAGCCGGTAACTTTCGTGTAACTGACTGAAGAATCAGCGTCGAAGTTGGTACGAGCAGGACACCTGAAGGTGAGATGGGTGTCCTGTCGCGTACGCCAGAAGAGAGAGGCCATCAGATGCTACCGCTGCCTCGGCTTCGGCCACATGGCAGCGAGTTGCAAAGGTCTTGATAGGACGAAAGGATGCTGGAAGTGCGACAGGAAGGGACATAGGACTGCGGAGTGTGTGAGCACTGTCGAGTGCTACCTCTGCGCCGCAAAAGAAGGAAAGTCCCGGACTGACCATCTTCCGGGGTGGTTGAGATGCGGCTCATTCAGGGAGGCAGTCTCGTTCAGCAAGCGTCTTTGATAGCAGCCCAACCAGCTGCACCCAACCAAGATGTCGAAGGCCGACGAGCCCGACGTGCGGTATTACCGCACTGCTGAGGACGATGCGTACATCTTGGTTGGGACATAAAGGAGATCATAAAGTTGCACAACATTCAACACAAAAAACCAGAAATCCAGTAGGTACCCCTGTGGTGAAGAAAACGGGACCCTCTGAAGTAATGCAAAAGCGGTTCCGGGGGGAATTCTGCCAAGGAGAAAGGGTGGTGGTTTTTATTGCGTCCCTTGGTGGCATCATTATAATGACAAAGTTGATCTTATATAATGTATAATTATACGCGAAGTATAATTGAATATTATATATGTCAGAATCATTGGAGTGATGCGAGTAAGATCCCCAAACTACCGAGAAGTGCGGACCCTTCTCGGTGTGTTCACGAACATTTTCCACCAGCCCTGGTAGAAAAAAATAGGGGCTTGTATGTGATATACTTATTTGAGAAGAAACATTTTGTTGGATTTTATTCTCGCGACGCAGAACCTGCAATTCTCTGGCCAGCAAGTCTTTTTCTCTTCTGATGAGATTCATTTCTCATTGCATCTGGTTAAAATTTCTTGTTTCTTGAGTTTCTCCTATGTAATTTGTTGTTTCGGTTAAATTTGAGCTGGTTTGCTTTTCTCTATGAATGTCTACTTCTGTTGACACAACCTCAATATTTGAAATGTCTTCCATCCAAGCTCCTGATGGGTCATTCTCTTGTAGACGAGCAATTAAATTCGATTTGTCAACAACCGGTGAGAGTTCTTTTCTTCTTAAAATATCCTTCAATTTAAAAACTGTAAAATCTTTAGGATTACTAATTTTTTATTATTTCAATAAAAATGATAAGACCTGTAAACGCAGCGAACAAGGAATATACAGCAATTCAGTTAAATCGCACACAGCGATTCTGTAATTTTGTACACAGAAAATACGTGATTTTGCATACAGCAGCAGGAGACGCCATACACAGTGATATCAGCTTATACACATAGAGCAAACCGGAAACATCGCACACAGCAACTTGGACAGTAGTCCAAGTATGTCTACCGAGAGTCGTTATGATATTGTCGACAGATATTTCTACCAAAATGATCTCGTTTTTCTAGAATTTCTTCATGATGAAGAAAAAATTTGTTCAAAAAGAATATAATCCAAGGATTTCTGATATTATTTGAAAAATTCAAGCCCTTATCCCACTTCTGAAATCTGTGGGGAAACTTTTGTGGATCGAGGCGAACAAATCTAAGATAACTCGTTTTTTTATGGATGTTCATTTTGAAAAAGAAGTGGCAAGTCAAAATTCACAACCACGACTGACTCTTAACAAGTTAATGTCGGGCGAACTAGCTTCACACGTCTCAAGTGAGTTTCGATAGAATTATAGTAGGTGTATCACAAATATAATTCTACATGAGCGAACATTTTGAATAACTGATCCACCAGAATATTTTCAGGTATATTTTACAACAGAAAAAAATTATGTGGAAGAAAATCTTATCGAAACAACAGTTGTGGATTAATAAAATCGCGGTGTTCGATTTTATAGTTACTGGTATTTATTGTAAAAAATTTGCCTATAGAAAGAATATCTGCCACATGTTGAACCTTGTAGAAATAAAAGTGAAATTTTCAATATGTTAGATATGTTAGACAATCTATGGAATATGATTCCGATATTTTCAACATTTCACTTTACAAATATCATATGGATTATGTGGAAAGATTATTTAGAAGAACGTGCACAAATATAACCTTCCTTTAATTTTTAAAAAATTTAAATTTGCTTGTAGGAATTTAGAACGAGCTGAAGTTTACAACTAAATGTTTAATATAGGATTAGGAAAATTTGAAGTATAATTTGTATTTTTTTAAATATATTCTTTCGCCTCGTCATCTAATAATTGAAGTTCGTACACGTGAATATACATTTCTCGCCATTTATGATGTAATCCATGTTATTATCCCAATTTTTATATTTTGTTTCAGAATGTAACTGTTACGAACGAAATGGAATTTATTTCAAATTGATTCGTTCTACAAAAAGAAAGCATAAATTTCCCGGGTACACTCTGCTGAATTATATTTCACTTTCATAAAATTACATCTACACGTTTTAAAATACAATTTTTAGGTACAAGCATGTAACAGATGTTTAAAAAGGATATTATCATGTACAATGAACATATTCACAAAAATTGCAAGGTACTGCTATCAGGCCATTTATTTATAATTTTTGTATACAGAAATCCCGAACAGCTGAATTGTACGGAAATTTCTATCAAGTAGCGAGTGTTTCACAACAAAAAATGTGTTTCTTAAGATCTTATTTTATTTGATTGACACCTTATTTTTGACAACGCATTTGTACTTCAATATTGAGAATGAGGATTTGAATACTGTGATTTTTTTAAAACTTAAGAAGAAAATTTTCTGCTTGCAAAAATGTGTTTTGTCAATTTTGCAAAATAGCTCAACTTTTCCAAAGATAAATGTTGTTGGATACGCCTTTTTCACTTTTTCGAAACGTTACTTTGCGAAAAACTACGCATGTCTCATTAGTTAAATTCATACAGGACATAGAATTTTGAAAATCTTTGAACATCAAGGTGAATAATTAATTTAACTTATCCTTGAGTTAATATATTTTCTCACAATTTCACACATTCCATAATAATTGCTTCAGAATGGTACAGATAGCTTTATTTTAGATTCATTGCAAGTGCTAATATGAAATAAGAACGAATTTAAAAAAAGTATTTTCAAATTTTATTATAGAACCAATCAAAAAAGCTCTCACATGTTCAAGAAGCTATCACTATCCCGTGTCCTTTTTTCCGTAAAATAAATTATTTTGTACACTGAAAAAAATGTTTGATTAAGACAGCAAGACGATTTAGTTGATATAGAAATAACAGTTTTTTTTTCTTGAAAAAATCGGGCATTTCAACAAACCATACAGTGAGAAGCTGCCTCTATGTAAGAATACAATTCTTTTATTTCAGTTATATTCTTATCAAAGAGTGAACAAGATTTTGTTGGTTTCATAATATTTTTTTAGGTCAAAAAATGGTTTATTGAAAGAAAACCAGTTTTTATGAGTCAAGAAAAATTTGCTTTCATAGGAACCAAAATCATTTTGGTACCCGAACCCAACATTTTTCTCAGTAATAAATAATAATAAACACGTGTATTCTACTAGAAAGAAATATTTGAATTATATTTTCGAAGAATAAAATAATGAACGCAATAATGTTACCGTGTGTTGTAGAATTACTTAAAAATTTATTTACCGTTTCATTCGGATATGAAGATGCGAAAAAATAATCAGTGACAGAACCATCGACGTGAAAAGATAAAATGATATAAAGCGCACGATATTCGAAGTGCAAAACCCATTGCGCAGGCTTTGGCGAAACTTCGTACTGGGTATCAAGTTTTTAATAGGGTTATGAATATTTAATCGGCATGGTAGATCGTGTAATAGACGTAACTTGTTCACAAACAACAGTTTAACTCGTTTTCCCATTCTTCAAGATACGATAATAGGAAAATTTAGGTACTTAAAGTTCTATAGTCTCTAGCAGTCGACTCAAGATGACTCATACTGGAAAGTAATCATCTTTCTGAAATTTATCAATAGCATGAGCCGACAATAATTTTGCAAAATGCAAATGATATAGTTATAAAAGAAGATGAAGTTCAAACTTGGACTTGAGAAATGAAAAACTAAAGTAACATACAGTCTTGACAAGTATAAAATATTTCAAATCCTCATTCAGCAATCTTCTGTCAAAATGGATGGTAGTTATGGTATGTGCGTATTCATATGAATTAAGAAAATTTGTTACACAAGATGAATATTTGTAATTTTTATATCAGATATTTGATCAAATTTAAACAAGTACCTGTAACGCTCTACATCTTTTTACCTATATATTAGTTATTATTTCCAAGAGTATGCATTTTTCACATTTTTTCGTGGTATTATGTTCGTAAACTTAGCTCTCAATCTTTTACGAATTTTCGACGTCTCAATTAGGCTTATTGGAGTGTGGCCTGATCCAAAATAAAAAATGAAGTATTGGCGAATTAACAATTTATTACATCGGCATTGTATCCATTATTGAATCTAATGATAATACAAAATTTTAGGCATAAAACTTAGTCCTTGAGGTTTAGGGCTGAGGCCAGCTAGTAAAGAAAAAAGAAGTTTTGGTTAATTACTATTTTTATTATCAAGCAGGCCTATGCCTTCTACTTTGAATATTTTTTTTTAACACTATGTATATTGAAAAAGAAGTTTCCACACTAGCCTTTTTAGTACATCAACAACCTAGCCATATTATCTTGAAAAAAATGTCAAAGAATTGAAGTTTCAACTATAAATGTGACCAGAAAATTGTAACTTTGAAACAATTTAAACAATTGCGGGCAATTTTTCAAGCATATGATTTTCATTGCAAAAAAAAATTATTTCTCAAATTTTTCAGAAAGTTCAACAATATTTATTTGACGGATATTTACGTTAGGAGTAGACGCTGCCTCTATATCTTCCCGAATCTTATAATTATTCTGTTACCGAATTCAGTTACACTTTTTTCGTGATTCTAAATGAAATCAGAAGAGAATAATTTTCAGTATTTTTAAAGATTATTACGTCCACTTTAAATATTTATGTGTTCCGCTATTTATTCAGATTTTAGCTCTAGTCATCTGGATGATCGATATTTCAGTCAAAATTGATCAAGTCAAGGACTACTTATTTAAAATTATCAATAATATAATCTTCCTAAAATTTGCCTTTGAACGTGTATTCGTTTATTCAAAGTAAAAGTACTTGACTCCAAATGAGCATTTTAAATGAATAATATATACTCAATTATTATTTATTTTAATTTAGTATATTATGACATTTTCTTAAATTTTCTAAAAGTATTCCAATGCCCCTTTCATTGTACACCAAAAACTACTCCATGCAAGTGCAATAAGGATTTTGCGGAATAATGCCCTTAATTATTACTTTTTCACATGTTTTTCATAGATCCTCATGAAATTATGAATTATAAGATTTTATGTATTTCTAAATCAATTTTTCAATGTTTTAACAATTTTTGTTCATTTGAAAAATATGATTTCTATTGTGGTGATGAATTCTTATTTTCAAATTTTTCAACCACTTGTTATTTTAATCAATTTATTTAAATATGCAAAATGCGAAAAAACTAATAACGCCGTGCGATTATGCGGCAAAATTACATAAGATACATATATTGGACAATTTTTTTCTCTATCCGATTTTTTATATATAGTAGGAATATAAGTTTGATACCATGTATTTGTTTATGTGATAGTTTTACAGCATCTCGAAATTCTAAACAAATCGTTTTGAAAAATTCAAAAAAACTGTTTGACCTTCCAGGACTCGCCGCGCACTATTTTAGAATGTACATATTTTCATAATTTTTCAATGAATCTATTTAAAACTTTCCAAAAATCTTCTTTCAATTAAAATTAACAACTTTTTCAGTAAAAAGACATTTTTAAGTTTTTCATTATTTTGTAAGCGTCCCTAGAGTACACTGTGTAAAGTACCATATTTAGAACAGTTTCACTAATATGTGACCCTGTTATGACGATTTATGTTTCAATCACTTCTTGATTTTTGGGAAAATTTGATCTTAGTTTTTAATTTCTATTAATAAATCAGTCACCAGACAAGAAAATGCTTGTAGAAAAACGTTCCATCTTGTCACTGTACAATGGTCTATATTCAAAAAAATATATATTTTGCGAATTTAAAAATTACCATTTATTAAGACTCGGAAGCCAACGCTTCAAGCGTTGGACGAGTTATTAAGGGGTCATTCTACTATCTCAGCAAAAAAATGTGATTTTTCAAGATTTTTTTTCTCAACAACTACTTTATATAATTGAATCCAATTTTTCAGTGTTTATTTGTGCTGTCTCATAGTTCACAAAAACAATCTTTCCACATAAAATTATCATTTAATTTAGGTATTATTTAACATTAAACAATGTGTCTCGAAAAATGAAATGTTTCACTGCGCGCACGATATCTCCATTCAGCATCATCTGAAACAAATTAATCAAAAATTTTCCTCATTAGTATGACCATAGCTCTGGAGTGACAAGGTGTATTTTTTTATTTTGCAAAATAACAAAATGGCGGCAGATCAAAGAAAAAATTTCCAAAAATCGTGTGTTTTTTTCTCTTTTTTCGTTAATTTAACTATGATGAAATTAAAAATTTTAAACCCAGTTTTTCACTCTGGAGATATTTATAATGAAAATGGACGTAGAAAAATTTGAAACTAATCGTTTAAAAACATTTCGAGAAATTGTGCGCGCAGAGCGCAAAAACGTTGTTTCGAAAAAAACGTGTTTAAGAGGGCTGTGTACATGGGCATTTGGAGGCATGTCGCATTCGTTTTAAATGAATATAAAAATAATTGGGAAAACGAACAGCATTTTTGTGTTAAATTTAGGGCAAGTAACTACCGATCCTGGCGGCCAAATATTGAGGAGACATTTAGGCACGCCCACGCTATTGTACTCACTACAATGCATACCCTTTACCTCACCCCGGCCCATTTGCACCACCGCAGTTGTCTGCGGTGAAGGGGAGGTGATACCCCTACTTGGCGCGTCCCCGGGTGGCGGATAGGGGAATGCCCGCTGGAAACAGAGTGTAGGGCTGAAATAAAATAGGCCCCGCGGACCAAACACACATGATCGGTGCCGACTGTAGCCCACTGGGAGTGCTTCGAACCGGAAACGGGGATGAAGCTGCTGCGAGCTTGCTCTGCCGATGTGTAAGTAGCAGTCGGTTATCAGGAATCCAGCCCCTTCGGGCCCTGATCAGGAAGTGCGTGGTGACTGCAGAGGTCGGAATCTGCAGTGCTCCGGGCGAGTCCGGTCCGTCCGTGCATTCCGGGACCGGTTAAACGAAGGCTGGGCCCCAGGGAACTGGGGTAGGACTGCGGTCCGAGGGTATACCCGTTCCCAGCTTTTTCGGCCCGCCCCTCCACGCACGAAGCGCTGGATCAAATTCTTATGGCAACCTTAACCGAAGCAAAAGTAAAAGGAGTTCAAGAAGTGATGGAAAAGATGGACACGGACGTCAAGATACCGGCGACATCGAAGGTCAACTTGATGGAGAAGGGCAAAGCAGCGAATACTGAAGTTGCTGCCGAGATCACGAGGGATACTTTGCAACAGGATTGCAAAACACTTGAAGAAAAGGAGGAATAACTCTTGATGAAAGTCTATGGAAAGATCCTCAGTATGACAAGTCACATGGAGACAAGAATCAACACTGACAAGCAGTTCAAGAGTGGCTTGCCAGAGGCTAGGGACTATATGGCACATCTACTTGAATGCAGAATTACTCTGAAGGAGGCAAGAAGAAAACTCGAAGCTCGGAACGATGAGGAGAAAGCGCACACCCTCGCAGCAGGAACACAACGCAACAAGGACAAAAGTAGTGTCATAGAGAAGACACCTGGTTCTTCGTCCAAAAGAAAGAGACATGTGTCTAGCACGCCGAGCCCTGAGAATGCAGAAACATCGAGGCCTGCTAAAAAATCCCAAGTTGAGGGCGCCACCCCAGGTTGGAATGTGGTCGTTCGCCACGGCAAAAAGAGCAAGAGGGAACAGGCAAGCAACGCGACAGAAAATGTCAAAAAGAATGAGGAAAGAAAATCCAGGAAAGTCCGGCCTGAAGCGGTAATAATTACGCCAGTAGCTGGACGGAGCTTCACAGAAGTGGTTGAAGACATTAGAGCAAGTGTCAAGCCGGAGGAAATGGAAGTAGAAATCAGGGCAATAAAGAAAACCCGACAGGGAAATGTCTTGCTGGAGCTGGGTGCGTCAGCCGAAAATCGGGCAAAATTCAGCGATGCGCTGCAGAAGGCCATTAAGAAAACTAGGGACGTCTGGCAAGTGGCGCCACGTGCTCAAATCCAGATACGGGATCTAGACGTGGAAACCACAGCTGACGAAATAAAGGAGGCACTGATACGTGTTCTAGGACAGGAAGCTATGGAGGATGTGACGGTCAATATGACTAAGACGGAATTCCGAGGCAGCTTAATGGCCTTCGTCGATCTGAAAGAAGCAGATGCCATTAAGGCAAACCAGCTCGGCCACATCAAAATTGGGTGGGTGAGCTGCAGGGTTCGTATCAGACTAAGAGCTAAACGTTGCTATCGCTGTCTTGACTACGGTCACAGCGCGATGGAATGCAAGGGAGTAGACAGGAGAGGCCAGTGCTGGAAGTGTGGTGTGGAAGGCCACATAGCGGCGCAATGCACGAATGCAGCCAAGTGCCCTCTTTGTTCCACGAGAGAGGATGGCAAGCCAGTTGACCATATACTCGGCTCAGCTAAGTGTGCAGCCTATAGAGAGGCCGAAATAGAGTGCAACAAAAGATCGGGATGGCGGTAGTGCTTCAAGGAAACTTGAAACGCTGTAAGCTAGCTCAATCGCTCATGTATCAGATGGTAATAGATAAGGGGGTTGACATTGTTATAATCAGCGAACAATATGAACAAAGAAAAGGCTCCGGCTGGTTCCAGGATACGAGCGGCACAGCAGCGATCTGGGTAAATAACAACACCCAGTTTCCGGTCCATAACCACGGTGGAGGTGATGGATTCGTGTGGGTGACAAGCAGCAGGAACACAATCGTAAGCTGTTACCTCTCGCCAAACGAGGGAATTGCGATCTTTCACAAGAAGCTGGAAGAGATCGAAGATTTATGTCGTAACCTGGACGGTGAAATCATCCTTGCAGGCGATTTTAACGCCAAGTCATGTGAATGGGGCATGACATGGATAGATAAAAGGGGACGAGAGGTCAACGATATGGCAGCAAGGCTGGATTTGACCACCGTTAACAGTGGAAAGACGACGACCTTCAGAAGAACAGGCTACCGTGAGACCATTTTGGATATTACAATGGCCACACCAGGGACAGCACGTAAGATCAAAGACTGGCAAGTCCTGGAAGATTACACCTCTAGCGACCACCAGTATATCTACTTCCAGAGAGGTAGTGAAAACCAGAAGTCAAAGGTCTGTAAGACTCAAGGGAGCAACAGGGGCTGGAATGCTGCGAAACTAGATACGACCAAAATACTCAGCACCATCGCTGAGAAGGGAGGAAGTATGCTGGAAAAGCAAAGCACTCCTACAACCACAAAAAAAGAAGCAGAGTGTCTGGTGGAGCACACAAAGGACCTCATTGAGAAAGGGTGTAATGCCTCAATGCCAAGAAGAGCTGGAGGAACCACCAAACCCTCAGTATACTGGTGGAACGTAGAGATAGCCGAGCTGAGAACTGAGTGTTTCAGGCTTAAACGGAATATACCCCGAACCCGGAAAAAAGGGAAAGATGCAACCGAGGCAAATAAAGAATACATGATGGCAAAAAAAAACATTAAGCCGTGCCATAAACAGCAGTAAACATTTGAAGTGGGCAGAGGTTCGTATGTCAGTAGACACGGACACCTGGGGTCTTGGGTATCAGATAGTGACTGGAAAACTTTATGGAAGATCTCCAGTATCTAAGATGGACCCGCAGCTGATGGAGCTGATAGTGGGAGAACTATTTCCGGAGCACCCAGAACGGGTTGTCACGGAGGAAATGCTACCAGAAGCGGTACCCCTTTTCACTAGAGAAGAACTGTGGACGGCTGCAGCTAAGATGATGAACGGGAAGGCACCAGGTCCTGATGGCATCCCGACGGAGGTCGTTAAGATTATGGCGAAGGAGTACCCGTATGTGCTGTTGAATAGCTTCAACGCCTGCCTTGAGGCTGGAGTTTTCTGTGCAAGGTGGAAAAAACAGAGACTTGTATTGCTGGATAAGAGAAAGGGCCCACCCATTACACCTTCCTCTTATAGACCTCTCTGCATGCTGGACGTTGTGGGCAAGCTCTTTGAGCAGCTCCTACGGGCCAGACTAAGAACGGCAATTGAAGCTGCAGGGGGTTTAGCCGAAAATCAACATGGCTTCCGTGAGGGCAGGTCAACCGTGGGAGCTATACGGGAGGCCTTGAAAGAAACGGACGAAGCATGGAGTGGCAACCACAGATTAAGGAAGGTCTGCGTAATGGTCACTTTTGATGTCAGAAATGCCTTTAATTCCTTAACATGGAGCGACATTCTGGACGCCCTGGAAAGGCGCTTCAAGGTACCAACCTATCTACGGCGTATTATTAGTAGCTACTTGAGCGAAAGAAGCCTTATGTACGAAACTACGGAAGGAAAGCGCTGCACAAAAGTTACATCGGGAGTAGCCCAGGGGACGGCACTCGGACCGGATCTCTGGAACGTGGTGTATGATGAAGCGCTCACGATGGATCTACCTGCGGAAATCAGATTGGTCGGTTTTGCTGACGATCTTGCTGCAGTGATAACGGCTTTTACGGAGGAGCAGGCAAAAACGAGAGTCGACTTCATAGCAAGGAAGGTAGCAAACTGGCTCGACGAGCACGGGCTGAAGTTAGCAAATAAGAAGACGGAGGTCGTAGTCCTGACCAGACAGAGGAAATTCTCTAAACCACTCTTAGTTGACATTGTTGGACAGGAGATTGCTGCAAAGAATGCATTGAAATATCTGGGGACCTGGGTAGACGAGAAGCTTACGTTTTCGGTCAAAATAAATAATGCTGCCACCAAAGCAGAGACAATGGTCGGTAAGCTATCAAGGCTAATGCCGAATATAGCTGGACCTAGAAGCTGCAAGAGGAGAATTCTGATGAGCGTCACCCACTCTATCATGCTCTACGGAGCAGAAGTGTGGGCCGATGCTCTGAAGATTAACAAATACAGGAATAGACTCATAACAGTGCAAAGGAAGGGTGCACTGAGAGTGGCTTGCGCTTACAAGTCTGTCTCCGGGCCAGCAGTGCTGGTGATTGCAGGCATTATCCCTATCGACCTCTTGGCAGCCGAGAGGAAGAAGGTCTACGAGATCAAGAAAGTAGGTGCTGGAAAGGATACCCTAAAACAGCAAAGATCAGCAACCTTAGAGAAATGGAAATTAGAATGGAGATCAGAAGAAAGAGGCAAGTGGACGGCCAGGGTCATTAGTGATCTGATAGGGTGGGTCGAGAGGAAACATGGAGAGGTGAACTATCATATAATATTATATTATATAATATTGAAAATATTAACGGATTTTTTCCAATCTTATTTTGATTTACTCGTAATAATATAACGTGGCTAATGCAATATATTATAATTGAAGCAATTGATAATGTACAAAATTTAGATTTTTCTACGTTGTGTCTAATCTCAAACAATGGGAAGGTCGCGCCAGGCCAAAAACCGTCCGCTCGACAAACTACCCCCCGCCGCACGGGTGCCGGTTTCCAGACAATGCCTGACGCAGGCCGACTGTCCCCCGATTATGACTTTATTGCAGGAAATCTTTTTCACACTTTTTTTCTGATATACCCTTTTTTCTTGAGAATATTCCTACTGTGATTGGCTGTCGAATTTTTTTTTTCAGTAACAAGCTCCACCTTTCTGGGCGTGCTTACCATATTTCTGTCTCTCTCGCACACTCAACTCAAAATTCCCACGGGTGTCCCCAGCCCTCTAGTTTTCGGAACATAAAAATTGTAAGAAAAATTTACTTACACTGAATCAGCGATCCCTGCTCCATATAATATTCCTTCTGCTTGCTGGAATGAATCCTCCTGATTTGATAATCTCTTTCACTTTATATCTAACATTTTCACTGAACAAAACAGCACAAAATGAAACAACGCTAAGATTTTTACAAGCACTCAGTTCTCTACGCGCTTGTTCTCCAAGCTCTTAAAAGTATGGAAAGACTCCGAATTTCTATATCAAATTTTGATAAGATATTTCTGAATATATAACATATCGAAAAATGTATAAAAAAACCGATTTTTCAAAAGTTAGATAGTAGAATGACCCCTTAAATCCGAGAGCTTAATTTCCCTCATGTTCATACAGTAGACTTTCACAAAGCACCTTTCCACCACTATTTCTCTTTCACCTCTGAAATCGGTAAGCGCCTTAAGCGTGGTTCAAATGCGCATGCGCGAGAAGAAATTCGTAGGATCCGCCAATGTGTCTCAGAAATATTTTCCGCCAAGCCATAAAGGGCGTGGCTTGACTAAGCGGGCGCTTAGTGAAGACTTCAGTTCGAACAACGGGCACATTGCGAGAGTCTACTGTATATTGGGAAACTTCAATTGCCTGGGACGACAGGTAAATATCAACCGATTTAGATCAAATTCGGGGGACATTCTATTTTTGCGTGTTCGCACCAAAATCGCTAGTTAAAGCAAACGATTAAAAAAAAAAGTAAAATAAGGAACACTCTGATCAACAGCTGCCGATTTCACTCTTAAACTGACCCGTGCCGCTCTTCGTTCTCTTGGATTATGGCCCAATCCTAAGAATTCAAGTGGATGGTATTCAGAGTACCATACATGGTTATTAGTTATTATGATCTTTGTCTTCGGCTGTGTTCCACAAAATATTAAGCTGGTTATGATCCAAGCAATTTGAAAAGGAAGGCCTTGAATCGTCAAAATGTCAGAACGTTAAATTTAAACTTTGAACATCAAATATGTTATTAAAATTGAACAATCCATTTTTTGATCAAACTATGCCAGGAACGAAAAAATGTTATGAAGAAAAATGTATTGCCACAAGGAGTTCTATAAATTTGCTCAACACTATTTTTCGACAAGACGCATTTTTTTCATTGTATAAAATGACATTAGAAGTAAAGAAATTAAATTTTTGGAAGAATGACAAAAGATATTATATAAAATTTTAATAACAAAACTGTTCGCCTCAAATAGGTCTACAAATTTGCTTTCAAAAATTATATTAAAAGTAACAAATTTAAATTCATGGACAAACGACACAAGAACAGTAAAACGTTCAACGGAAAAAATATTTACCTAAACAAAAGTCAAGAACCGAGATAAATAAATGATTAGAACATACATTTAATATTATAAAATTCAACATAATATAGACAATTTTGCGTTTAGGAAATTCTCTAATCAAATGCAGAACGCGAAACACGTGATGAGAATGTATTTGTTGAGGCCGAATGAGTTTTAACAAAAGAGAATTCACAATCACCGAAATACAGAAGTCAATGGTAATACATTTCATTTAAAACTTAAATACGCAAAATCCTAAATACATTATCGAACGCGAAGCGCAAGATCAGACAATTACTTAAAATACAAAATTTGATCTTTCATACATTTTTACCGCATTTGTTTCATTTAACAAAATTCATCGGGTCAACAAATTTGCACCATCTGACATTATGCCAGTTTGTTTCTAGTTCCTAATCTTATATTTTTCATCAAAGAAAATGAAAGGTCATTTAATTCATTAGGGTGTCCCGAAAAAATAAAACATTTTCTTTGTCGTATTCCCATCACCTTCTCTATTTTCATTAATTCAGTGTAAAAATAATGGTACATTTTTCATGAATTTAAAAAAAGGTGTTACTTGTGTTTCAAGTCCCTTAAACGCTAAAAAGTGTTAAATATTTTTGTGTCATGTAAAACTGACAAATGAGTTACGTAAGAGCAATAAATATGACAATAAAATTAGGATGGTTCACATAATTTTGCATAAGATAGGTTCTAGGATTACTTCAGAAATATTACCTCATACAAACTAGACTACTATCCTTAGAAGGCAAAAAACCCTCTGTAAAGGATAGAAAGTTCTATGTGATTTATTTTTTATTTTTAGATGCAACTATCTATATACGTATGTTTTTTGATGAATCTATCAGACAATCAGACATCTTTTAATTTTTAAAATAATGTTTTTTATAAAATTTTGTTGATTTCACTCTTACACATAAGAAATACACATTTACATATAATGTAAAATTAAAGTTTTATACTAATAATTAAAAAAGTTTAACACAGTAAAATATGCTATCCTCTTTATTATACATACACGAGCATATTTTGAGTAAAATCAGTTTACGTGACTTTGAACTGAATTTTTTTTAATTCGAAAAAGCAAAACATTTGCGTGAAACCTTGAACTAATTCGGTATTTGTGTCAAAAATATTTTTCACATGACTATGATAATGTTTGATAAAAGTCTTATCATGATGAGTCAGTGTTTGGTGCTTCATAATATATTAGAGGTAATACTAAAGGAGTATTCAGTACTAATTCTGTTGTACAGAGTTTACAAGCAATTTATTTTAAAGTTTTGGACAATAATAGCTATGCGTTTTTTAATTCTTGTCTTTCTCTGCTACTTTGTTTATAGTAGTGAGTGTTTAGGAAGACTATCAAGAAAAGATGCACTGGGTAAGTCTTACATTGTCTAATTTAATTCCTGTACACCGATGAAATTTTGTTGCGAAGTTCGTACAGTGTTGCGATTTAGGTATGGTACATTTTCATACAAAATTCGTCACAAATTTTGCTCGATGTAAAATTTGATGTTTCGAAAAACTAAGCTATAGTATATGATTTTTCAAATCTAAAAGTTAATAACGTATTCCATATGAAAGGTGCCCTTATTGTTGTTATTTATTTTTTGCATTTTTGCGTTTTTTTTTGTTCGACGACTATGTGCTCTTTTCATATGGATGTCCACATTTATCATGTGAAAAATTGTACTGTTCGATTTTGATTTCTCAAAACGTTGTGTCTTAATGTATACTAGCGATTGAAGATCATTAAATTGATTTACAGATAAATGCATCAAACCATGGTATACCCTTGAAAATCCACCAAGGGTGGTAAATTTTGGTTGCAAAGGCAGAGATTTTCATTTTGTACCATCTGACACATACAATACAAGAGAAGAGGCTTTGGGTAAGTAAATTTATTTCTGCAAAAGTGTTGAAAAATTATAATTTTTTGATGGAATAATTTGATTGATCATTACATAGACTTATTGGTAATTTTCTTCAGCTTCTTTTTGAACTTGAACTCTTATTTCATTATTTACTCTTCTACATTATATATTTGACAAAAATATGCCTATTTTACAGATCCCTGTGCAAAACAAAAAGAAGATGGTTTATGGTACTGTAGATACGTCTAATCATCAGAAAGGTAATTACCAACTGAAATGCTTGTTTAACCAACCAATGCAAATAGTTATAGAACTAACATATATGCCTTCTGTAACCCTGATGTAAAATTTTGAAGAGAATAATAAAAACACCTTATTTAAGATAAAAACTTGGTGGAAAATTCATTTTCTGATCAGCAAGTCCTAAATATACAAAAACTATAAATATTGATGATTCCCGATTAGGTATTTGTATAATATTAAGTGAATAGTTATTTATTGTTCAATAATAAACTTTCAATCAATCAAAATATTGCTAAAACATTAATGACCTAGCTGTAAATTCAATATCTGGTGTTTCCACTTTGTATTTATAATTGCACGGTGCTCAATTGATAAGCTCAGTTGATTTTCTTCCTTGTAGAGGAAGCATTCATAATTTTTTTTCTTGATATTTGAAGTTTAGAATGCAAATATGTGAAAATATTAGAGGCTGCCCACCTTAAAATAACAAAAATACAATTAGGTGAATCAATAAAAATTACTCAGAACATTGTATTAGATATTTTTCAATAACGAATTAAAACAAATTTCGATATTGTTACCATTACAAAAAGCGTTCTCTATGATGAAGTAACATTGGACCATGATTAGCTCGCGTTGAGCGAATTTTTTTAAATACCAAAACTTTCAATTTGAAAAAAAACAGTTGCTATTCTCATAATGTATAAATTTTTTATACTTCTTTGCAGATATCGAAGTAATGAGAAACTCCCCGTCCGAATGAGAAATTAAGTGTGATTATTCTAACTATTTCGAAAAATACAGGATTTAAAAGAAATCAGTGTATTCAAAGAAAAAAATTGAAGACATTTTTGGTACCTGAATAATAATCTTGTTTTTTCAAACTCAAAAAAATTGATATATCATTGATAAATGTTCAAACATTTATAGGATCATTATCGAAACATAGATACTGTAAGACCTCTTAACATAAATTTAATATGAAATCTAAAAAGTTTATATATACATATATCATATTCTGATAAAATGAAAACACCAAACGTTCTTATCTCAAATATTTCTTGATATTCTCGAGAAGACAAGAAGAAGTATACACTACCAATGAAAAACAGGTGTAAACTTGATCATCGTCAGCTGTGTACACAAAAAAGTAGTAAATACATTTTATGCGTGTGTTTGTTGTTATGACCATGACTTCTTTCCTATTTAATAAAATGTGTGGATATCATATAGGCCAACTGATTCGCATCAAGGAAAAGAATCTTTTATTTTTTTGCATCAACTTTGAATTATGTAAATTAAGGAAGTTTTACAATAAAAATACCAATTTTTAAAAACGTTGGAAAGTATAATAAGTATTTTTAGAAATTCTTTGGTCGAGACAATTGCTTAGAACATGCAATGCGAAAAGCTCAAAAAACTCAGAAAAAATCCCTCCAATGAAAGAACAGGCTTCGGCTTATTAGTAAAAATGGCCAATTTTACTTTGAAAATTATTTCAAAGTTTTGAAAGTGCCGATTGCGTTTCGAATTTTTACCGTTCATATTAATAAAATATCTGCTTTTGAACAATGGCTATCGATACAAATGAATTTTTGTCAGGGCAGGTATATTTACATTTTTCCTCCTAAATATAGCTTGAAATCAACATTTTGCGAAATAAAATTTTTAGAGAGAGGAATGTATCAATTCAGAAAGATACAGGTACATCTAGCCGTAGTACGAAATAATTCGTACAATTCATCCTCACGACTTTTTTCGATGAAAGCAAATTATCAGCGTTATAGCATTTTCAATATCAACAAAAAGAGAACGAAAGTGAAAATTGTAAGCCAAACAACGCACGATATGAAGAAAGTCAAGAGAAGAAAAACGTTTCTTTTTGAAGGCCTACAAGAATATCAAAACAACCTTTCAAATTTTCTTGAAAGATCGAAAATTTTAATTTTGTTCACACCAAAAATAATGAAAAATCAAAAGTTCAATTTTACGGCCAAGCTATGCAAGGTATGGAAAAAATGAATGACCAAAAAAATTTTCACTGAAAAAAGAGCTACAAATTTGTTATGATTCATGTTTTGATAGAACGTGTAATTTTTGTTTTATTCGAAAAAAACAACATTGAAAATGAAAAATTAGACTAACTTTTTGGACAAACGATACAAGCTGTGAAAAATACGAAGAGACAAAAGTTGCTCTTCTGAAAAAGAGTGCAAACTCGCCCAAATTTGTCAACAATGTTTCTTTCATAGGACACGTAGTTTTTTGAAAAACAACACTAGATATGAAAAAAAATTAGTAGATAAATGTTGTTCACCCAAAAAGGATCCACAAATTTGTTATCAGTAATTTTTACATAGGACGAGTAGATTCTTTTTTAATCGTAAAAAATAAGATTAGAGATAAAAAAATTAAATTTTTGGAAAAACGACACAAGAGACGAACAAAAAATGAAAAGACAGAAGTTGTTCAACTAGAAAATAATTAGAAGTTTCTGATAAACTCTTTTTATAATAATACATTGCAGATAAAAGAATTAACTTTTTGGAAAAGGGACACAAGCTACAATAACATTTTGTTTAACAAAAATGTTGGCCTAAATTATATCTACAAATTTGCTTAGGACCACCTTACACTGCGATGCGTGTTTTTGGTTTGAATACAAATGCATATAATGAATTGTATTAATATAAATTTATTGACATGCTTCATTTTTCAGTGTAGCTGAGAATGAAATTTAATGCAGAAAAGAAACAAATAATAAAGTAATCATTGAAAATAAAATTTGTACATTATTTTGCAATAAAGTACACTCCCGCTAACTGCAAGCTCCGTAAGTTCCAATTTTCGCCACTTCTCCTCCACACGTATTTCCACGCACACTCCATTGTGTCTCCCACTTAAGCGACTGCGAGTGGCTGCGAGTCTCTGCGCATGTCCCAAAGTGCGAGCACCAACGCAGCGTGGTTATACGACGCAGCAGAGTGGGTGTACTCTAAAAGTGCCGAATTCTTGGAATTATACTCCCCTACAGCCCCGTCAGACTGGCTGTTACCAAAAGTGTACTGTATCTCAATTAGCGACCTCAATCCGAGGTACAGAAATAAATATAATATACATTTGATATAATAGAGTTGAACATAATCTAGAAAAGTTCGCATTTTCGACAAAATTGAGTGCAAAGTATTAGATAGGTAATGAGAATGACTCCGTTAAAGCCGAAGGGGCTTTAACAAAAGAGAATTTATAGTCACCAAATTACAGTTGTCGATGCTTTGACCTTCAATTTTGAAAGGCCTGCGCACAAACGTGAGGAAAATGCAAAGACCGAGCGCGTAGTGCGCGGAGGCACATACATTATCGAGCGCGAAGCGCGATGAGAATGTGTCCGCTCAGCGGGGAAATTTTTTCATTTGAATTAGTGATAGCGTATTTGTCGCATACTGTGCGCAAATTCTTCAGGCGTCATATTTTCTTCTGGAAGATTAAGACGCTGACGACGATATGGAATTCGATGCATTTCATCTCTTCTCAAACGAGTATTACCCATGCCATTTTCGTTCACTAAAACCGCTAGTTTATGTTCATCATATATTGGATAAAGGACGCCAAGTATTTTTATTCCAATGATGAAACCACCATATTTTTCTTGAAACCGAATAAACGTAGGATGTGATATTGGCAGAAGTCTACCAGATAATTCAAAATAATGAATACCATGACTAATAGGTTGAAGTCGTCTATGGCGCTGGATTATTTGAGCAAATGCATCTGGTACTGTGAGAAGAAATCAAAATTATTCAATTTTAATACATAAAATAATAATAAAAAAAAAAGTAGAAATAAAAAAGCAGGAAGAGGGGATTGGTGAATAGAAGGGATAGAACAGTTCGAGAGAAAGGTCAGGAATATCAAAATGGCAGAGTAAAACGTAACCGAAAAGCCATTTTCCTTTCGGGGTAAGCGTGACTCGCTCGGTGAGGAAAGGAGTATTGTGAGGTAGGGGGTATAGATTTTTTAGATT
>CAKNXH010001892.1:31192-57061 GCA_932178445.1 Andricus quercusramuli | reverse complement strand
GGCTAGCCGCCATTTCGGGCCAAATTGAGCCACAGGCGGCTTTGGTTACCTCAAAGGTGCCGCCTTCTTCCCCAGACCTTATGAAGCCCGGAAAATGTGCCTTAATCAGGTGAGCCTCCACGTCCGACACTAAGTATCCTCCGTCGGGCAATTTTAGAATGCTGAGAGTAGCTTACGGATTTCGAGAGAGCAGCTTGTCCAGTCTAGCCGCCTCTGCCCCTTTCTCGATGTCTGGGTAGAATTTGGTCCAGCTCGCTTGCTTGGCCTTACGTATTGCATCCCTGTATTCATCCCTCATCGTCGTGAATGAGGTTCATAGTTCATCCGTTTTGCCAGTGCTGGCACGTATGAACCTCTCTCTGGTTTCCCTGCGAAGCTCTCCGAGTTTTCCGTTCCACCAGTGTATCTCCCCACCCTTTCGGACTCTTGTGGTTCGACAGTTTCTTTCGTAAGTAGATTTGATGACCCCCGTTAAATTATTAGCTTCCATCTCCAAGGTGTCCAAGTCTCTTATTGACCTGGGTACTTCTGAGAGTTCACTCTTTAGCTCAGTGGAATACTGGTCCCAGTCTGGTCTTCTTAGATTTCTGGCCCATATAGGGTCCGCGGGTACGGTAGCTTCCAACTCGAACTCTATATGTGAGAGATCTGAGAGAGTGGGTCCGTCTGAGGCTCCCCACTTCTTAACACTGTCTCTAAAACTGTCGGTACAGAGGATACAATGACTTCTTCCCTGACCAAGTTGTGAAACGTTGGGGTATTCCCCATATTGAGAATATGTGAATCCGTAGTAATCAGATATTCCAATAGATCATTTCCTCTTGAGTTGGTGGCCATGTTACCCCACAAAGTGTAGTGGGAATTAGCCTCGCACCCTTACAGAAGAGAGAGACCCCTCACCTTGCAGTATTACACCAGTATACGTACTTCCTATGGTGAATTGGTTTTGCTGTATATATCATATTTCCAATTCCCCTAAGATCTGTGTCTATCACCACCAGATATCTTAAACATATTCCTAGCAGCGGGACAACGTTTACTCGCATCCAAAAAAATTAATTTTCAACAAAAAATGTAATAGATAGAACAGGTGGAGTGGGACGATGGTCGTGGGGGTTAAGGCATAGGCTTCGGACCCACTCCGTCTTGGTGGTTCGGAACCCACCTTAAACTGTAGGTCCCCCTCCCACCACCAAGTAAGTGTGTGGGGTGTGTGAATTAATAGGGGAGAGATACAACAAAAATGTAAACCCTTAGTAAGGGTAAGAAGAACACAAACTTTCAACCAAATTGTTGAATTTTCTACAAAAAAGCTGAATTTTCAACACAAAAATCTACCAGAATAGTTGAATCTTCAACACAAAACGACGAACTTTCAACAAAAAAGCTGCATTTTTAACCAAAAAATATCATTTTCAATCAAAGAGTAAATTGTCAACCAAATAGTTAAGGCTTCAGCAAAAGAGTAATTCTTCAACCAAGAAGGATGACTTTTTTACCATGAAAAATGAATTTCAAAAGAACAAATTTTCAACAAAAAAGTTTAATTTTCGAAAAAAGGTTAATTTTCAAATAAATAGTTCAATTTTCTACCGAACAGTTGAATTTTCAACCCAAATAGACGGATTTTCTACTAAAAAGGATGCCTTTTGAAAAAACTTGTTGAATTTTTATCACAATAATCATATTTTCAACTAAATAATAACATTTCTAACCATGAAAGCTGAATTCCTAACCAAAAAATATAGTTGTAGACTATGCAAGTAAAAAGAATTAGCTCAACAAGAAATAGTTGGATTTTCTTGTTGGGCTCTATTAATTCCGTTCGCATTTCAGCGAAAATTGGAAAAGAGGCGAATAACAAGAAGACTATGAAGTCAGCGATAGACATATACAATTTTCTATTAATTTATAGACTGAAGAATAATAGTTTTAAATAAGCATTGAATTTCAGTTTTAATACATTTGAAATATGACGTTAGAAAACTGAAAATTTGGCTCAAAAAATAAAGTTCATTTTTAACTGCACTCTTTCATTTTAGACTAAACACTTCTAAATCTAGATTACAAAAAGTGTGCTTGTCGGACTACGTAACATTTCAGGTCCTGAATGAAGTTAGTTTAAAATTTTTTGAAATAGTTGAAAGCGATGAAAAGTTTAACAGAATTAATCTTTCTACGGGTTAATGTCTAAACAATTAAACCTATAAATTATTCGAATTGTGTAAAGACTCAACCAGACAAGATCTGAGCACTTTTAAAGATGAAACATGTAAATTTGACAATATAATTCTATAATCTGGCATTAAATTTTTACAGAATTTTAATCTCATCAACTATTAACACCGCACAAACACCGCACAGCTAATACTAAAAGCCAGGTGAGGCCGAATACGGAGCGCACCGGAAAAATAGGCATGCGCTGTATTCGTGGAACTTTTTGTAAGGAATGGATCCACTTCACTGCTCAGTCACTACAAAGTTCGCGCACTTCAAGTATATAGGTATTCGTTAAAATGGATGGAGAACAAGGTATGAACTACGTGATCATAAAATCATAAAAATAATTGACAAACTGAAATTCAAACCTGATCAAAATCGATATTGAGGAAACTTTTGAAACCTACAATTCAAAAAAATCTTTTTAAAAAATGTGTAAAGTTGATCCAGAACCAAACTTTAGATAACGGCAAGAAGGTCTCTGCTCTATGGCTCAGCGTCTCTGTTTATTAAATTCAGAAAGGTTTGGAAAAATAAATTTAAAAAAGTCAAATTGTGTAAAAAAATGTACAAAAAGGTAAGAAGGACTTTTAAGGAAATATGTTTCCAAAAATTAATATTTTTATTTTCCATTGTTACATAACAGTCTCTAATGATCCAATTACACTGTTGTTTGGGAAGATTCTCATCTCATTTTAAGTCCCTTTGTACAATTATGTTATACAAATTGACTTCCTTAAGTATATATATTTTTTCAACTGATTTCTGGAAACATACTTCTTTTTAAGGTTTTTTGTGCAACTTTATTACAGAAATTCAATTTTTCAAGTTTATGTTTTCAAATATCATTTCTAAATTAAAAAAAAAACAATATTTTATGGGAACGTCCACATATTACGTGACCCTGTTTTCAGTGATTTTTAACTTCCTTCCTTTTGTGATAATTTGTGACATTTCGCTGGAGCCCACCTCAAAATGTCATGTGACACTGAAGCTGACCCCCCTCCTATCTTCAAATAAGAAATATAAATGGAATTTTATATAACCGTCAATCGAACAATAAATAATATGTTAAAATAATTGGATACTAGTATGAGAATACTTTTAATTAAATTCGCTAGACATTCTCCTTATTTGAGAACACTGATATAATTGAATGATTAACTCAGAGGGCAAATTAACTTAACAGAGCAGGAGTCGTTCATATAATTTTTTCTATTTTTTTAAGAATTCTTATTTTTTCCTGTTTTCAAGAAACTTTCCATTTTTCTCATTTTTTCACTCACATTTAAATTGAAATAATAGAACCCAATAAGAAAAACCCATGTCCCATGTTTTTTTCTCGAAAACCTGACAAATGGGAAGGGGGGGGGGGGGTAACACCCCTTATATTCAGAAGACAATTTTTCAGATCACCCTAATGTACATACATAATCTAGCAATTTCTTTAAATCAAAATCGAATGATCATTGCTCTTGTAAAATTAATATTGATTCATTGATTGTTGGTACCTCCCGACTTAGGAAACAAATTCCATGTGGGTTACAAAAGTTCTTAGTGTTTATACTAGGAAAAACTGAAAGAAAAAAGTTCAGTTCGTTCTAGTTGACATCCTGTAAAAACCTTTCATATTTAGTGAAAAAAAACGTTGCTTTTATAACATTTTTATGGTAACGGCAAATATTGTCACAGAAGACTGTTAAAAAACCATTAACGGTAACAAAATTTTACTGTCTCATACGATATATTTAATTAATTATATTTTTGCTTAAAAGTCATGAACCTCAACAGAATACAAAAATGAAATCATGAAGAAAAATTTTTTTGAATCCCTGGAAATGTTAAGAATCACTCCTTTTTAAGAATAACAAAAGTATATTCATGCATATCGAAAAAATGTGTTAAATTATTCATTAAAAATGTTTGGATACTTTAGATATAAAAAATTTGTTAGAAAATGCAATTTGGGTCATAAACTACTCTTATTGAAGTTCAAAAATAGATTTCTTGTTTCATTTAACAAATTTCATATGAATTACATTTTCATGACCAATACGATTACTTGCCGTATTTATAAAATTTGTTAAGAATTTCAGTTATTTTTTCATCAAATGGAAGCTTTTCCGGATGACCCCTCAAATCAAAGAATTTTGTTCTCCATTTGAACAATAATTTGATTGTATATAGGGTGTTTTTTTAAACTTGAGACAACGAAATATCTCAAAAAATACGCATCCTACGGAAAAAATGTCTGGAATAAAAACTTTTTATTTTCGAGGGGGAAAAAAGATTTGTTAAAATTTACCCCACCCCCACACGAGGCAGGGGTGGGGGTAACTTTGTAATTTGAAATAGCAACCCCAATTTTTTATCACAGATTCAGATTCTCCTTTACGAAATACGTAAGTTTTATTCGGAAAATTTGTTTCGATTCGCGATAGATGGCGCTGCAATGGCGAAAAACGAAATTGTTGACACTACTTTTAGCTCTACCCAGGAATAACGACGCGGACGTAGTAGTTGTCTATTCCCTTCGGGGTGCTTAATTTCGGTGAGTCCCCTTGCCTCTCACCACAGGGATGCTTGATTTTGATTTATTATTTTACAATAAGTGCTCAAAATGGTGTCCTCGCACTTCGATGCACTTGTTAATCCGAGCTTTGAAAGATTCCACACAAATGCGAATTGTGTCTGATGATATTTGTGCACAAGCAGACCTGATTCGCTCGATCATGTTGTCACGAGTTGTGGGCACTTCTTGATACATGCGATTCTTTAGATAACCCCACAAATATAAATCCGGCGCCGTAAGATCTGGCGATCTGGCAGGCCAATTTACTGGACCTCCTCTACCGATCCATCGTTCATTGAATTCGCGATGGAGTACTTCCCTCGCGATTGCCGCATAATGTGCTGGACAACCGTCATGTTGAAACCACATGTTGTGTCGCACTTCCAAGCTTAGGTCTTCCAGCAATATTGGAAGTTGATTTTCTAAAAAGTCACGATATTTTTCACCGTTCAAATTTCCATCAATAAAATACGGACCGATAAGTTGATCTCCAATTATTCCACACCAAACGTTCACGGACCATGGACGCTGATGCTCAACTTCACGCAACCAATGTGGATTTTCTACACTCCAATAATGCATGTTGTGCCGATTAACATTACCATGGTTTGTGAAAGACGACTCGTCTGTGAAGAGTACTAGAAAAAAGAAATTCGGGTTTCCTTGTATCTGCTGAACCGCCCATTGACGAAATGTCACTCGGTTTTGAAAATCATTTCCGTGAAGTTCTTGATGCAGTGAAATATGATACGGATGATAATTATTACGTTTTAATACCTTCCAAACACTGGATAGAGATATTCCGGAATCGCGCCTTAGTTGTCGAGTACTAACATGAGGGTCATGAGTGACTGCAGCTAAAATTGCAATTTCATTATCAACTCCAGTAACTGTGACTTGACGCTTCCTTTTTTTTGGTTGTACACTTCCGTCAGTGATGAAGTTTCGGACAACCCGGTAAAAAGAAGCGCGTGAAGGAACACTTTCTGGAAAGCGTTGAGCATAAAGCGTGAGAGCATCATTGATATTCCTGCCACATTCTCCATAAATGAGAATCATTTCAATCTTCTGTTGCTGAGATAGAATTTCCATTGTAAAAGTAATGAAATAAGGTAATGAGGAAATACAACGACACCCAAACCAACTCAAACGAACGTGACCAACAACAATAACCCAAACAAAAGCAACCAACACACCCAAATCAAATGAACACAATCAACCTTCCTAATGAATAAACGTTAAGCACGGACTGTCGACTGTCGTCAACCAACTGCATTCGGGAATGGTTTTCGACAGTTTTATCACTTTTACTGTCCCGTTGCCAAAAGGTCAAGCACCCCGATGGATGGTGAGAGGCAAGGGGACTCACCGAAATTAAGCACCCCGAAGGGAATAGACAACTACTACGTCCGCGTCGTTATTCCTGGGTAGAGCTAAGAGTAGTGTCAACAATTTCATTTTTCGCAATTGCAGCGCCACCTATCGCGAATCGAAACAAATTTTCCGGATAAAACTTACGTATTTCGTAAAGGAGAATCTGAATCTGTGATAAAAATTTGGGGTTGCCATTCGAAATTACAAAGTTATCCCCACCCCTGCCTCGTGTGGGGGTGGGGTTGGGGTAAATTTTAAAAAATCTTTTTTCCCCCTCGAAAATAAAAAGTTTTTATTCTAGACATTTTTTCTGTAGGATGCGTATTTTTCGAGATATTTCGTTGTCTCAAGTTAAAAAAAACACCCTGTATAATGCAGTATTAATTAATGACAATAACCAGCTGCAGATTTCACTCTTAAATTGACGCGTGCAGTTCTTCGTATTATTGGACTATGGCCCAATCCAAAAAAGTCAAGTGGATGGTTATCAAAATTTCTAACATGCATGTCAGTTTGTATAATATTTATCTGCAACGCTATTCCACAAAATATCAAGCTGATTATGATATGGGGCGAGTTAGACCAAATGACGACAATTCTTTCTATTACGAGCATACCAGCAATCCTGGCTGTATTTAAAATGATTCAACTCTGGACTGCCAAAGAAAGTATGTATGAAATTAATTTTTTATTTGTAAATTATTTGAAGAAAGTAGGCAGTATTTTGGGTTTTTATTATATTCATAATTCTATCCTTCTTACGGGATAGAATGGACCGAATCAATTTCAAGTCATACATGCAGTACAACTTCTAATCGCAGAATAATAAATCTCCTTAACCCTTGGTATACACACTAAAGTTTTGTAACGAGGTATACACACTGGGTTAGGTTCACCCGGCAAACTTTAACAGCTCATATCTTCGTTCCTAATTGAACAATTTTGCCTCTTTTTTCTTGGTTTTTATAGAGAAAATCCTCAGAAATTGAACAGTATGGGTTTGAAAGTGGTGAATATAGAAAAACATATACATATCTTTAAATAAGCAAAAACATCTTCAAAATTTTTGTGAAGAAATCACGTTTTTTCTAAAAGGCTGTTGTTTACATGAAAATCAAGACAAATAAGCTCAAATACTGATGAATGGGAAGTTCAAGATTTGTGCTTCAAAACTGTGTTTTCGGTTTTTCCATATGTTCTAAAAAACAGATTTGTGTAGTGATTCGTAAGTAGACAAATTTCCGGTTTCGCGCGGATAAGTCATGCTACCAGAATACTCCATTTCTTGGCAAACATTAATTATTTGAACTATATACATACCTCAGCGCTCATGATTATGTTCTAAAATAACGCATATATTGTTATAAAATGAATAAAGTCATTGAAAAAACGCGAAAGGTCAAATTATACATAAAATATTAGAATTTTTCAGCGTAATTTTTTATTCAGAATCAAGACATGGGTGAAAAACTTGGAAATAATTTGGTACACAAATAGCGTAAATTACGTTTTGGCCTATTCCGTCGGCTGAGCTCACGAGTTTTTGTAGTGTGCTCCTTACACATGGGTCTTTCGCATTTCGAGCATTTATGAACACGGTGAATTTTCGCACGCGTTTGCATTTTGATAAAGTAGCTGCAAAAAATAAATAATTTTTATTGATGTTTTGAATTAAATAATATCATAGCGCGGTAAGACGATGATCATCGCGTACGCATACACACACAGACAATATACTCAGGCACACGAATTAGACTTTTTACTTTCAACATAAGCTATGAACACTACAAATATACAAATAAAATAAGATTTACTTACATTTATGTTTCTCTCTTTTTCTGGATTTTGTAACACCATATACACACTGGGTGAAAAATACCCGAAGAGAAAGTTTCGAAGTGCGTCCTTCGGCAGTTTTTGGGACACTAAAGCTGGTAAGGCAGCTCTGCGTAGTACAGGCCCATTACTTTTTCCCCCCTGGGTACAGACCCACCCAGTGTGTATACCAAGGATTAAATTGAATTTTCCTTCTTTCTTCAGCAATTAATTTTTACATTCTCATCCTAATGAGAAATTTGTAAATTTTTTTTTGATCTGTATGATTGATTTGATTTAATTATTTATATTACATGCAGAACTTAAGCCTTTAATCGCTTGCATTGAACAAGATTGGACGAATTATAAACCAGATAATGAACGAAAGTTGATGGTACATTGGGCTAAAAAGTGTCGGAACATTTCACTGCTTTACGTGTTTTTATCCCAGTCTACCTTCGTCTTTTACACCACGCAACAAATATCTGTGGCAATAATAGAAGGAAAGAGTGACTTGACTAATATTACGAGAACAACGTATGTGGAAGCTTACTTTCCTTACGACACGAATAAAAGTCCCAATTTTCAACTTTGGTGGTTAGTGCAGTGTATCAGTGTTCAATTGGGAAATATCAGTTTTGCCGGAATTGATAGTTTTTTTGCCATTCTCGTCTTACATATTTGTGGCCAACTGAGAGTTTTACGTCAACGTGTGTTAGAATGTGTTGAGGAAACTGGAGAATTTCACAAAAGGAAATTGTGTGAGAAAGTGTCTCTCATTATTCAAAGACATGCGCATCTTAACAAGTAATTTATTAAATATATCACATATTGATGCCCAAAAAGATAGAAACGTAATTTCTAAATTAATTGAAAAAGCTAAAGATGTTGTTACACTAGTGTTTTTCTGTTCTATACAGCGCACATTATTTGCTAAACTCACAAATTTTGGTTAAAAATCTTTAAAAACGTTCTTTCGCAGAACAGCAATTAATTTTTAGTTTAAACCGGAAGGTTGCAGTTAATCTAATTGCACATGATCGGAAATTCTACTTCAGAATAATAATATTAATTTAATTATATCTACAAGAAGTTAAACTTTGTTAAACTAGAACAAGCATTTTACTGTGACAATTTTTAATTTAACCACCTGTAATTAAAATAAACTCTACAGACCATGAATGAGCTTTTAATTATTGTCATTCCTCAAAAAAAGTACATAACGCAAAATTATTGTCAATATTATTAAATGAGAAATTTTAACTAATTATCAATGAAAAACTATTTTTTTAAGCTTCTTGATATCTTTATTTTTATAATCAATTCATTAAAATTAGTTTGAATATCATAAAATAAAAATAAAGAATGATTTTAAAAATAGTAATTAATTTTTTCATGTAGTTTCTAATCAGCAAATGTCTATTGTCTATTGAAATGTCTATTGATTTTTAAAATTGTCATTACAATTTTTTGCCTTTTGGTGAAACTATCCAGAGCCAGAGATCGTATTTTGTTTTGTGGTATGGAACTTCCATCTTAGGATTCAGATATTAAAAGATATCTTGAGTTTCGTTATCATTGAAGACATTCGAAGGGAGTGACATATTTTTTGCCAACCAATCGACTACTTTGTAGCTAAATATTGTTCGATCGAAAACGTGGAAGTATCATAACATTATATATATTAAACAAATCTGGGCCTACAATGATGTTTTTACATGTGTTATTTTGGTAAATGCTACTTTCTTCTAAAGGCCCTTTTTGAATTATATGCATTTCTGCTGGTATATCGTTTTGCACCACTAGTTTCGTCAAATCGAATTGTATCAGCTTGTACTCGTTAAAACGAAGATATCAATTTCTGAAGGAAAGTTTTCCAACAAAAAAAAGTGGAAAAAAATGTTTTCTGAAATTTTCTACCAAAATTTGTGGACGTCACTATAGACAGCATTTTTTGATTCTCCTGGAACATGGTTAAAACTAACGGTGTAAAGTGCAATTTTTGTTTAAAATACTCTACACTATATTTGAACGCGACTTGCATTTTCTTCTTTATTTTATTTGAAAAAGAAATATGTTACCTGTATTTATTATACACTGGGAAGACCTCCCTGAAGAAGATAATCATTGAATAAAAATACTAAATACTAAATACTAAATAGAAGACAACCTTTTTGAAAATGATAAAAAAGTTAATTTATTTTGAATTAGGTGAAATTTATTATCTTAAATTTATATATTTATAATAATCATTTCTGAAATTAATAATTGACTTTTTTGGAAAGGATTTTTCGATTTCAAAAACAATTCCAAAACAGAGAAATTGGCTGAATAGTGAATTTATTTATTAAAAACCAGGGAAGTTAATACGTTTTTTAAACTGATTATCCCGACATTATATTCATCAACCTAGTTTAAATTTGACGAACAATTTCAAATACTCATATACTTTTTGAGCAAAAGAAAAGTAGAAAATTTCCATGTCAGTTATTAATTAAGGCATGTAGGGTATTTTTAACAATAAATTGTTCGTTTTGCCCATTATTAGTAGATTCCATGTTAATATTTTAAAAAAAAATTGAATAATTTTTGGTTCGGTCTCCTAGAGTGAGGAAGTATCGCTTCATTTAGATATATAATAATATCTTTTTTCAAAGCCGCATTACTGTCGTTGAGGATACTTTCAATTTAATGTTCCTTGCCCAAATCATTGGAAATACTATTATGTTTTGCGTACAGGGCTACGTTCTAATTTTGGTGAGTCTTTAGAGTATTTAACAAAGTTAAGTTAGAAATACAAGTGAATACATGAAAATAACAATTGAATAAGGACCAGAATGACATTTTACAGAATTAACAGAAGAAGTTTTCTACGATATGTTTTCAACTATAAAATGTTGATCAATATAAGCATGTGTTAATTTAACAATCTATGAAAATATGACAATGACAACTGACATCAATTTTTGACATTAATGTGTAATAAATTAATGTCGATTTGCAAAATACTATTTGAAAGTTGATAATCGATTATTAATTTGTTATTAAGAATTGTATCGTTTTAAACCGCAGTTTGAGATTTTGTGTTGATTTTGAATATTTATGAAGTGACTTTTACCTGTAACCCTATTTGAAGTTAGTGATGTATAAGCAATGTGAAAGTAGATAGAAATACACTTCTCATTGTTGTAAACAATGTTCAAGAAAAAATAAACAAAAAGTTCAAGCTACTTTTTTGGAAACTTAGTTTAATTTGTTGATTGGATTGAGTTGTTTGAAAACTTGATCGACTTTAAATAAAGAAAAAGAGGACTACAACAAATAAAAAGGTCTAGCCTAGCTAGGTTCGAAAAACCGATCCTGTTACGAACCTGCACACAACTTTTAGTTGACCTATATTGAACATTTGTTTATAATATCACTGGCATGAAAACTGAAACAAACATACAAAAAAGTACCTCAAGCTTTAAAAAACTGCAGAAACAACGAATTCGTTTATGCAATTTCTTTATAACAATTACATTTTTCATAAAATGTCAATGCATTACTTCGGAATTTCAATTGAACCGCCGGTTCAATTATTAATAACAAATTATTAATTTATTGTGAAGTCTCAATTAGTATTTCGCGTATCTGCATTCATTGTTGAGATAAACCATTTTCAATTTATAAATGTTTTATTCATACCAAGAAAAATATTCATGTAACCAAATATTATTCTTCAGCTCGAGAAAACATTTGCAGTTTCAACAAAAAATTGTATTGGTTCAACAAAATATTACATTGGTTTTAAAAACGTTCTGCTATGCAAACCAAAATGTGGTGGAACCAAGAAAAAATGTATTGCACAAATATCAATGAAATTAGTTTAATGTACGAATAAAATATTTTATTTGACAAGTCTTTGATACAAAAGCAAGGTTCAGCCTTGATTTGTTTGTAACAACATCTGTTTTATTGTTCATACGGTTAGCTTGTCATTTTTCTTCTCTATCATAAAGGTATCTAATAAATAACGCTCTTTCATCAGTTACTAATGTTATTTTAATATTTTCTATATTCCGATAAGATACACATAGTGACAATAAGTTATGGGCCCAGATCTTCGAAAGTTGTGATCGGAAATTGAAATATTTCGAAGTATATGTGGAAGTGTGCTCAGAAAGCGAAGAACTGAGATGTTGCGAATATAAAGGCTCATTCCTATTTTGGTTTTAGCTATTCATGCGTCAGAGCTAAAGCAAATTAAAGGGTGCAGTACTGCTAATGAAACTTAGGTGACGTTGCACACAATCTATTAGTCGTAATGACCAGCAAAAAATAGCTGAAGTTCGATATGTGAGAGAACATTTCCGAGAATTTTTAGATGCTGTGGATAAGCTCCATGAAATTTAAGTGGATATCAATAAAGATTGGTTGATAATTATATTGTTATACAGCTTGTTACCCAGCTTTGAAAAGTTTCGGTGTACGATAGAATCATGCGATGATCTCCCGAAGCCAGAAGCCCTAAAAATTAAAATCATCGAAGAAAGTGATTCTAGAAAGTTGAAGAACAGTGTTGGCACATCGAATTCCAGCGCTATAATAGCTGAAAGTAACAACAGCAGCCACACTTAGAAGTTTCGGGAAAGGAGGAAGAAGCAAGATTCAAATAAGGAGAAGCAGTTCTTCCCGTGTGTATCGATGTGAAAAGGTGGGCCACAAAATTGCTGAATGCAAGGCAAAGCATATGAATTCGTCAGAGAAGGCCAGTAAAGCAGAGAAATATGATTCCCTCATTACTGTCAACGGAGAATCAGCATTAAAAATGAAAAATATCTTCCCTGAAGGGAAATGGTGTCTCGATAGTGGTTGCACATCACATTGATCACCGACCAAGATTATGGAGTAATCTTTAAGAAAAATGCAGCTATGATTCGAGACGAGAATGTGTGTGAAAAGTTGTTTGCTGAGAGAGTTCACGGACTATAATATATTCGGGAAAGTGTAGCAAACGCAAAGGTATTATCCGAAGAAAATAACTCGCCGAAATTAGACCTATATCACAAACAACTCAGTGAACCAAATTTTGAAGATCTGAAGAAGCTGTGGACAGCTCATGAAATAACTTTCGATAACGTGGAAGAAGTTTGTGTTTGTGAAGCGTGCCTCAAGGGAAAGTTTTCACGAAGTCCTTTTCCAGAAAATTTGTCTCGTAAGACAAAATTATTAGAAATCCTGTACTCATACTTATGTGGTCCGATGCTTACGAAATCTAAGGGTGGCGCGAAGCATATTAGGTCTTCAATCTGATAATGGAAAAGAATATCTGAACAAAGAATTTAGCGATTATTTAGACAAGAATGGCATCGCCCGAATATTATGTATTTTCTACACACATCAACAGGATGAAGTGGCGGAACGTAAAAACCGCAAATTAATGGAAATGACAATGTGTTTATTGCTATTATCACATCTCCCTAAATATTTCGGGGCAGAGGCTGTAGCAACTGCTCATTATTCACGACACAGATGTCCTTCAAGAAGTATCAATGGTCAAATACCATGCGAACGATGGTACGGAAAAGTACCAGATATCTCGCACCTAACAACTTTTGGAAGTAGGGGACACTGTTTGAATAAGACACCCGGAAGAGACGATTTTGATCAGCGAACACGTGAATGCTTATTCTTGGGATATTCTGAAGAATCAAAAGGATACGGAGTGTGGTTGACGGAAGCTGGAAGAGCAGAAATGACAAGAGATGCGACTCTTCTCAACGAGTTTCTTTCGACGAAGAAATACGATGGATTTATCCAGGAAGCACGAAAGAATTCAACAGAAGAGAAAACCTTTGTGGAAAAAGAGTAAACACCAATTCAACGGACTCCAGAAATTCAAGTCAATGGAGTACAACAAGATGATGTCCGTTCTGATAGCAAAAACCTACAAAATGAGCAACGCAGCTCTTAAAGAAAAACATTTGCAATGTGCTAACATCGCAGAAATCTCCTTGAAGGGAGCGCTCACCGAAAATGAAGCCAGAGAGTGGAAAAGTGCAATTCAAGGCGAATTTGAAGCACTTATAAAGAATTGAACTTGGGTGTTAGCAGATCATACCGAAGGTCGAAATGTCATTTGTTGCCGACTCGTACTTATGTTAGAAACAAGTACAATGCCGAAGGGATTTTGGAAAGAAGATAGGTTCAGTCGGTAGCCCAGGGCTACTCACAATTCCCTGGCCTTGACTCCAACGAGGCTTTTGCTTCAGTGGATCGACTCAGTTTGGTAAGACTGTTAATGGCTCTTGCTGTACAGAATGACATCGCTGTTCATCAATTAGGCATAACCACCGCTTTTCTAAACGGTGAACTCGAAGAAGAAGTATGTATGGAGGTGCCAGAGCTTCTTGAGCTATTACCTGAAATCGCAATGAAGGAGAAATTGGAGCAAAGAAAGTCTCAAACAAAAGGCTTAGCGACAAGAATGCTCTCAGAACTTCAGAAAGGAAATGAAGTCTGTTTGATGGAAAGGGCCTTATATGATTTTAAGCAGGCTGCACGTCAATGGCATAAGCGGCTTGAAAAGGAATTAAAAGGCCTCGGGTTAAAGCCCTCAAACACAGATATGTGTGTCTACATTGGCAAACGGAAAGAAAAATTGCTTATTGTTGCAGTTTACATCGATGACATACTGATCATCTCAAGTGATATAAGAGTGGATCTCTACATTTAAGCAGGATTTGAAATTACGTTTTAAAGTAACAGACCTTGAAAGAGTCAACTATTTTCTTGGCATGGAGTTCAAATAAGAGAATGGATCCATGATAATATGACCAGGTGAATATGTCTAAGATATTTTAAGAAGATTTGGAATGGAAGATTCGAGGCCTGCTGCAACACCTCTGTTAGTTCAACAGCATATATATCAAAAGCAACACCGGATCGCAGCAAAGAGAATTCTACTTTATATACGTGGAACCACGAGCCTGGATATCATGTACGAGGGTGACGGACAACTTTGCACGTAGCAACTTTGCACGTGCCCAACTTTGCACGTCTATGGCCGGACGGACAACTGTACACGTCGAAATTTCGACGTGTACAGATGGGCTCCTGTGGTCTTGGACGTGCACAGATGGACGTGCACAGTTGTCCGTCTGGCCATCGACGTGCCCAGTTGGGCACGTGCAAAGTTGCTACCTGCAAAGTTGACCCCATTCCCATGTACGAGAAGAACTTTAATCAATTGGAAGGATTTGTGGATGCTAATTGGGCAGCATGTTCTCAGGACAGAAGATCTTACACTGTGCGAATGGATCAGTGACCCGGGAAGCTATAGAAAAAACGCACTGTGGCGTTATCAACCACTGAAGCTGTGAAAGCAAAATATTTAAACAACAAAATATAATTATTTCGACCAACCATTACATGGCGTGAAACAATGCTGGCGCCCTAAGTGGTTCGTGTTGTTCAAAGTTGTCTTCACTATTAAGCTACTTTTTTCAAAATTTAGACCACTATTGACACTTTTTTGAATTTGCAAATGAATCCGAAGCCTGCAGTTGTCATTCTCAGAATTTTGAAATTCATTTTTTCGAATTTTCTCTTCATATTCTTAATATGTATCGATAAATGAGGTTCATGATGCAAAACTAATCTTAGGTGGCAGCACCGAGCCGAGTACTAGACCCTCTTTTAATGAGATAGGAATTTCTACTAAAAGTATAAATTATCATCGTTTATAAGCACTAAACATATATTTAAAGATTATTTACCCTCATATATTTCATTATAAGCAACCGTACACTTAGCACCATATTTTTTTCATCCCTCATCGAGAGGGTCTAGTACTTTGCTCGGTGCTGCCACCTACGATTAGTTTTGCGTCATGAACCTCATAATAAATATTATTCTAAATTACTTGAAATTGTTAAAAACAGAATTTCGAGAAATTAGTCCTTATGCACTTGTTATTCTGATCTCTTCAAATCAATAAGTTAATGAATGTTGCATGATATAACTGTTACTATTTCAATAAATGGTTTAATTTTAATTATCATCTTTAAAATGACCAAGTATTTTAAGGTATTGCAGACAATATACCTATATATCTGATATTTTCGGAAATAGCAGAATACATATATCAATACACGTCGGTCTGGCCCATCTAAGTTTTTGTGTTCGTTAAAATAATACAATTGCATTTATTTATAATTTATAATGTAATTAAGAACAGGGCTCCAGTGCCGTCATTTGATATTAATCGAGGCACTAAAGCCCCATTCTCAGTTACATTATACCTTGATAAATCATAGAATTAAATTAAACGAAATCACAATTTAATAGGCCAGACCGACGAGACATTCGCCGCTAATATAGATTTTTACTCCATTTCTTTACATTCCTCTTCGTATTTTTTTCCTTGGCGTCAAACCTCCCACTCCACAGTAGTTAGGCGCAGTGAAAACGCGACTAAAGCGAGAATCACGAACGGCCACCCATCCGAGGGTTAACCGCGTCCGTCCGTACATAACATCCGAAATCTCGACGATTCCATAATCACCATCCAGATACTGCCATCGGTTTAACCACCGCTGATATATTTTCTATCATTTCGCAAAATTTCAGGGAGACATCTTCTTTAGTTTAAAAATAAGAAGGTAGATAAAATTATACGGGTAACACGGAAATTCACAACATCATAGAATACTATTTGCCATTGAAAATATTAGACTGTATAAGAGTAGAATATTCGGATTAGTTTATGTAAGAGTAGGGGTAACCCAATGACTAATTAATTTTTTTTTTCAGGCAATAACTGAAGATCATGTGGGGTCAAGTGTACTTGAATTAGTTTTTATGACAATATATATTGAATATATGGTATTGAATTTTTACCTTTCCTGTTATATAGGAGAAACGTTTCGTAAAGAGGTAAAATTATCCTTATCATGTACTAGACTAGGGTGGTCCAAAAACTCGATTTTCAATTTTTGCTGATCGCACCCCTCCCCCCTCTAATTTGTTCTTTTTCCGGAAAAATAAAATCACTTTTTTCTAATGAGTCAACATTAACTCATGCGCCTGGGTTTTTGAAATTAAAATCGAGTTTTAAATGGGAAAAGCTCGGCTTCCGCAAAAATGGAAATAGTGAAAAGTTAATCACAAGTAGATCTTTTTTCCACTTTTTCAAAAACTGAGCTTTTCCCAATTAAAATCCTATGTTAATTACAAAAACCCGACAACACGGGTTATTTAATCAAAAACGTCAAATAAAAATGATATAATATATTTTTTATATAGAGCACAGAGATTTCATTTGCTGCTTATAGTTGTAAATGGTACAACTTGAGACCAAAAGAAGCAAAATTTGTCCTGTTTTTAGTACATAGAGCAAGAAGGACAGTAGACATCACCGCTGGAAAATTTTGTGTTTTCTCTTTGGAGCTCTTCACCAATGTTAGTATTATTATTATTATCATTAATATTATACCATTCAGCAATTTCCCTTCCGGGGTAGGCGTGACTTGCTCGGTTAGAAAATAGTAGTGTTGGGAAGGAGGTATAGATCTTTTAGATTGATCTAGAATTTTCGTGTTATTCATTAAAATAACACGTTCGTTTCGCAACACTGCTCTGACACAGGCTGCTGATCAATCTCTCTAGCGATCACCCCAAGTGAAGAGCTTCACAAGGTTATTATGTGAGGTTCCCCACTCGGGCCCATCAGTATCCAAGGTCTTTTGTATCAGGCGTCATTCACTCTACTGACACACTTTTTATAAACTATTTGTCGCCATACTTTTCTGTCCTGGCATCCTTCTCTAGCTTCCTTCACGTCCATGAATTTTTTAATGCAAGCTCTTCTGTTAATATGGCTTCTTATGTCTTTTCAGATTAAGGTCTCATTCACACATTCTAAACATTCTCTCCGCGTTCTGCTTCACGTTTTCCTTCAAACACTATGATTTTTGTTTAATTTACGTTAATTTTGAGGCCCATTTTCTCTATGCTTCTGTTTAGTTCGCTCAACATTCTTTGCAAGTCTTCAATTGATTCTGCTATAACAACCTTGTCATCTGCGAAATCTAACCCACGTACCCTCACTGTCTCGAGACCTTCAACAAAAAAAAAATGGTCAAACTCAAAATACTTTCAGAATCTTTTTTCTATTCCTAAATATTTTTATTCTCAAAACCTAAAAAATAAAATCATTTGACTCTTGCAATTAACATTCGATTAATTTAATGTGATAGCACTCCTATTTCTCAGCAGAAAAAATAATTTAACTGTTTCAATTAAAATTTAATTATTTCGATGATATTTCTTTTTATCAGAAAATATCGACAGTATTATTTCAAGAAAAGAATATGTGATGATAACATTATTTTGTAATTATTAAAAATATTGCAGATTATGAAGACATCTATGGGGTATCTATCAATGTTGCTGGCAATCAAAAAGGGAAATTTGGATTAAGGTTTGTTGAGAGATTACGATCTAATAATTCCATCGTAACAGATTATAAGAGGCAATGGTTCTTTTATTTGTCTTACTCCTTCTTATATGCCCTTAAATAACAAATATATTATATTATTGTGAAATTACTATCAACTATCAGAGAGAATTTCAGGATGAAATTTAATTTAATAAAAAAAGTGTGCTTGCATATTGTTAGGTGCGAATTGGACATTTCTCAAATTAAATAATAATCGCACCTAAAGAGTCAATGACCTATCTTATAGTTATTACATATACATAATTATCCATACATTATTTTAATACCTAATGTATAATTGAACTAGACATAAGAAATCATAGAAATAAGAATAGTCGACACACTGTGACGCTAGCATGTGTGAGGCGCACGGTCAACACACGCATACACACACTCATAGAAGCTAAGCTCTTTGAGGCGCTAGTGTGTGAACTTACACACTCACACTCATTGCATTATAATTAAACAATAAAATAGTAACAGTCAGAAAAGTAAAAGGAAATTAGGAATAATGAAAGAAACTTTACAAATAACGAAAAGGGTAAATGACAATAAGTAAAATTTTGAAATAAACTACGAGAAAAAGAAACAAAAAGGAGACGATACAAATTAGAATTGCAAATCCAAATTCAATTTAGGATTTCAAATAGAAGTAATTTGCGATTCCACTTATTTATGAAATTTCAGCAACAATACTGACCATTGAAAAATAATATTACTCAAATAAAGACTATATGAAATTATAATCTTTGGAATTTAAAAGGGCAATGAATCTTCCAATTCTCAATCCTATTAGTCATTAAATCAAAAGTGGCAGTAGTTGTGAAAAATGCAGGTTCATTAACTTCTAGAAATGAGTGGAATCGAAATGCCAGATCATCAAATTATTGGAAGTAGTGCCGCGGAAGAACACCTATCGGGTGTGAAAAATGCAATTTTGTAAAATACTTCCAAATACTCGCCCACCGGTGTTCTACGGCCGAAAGCAGTACCTTCTCCCACTGATCAATTCAGAGTTTACGACAGTAATTCAAATTCGATCCTAAATCATTCCTAAGTCTACGGTTCGACAGAAACCACTAAGAATCCGCCGGAAGGAATTTCGCTTTCGGTTTGTGTACCCTTACTTGTCTCGATTTTTCGATTGCGGTTCGACGTTAAATAAATAATGAAATCGGAAAGAGTGTTCCCGCTATTGCTAGGAAATAGATTACGGGAGTCAGCTTAACTTCGTGGCAAGTCGGGGTTTCTTTTGAACTTTCGTTTCCTAAATTCCTTTTTAATTTTCTGACTAAAACAAAAAAAAATTAAAAATACGCAAAGCACAGGGGGAAGTAAGTACTTCCTAGATTGGAAAGAAAGGCCTGTAGTAGGGTAATATCCAAAGTAACGGGTTTTCTCGTTTCGTTTTATCGGGGGATATTATCCGAAATTTAAAAAAAGTGCATAAATGAAAAATATATTAAATTCACGCCTCTCAATTGAGAGAAGGTGAATAAAAACATTCGGACGACAAGAATTGTTCATCATTTCGCCTGACATCTAGTAATGTACAGTATCGACCATTTTTACACAAAAATTCACACACACAACAACACTTTTGATATGTAATCTATATATATGTAACCTGTGTCATCTCAAATATAAACATATACCATACATAATAATGTGTCAATATTATTTTATAACAATATAACAACAACCCAAGCTCAACAGCATTTTAGAAAAGCCCTAAACGAATAGGGCAGGGAATTGGCCCATAAAATTATCAATACTTGCATGCAAGTATTTATTATTTAACCATCCAGAATTGGTTAATTGAGTTAATTCCCTCGAATTTATTTAATTAATAAATCCTCGGATGTCACACATATGGGATTTTTTCTTTGATTATGGTTCCCTGGCATCCCGTGGTAGTTTTTAGAGCCAGTTTGAAATCATCAACTGAGACCTTTTGAAAAACATTTGATTATTGTCTTCAAAAAATTATGAGGTATAAAATTTGCATACAAGTTGATGGAAAAGGTGATTTAAAGCTGATCTTTTTATTTTGTATTTAATTTCGCAGGTTTGTACATTTACATGAAAGCTGCCATGTTTAAGCGTGTTTAAATTTTTTCTCAATTTCAATTAAAAAATGTATATTTATTCATCGAAAATTACAGTTCTGTTGTAGCTGCATTTATTGGTTACCGAAATTAAATTTTTAGATTTAGGTTTATTCAAGCAATGCACTAAATGATTAAAATAAAATAAGAAATTATTAGGAATATATTGAAAACATTAATTTTTGGAATAAAATTTTTAATTACGCTTTCTATCATACCTTTAGAATGTACAAAACTATCAAATTAAATAAAAAACACAACTTTGAAGCAACGCTTATCGTCAACTTGAATGCAAATTCTACATCTCATAATTTTTGAAAAAAATGAACTTTTTTCAAAAAGGGTTCAGGCTCGTCGTGGGTTGCCAATTTACCATAATGAACCAGGAAATTCCATATGCAAGCACCTTTTAATTGAAGTTGGTACATCAACACCGTGAAAAAATTTGTTGTTTTCTTGCAGTCTCATCAAAGATGTCATTTTTTAATAATAATATCACCCCCGACTTGACCAGAAGTCACCTTTCAAGACACCATACAATAACTTTGAAGCCTTTTCTGAAAGTAAAATGAAAATTTCAATTGTAAATCTAGTAATAGAAAATATGTGTGGATATATTTAAAAAAGTGGAGAATACTTTCTACTCTTAAAGTAAACATTTTCACCCCTTTTCACTCATAACAGTTCATATAATACTATATTTTCTTTCTTCAGAATATTTGTTTAAATAATAAATTATTAAATATTGTTTTATTTTGTATTTTTGTGAATTAGATAATATATTGACTATGAAATTTGATTACAATTTCAGGGATCATAGTGCCAAGAAAACCCAAAAATGGGAAAATAGGATAACTTTTTCATGAAACAAGGGGAGTATAGGGAAAAGAATAAAATTTATTTTTACACGTAGAAAAGAAGAAATAATCTTGTGATGAGAAATTTCATAGTTTTGAAATAATGTTAAATTATTTTTTTATGATTTCTGCCGTTAAAGAATTTTTTTTAATTCGATATAATTTGGTCGTTGAAAATCCATTCATAGGAATATAAAAAAGTACGAAAAAAAAAATTTGGTTGATAAACCATTTTTGTATACTGAAAATCATTCTTAGAATCAAGAATATTTCCTCTTTCAAAAATGTCATCATCAATAATTAAATCGTGATAGTTTTATAGGTTATTTCCTGGTTTGCAAAAATATTTCATTTAAATTAATCAAAATTGAATGGCAAATTACGGGACTCGAAGTCGAACTCTGTCTGAATTTTAAATGTTTAAAATAAAGCTCACAACATTTATTTTTGAATTGTTTAACTTGTGAATGTATGCCTAAAAATGAAGAACTAAAATGTAAAATTATTCATGCAAAAGATTTAACAATTAAGCATTGTAAACTGAATAATTCCATAATTAAAGAGGTCAACAATTGAATTCAACATTTTGAAAAATTGAAATAAAACTTATTCTCAATTGTATATCACACAATTTGTGATATTTTAAGTGATTAGATAGATTTTTCTTCTAAAAATTTGTAAAATTTCTTTCAAGACATTCCCTGTTTCCCAGTTCAGCGGCAGATTTACAAATATTTTATTTTCATAGATTCAAGGAACAAACATGTTGGCCTCAAAGTTTTATTTAAATTCTGAATATTTTAGTTTGAAATTGGTGAAACGAACATTTTTAACTTTTTTATTTGTAAAATTTTTTTTTTTAAATTAGACGTTACAAGACTACTCTACAAATTTAAAATTCAAGTGACCAGTTTTGAACGTTCGACTTTAAATTGCTCAAGTTAGATAATTTAAATTCGCAGATGATCATCTTTGAATATTCCATTTTTGATTATTTACAAGATTTTTCGGGTAAGAAGAACAGAAAGTTTCAACCAAATTGTTGAATTTTCTAAAAACCAGTTAAATTTTTAACACGAAAATCTACCAAAATAATTGAATCTTCAACTCAGAAGGACGAACTTTAAAAGGATAGTAACATTTAAAAAAAAATCAAATGTCTATCCGAGGAGAAGAATTTCTATAAAAAGGGTTAAATTTTCAATCGATAAACATTTTTCAGTGAAGAAAGATAAAAAAAACTTCTGAAAAATTGTTTTATTTTCGACCGTTAAAGTAAATTTTCAACCTAATAATTGAACTTTCAACAAAAAAGTGATTTTTCAACCAAGAAAGATGACTTCTCTACCATAAAAGATGAATTATCAATCCAAAAGAACAAATTTTTGATAAAAGAGTTGAATTTTAAACAAAAAGTTTAATTTTCAAAAAAACAGTTAAATTTTCTACAAAACAGTTGAATTTTTGACAGAGAAAATCGAATTTTCTACCAAAAAGTATTACTTTTGAACAAAATTGTTTAATTTCTATCAGAATAATTAAATTTGCAACTAAATAATAAAAATTTGAACCATAAAAGCTGAATCCTTAACGAAAAATATAGTTGTAGACTATTTAAACAAAAACAATTAGCACAACAAGAAAAAGTTGGATTTTCTTGTTGGGCTCTTTTAATTCTGTTTGCATGTGAGCGAAAAAAGGGAAAACGAGGCGAATAAGAAAAAGATTATGAAGCCAGCGATAGACAAATACAATTTTCTATTAATTTATAGACTGGAGCATAATAGTTTGAATAAACATTGAAGTTCAGTTTTAATACATTTAAAATATGACGATAGAAAACTGAAGACTTGGTTCAGAAAATAAAGTTAATTTTTAACTGCACTCTTTGATTTTAGACTAAACACATCTGAATCTAGATTACAAAAAGTGTGCTTTTCGGACTACGCAACATTTCAGGCCCTGAACGAAGTTAGTTTAAAATTTTTTTTAAATAGTTGAAAGCGATGGAAAGTTTAACGGAATGAACTCTTCTATGGGTCAATGTTCAAACAATTAAACTGATAAATTATTCAAATTGTGTAAAAACTTTACCAGACAAGCTCGGAGCACTACTAAAGATGAAACATGTAAATTTGAAAATATAATTTTATAATCTGGCATTAAATTTTCACAGAATTATAATTCTCCCTCTTTCTCGGCAGACTACAATTTCAATTAATTTGCACGCAACATTCATTTCTGACTATTAACACAGCACAACTAATACTAAAAGCCAGGTGAAACCGAATATGGAGCGCATCGGAAAAATAGGCATGCGCTGTATTCGTGAAACTTTTTGTAAGGAATGGATTCACTTCACTGCTCAGTCACTACAAAGTTCTCGTCAATTAAGGATATAAGTATTCATTCAAATGGATGGAGAACAAGGTATGAAGTACGTGATCATAAAATCATTAAAATTAATTAACAAACTGAAATACAAACCTAATCAAAATCCATATTGAGAAAACTTTTGATAACTACAAATCAAAAAAATCTTTTTCAAAAATGTGTAGAGTTGATCCTGAACCAAACTTTAGAGAACGGCAAGAAGGTCTATGCTCTATGGCTTAGCGTCTCTGTTTATTAAATTTTGAAAGGTGTAAAAACATAAACTTAAAAAAGTCAAATTGTTTAAAAAAATACACAAGAAGGTAAAAAAGACTTTAAAAGAAGTATGTCTCCAAACATTAATTTTATTTTCATTTTCCTTTGTTACATAACCGTCTCTAATGATCCAATTACACTGTTGTTTGGAAACATTCTTATCTCACTTTTAAGTCCTTTTGTGCAATTGTGTTGCACAAATTGACTTTCTCAAGTATATATATAATTTTTCCGCCTTATTTAGAGAATTCTTATTTTCTCCTGTTTTCAAGAAACTTTCCATTTTTCTCATTTTTCACTTATATTGAAACTGAATTAATAGAACCCAATAAGAAAATTTAACCACATTGTTAAAAATTTATTTGTTGTTATTGAAGTTTCATCTCTTTGGTTGGAAATTTAACTATTCTGTTGAAAATTTGTTTCATTTTTGGTTGTCAAATAATTTTGTCGACAGAAAATCTAACTATTTTACGTTATTCTATATTGAATTCTTTGTTTGAACATTTATTTTGTTGTTGGAGAATCATCATTTTAGTTGAAAATTTACCTTTTTGGTTCAAAACTGAACGATTTTGCTAAATATTTTTTTTTTAGAATTAATTTTCTTCACTGAAAATGTAATTATTCCATTTTTGTTTGAAAATTGATCTTAAACAGGGTTAGCGAAACGCGCTGAGCCCAGACCTTACAGAAATTTCAAGTGGGTAGTACTACCCACCGTACATAGGGCTTTCGCCGTCTCTGGTTGAAAATTCGTGTATTTTGCTAAAAATTCGTCTTTTTCATGGAAAATTAATCTCCTTGGTTGAAAATTCATCCTTTGTAGTTAAAAATTCAACTGCTTAAAATTAATCTGTTTTGGTTGAGAATTCAAGTAATTTGTTAACAATTCGTCTTTTTTGGTTTAATTCAACTGTTTTGGATTTCTAATTAAAATCTTTTTCTCTTTGAAATATCGGCTATTGCACGTTTCGTTGAGAATTCCTTTTTTCGTTGAAAACCTCAACTACTCGGTTTAAAGTTGAACTACTTTATAGAAACTTAAATTTTTTGGTGTTGGAAATTGAACTATTTGGCCACAAATTAACTTTTTTGTTGAAAATTCCTAATTTCTGATTGGTCATTTGAGAATGTAACTATTTTGTCAAAAATTTAGCTGTTTTGTTAAAAATTTGTCCCTTTGGATTGAGAATTCATCTTTTATAGTAGAAAAGTGTCCTTTCTGGGTTAAAAAGTTAACACTCTTGCCAGAAAATAAGCTTTTTGTCGAAAATTAACCTTTTCGGGTTGAAAATTGAATTGTCTTCTAAAAAAATCTTGTTTTTGGCTTGATTATTCAACCATTTGGTGGAAAATACAACTACTAAACTTTTTTGTCGACTATATTGGTCTTCAACGTCTTTAAAATAAATAATGTCTATTTCATTTAATTTTAGTAATACATTACGATCGATAATCATTTATGACACAGTTTCAATTTTGTCATATGCAAAAGAAAAGTTTGTTTCTAAAATAAAAGCCAAAATTGATAATTGTACACAAAACTGACGTATATGAGCACTGTTTTTCCCTTTTTCGCCAGAAATTATTTTCAATCGACAATTGAAATATTTTTAAGCATTTTTTATCTAATTTTTAATTGTTTAACCAATTCCAGTTTGTTCAAATTTTCCAAACCATTATGTTGGTAAGGAGTCATTCAAAAAATACGTTCAGGGAAGTATACGTTTTTAGAAGTATCATTTTCCATATTAACAACAATGGAAAAAGTATCACGCGGGGGGGGGG
>CAKNXH010001892.1:0-21192 GCA_932178445.1 Andricus quercusramuli | reverse complement strand
ATCAATGAAATTAGTTTATTGTACGAATAAAATATTTTGTTTGACAAGCCTTTAATACAAAAGCAAGCTTCAGCCTTGATTTGTTCATAACATCTGTTTTATAGTTCATACGGTTAGCTTGTCATTTTTCTTCTCTATCATAAAGGTATCTAATAAATCACGCTCTTTCATCAGTTACTAATGTTATTTAGTGATCGGAAATTGAAATATTTCGAAGTATATGTGGAAGTGTGTTCAGGAAGCGAAGATCTGGGATGTTGCGAATATAAAGGCTCATTCCTAATTTGGTTTTAGCTATTCATCCGTCAGAGCTAAAGCAAATTAAAGGGTGCAGTACTGCTAATGAAACTTAGGTGACGTTGCACACAATCTATCAGTCGAAATGGCTGGCAAGGAAGGCAACCCTTCTGAAGAAGCTTACTTTGCACAAAATAGCTGAAGTTCGATATGTGAGAGAATACATCCGAGAATTTTTTGATGCTGTGGATAAGCACCATGAAATGTAAGTGGATATCAATAAAGATTTGTTGATAATTATATTGTTATACAGCTTGCCATCCAGCTTTGAAAAGTTTCGGTGTGCGATAAAATTATGCGACGGTCTCCCGACGCCAGAAGCCCTAAAAATTAAAATCATCGAAGAAAGTGATTCTAGAAAGTTGAAGAACAGTAATGGCACATCGAATTCCAGCGCTATCATAGCTAGAAGTACCAAAAACAGCCACACTTAGAAGTTCAGGGAAAAGGGGAAGAAGCAAGATTCAAATAAGGAGAAGCAGTTTTTTCCGTTTGAGTGTCACCGATGTGGAAAGGTGGGCCACAAAATTGCTGCAAGGCGAAGCATGTCAATTCTTCAGAAAAAGCCAGTAAAGCAGAGGAATATGGTTTTCTCATTACTGTCAACGAAAAATCAGCACGAAAAATGAAAAATATCCACCCTGAAGGAAAATGGTGTCTCGATAGTGGTTGTACATCACACATGTGCAGTGATAAGAACAAGTTTGTATGTAGGAAACAGTGTAACAATGTAAAAGTGCAACAATCGTAACAGTGCAACAATTGCACTTAGCAGGTAGTGCGACCACCACTTTCGAATCCAAAAGAACTGTAAAGCTTTTGATTAATGACAGTCATAAAGAAAAAGTTTTAAATTCAGAAAATACACTTTTAGTTCCAGATTTAAGAACGGATTTAATCTCTGTGGGTAAGATCGCCGATCAAGATTATGAAGTAACCTTTAAGAAAAATGCAGCTGTGATTCGAGACGAGAATGTGTGTAAAAAGTTGTTTGCTGAGAGAGTTGAGGGACTATAATATATTCGGGAAAGTGTAGAAAACGCAAAGGTATTATCCGAAGAAAATAACTCACCGAAATTAGAGCTATATCATAAACAACTCAGTCAACTAAATTTTGAAGATCTGAAGAAGCTGTCGACAGATCATGAAATAACTTTCGATAAGGTGGAAGAAGTTTGTGTGTTGTGAAACGTGCATCAAGGGAAAGTTTTCACAAATTCCTTTTTCAGAAATTTTGTCTCATAAGACAAAATTATTATAAATCCTGTACTCATACTTATGTGGTCCGATGCTCGCACAATCTAAAGGTGGCGCGTAGTATATTTTTACTTTTATTGATGACTTTTCTAAAATGTGCACTGTGAAGTTTTTTAAATGGAAGGCCGAAGCATTAGAAGTTTTTTAAAGCTACCAGAGTTTAGTAGAAAAGCAAACCAGACAACGAATAAAATTACCTGAATCTGATAATGGGAAAGAATATCTGAACAAAGAATTTAAAGATTATTCAGACAAAAAAGCATCATTCGAATATTAAATATTGTCTACACACCTCAAGGATGAAGTGACGGAACGTAAAACCACAAATTAGTGGAATAGGCAAGAGGTTTATTGCTAGTATCAAATCTCTCTAAAAATTTCGGGGCAGAGGTTGTAGCAACTGCTCATTATTTACGACACAAATGTCCTTCAAAAAGCATCAATGGTCAAATATCATGCTAACGATGGTACGGAAAACTACCAAATATCTCGCACCTAAAAACTTTTGGAAGTAAAGGACATTGTTTGGATAAGACACCCGAAAGAGAAAAGTTTGATCAGCGAACACGTGTATGCTTATTCTTGGAATATTCTGAAGAATCAAAAGGATACGGAGTGTGGTTAACCGAACTTGGGAGAGTAGAAAGTACCCGAGATGTGGCTCAAGTTTCTGTCGACGATGAAATGCGAAGAATTTATCCAGGAAGGACGAAAGAATTCAACAGAAGAGAAAACCTTAGTGCAAATAGAGTACACACCAATTCAACGAACTCCAGAAATTGAAGTTAACGAAGTACAACAAGATGATGTCCGTTCTGATAGCGTACATGAAGATTTCTAGGATTTGAAGAAGCTGAAAATCATACAGAACCTGAAGCAAGAAGGGTAGCTGAACGTCCTAAAATCATAAAAACTGGAAATCAAGGCAGACCTGCAAAAACCTACAACATCAGCAACGCAGCTCTTGAAGAAGAACATTTGCAATGTTCTAACATCGCAAAAATCTCCTAGAAGGATAAGCGCTTACCGAAAACTAAGCCAAAGATTGGAAAAGTGCAATTCAAGGCGAATTCGAAGCACTTGTAAAGAATAGAACTTGGGTGTTAGCAGATCATGCCGAGGGTCGAAATATCATTGGTTACCGACTTGTACTTAGAAACAAGTACAATGCCGAAGGGATTTTGGAAAGAAGACAGGTTCTGTCAGTAGCCAAGGGCTACTCACAACGCCCTGGCCTTGACTCCAACGAGGCTTTTGCTCCAGTGGTTCGGCTAAGTTCGGTAAGACTTGTAATGGCTCTTGCTGTACAGAATGACATGGTTGTTCATCAATTAGACATAAACACAGCTTTTCTAAACGGTGAACTCGAAGAAGAAGTATGTATGGAGGTGCCTGAGCTTCTTGAAGAGCTATTACCTGAAATCGCAATAAAGGAGAAATTGGGGCAAAGAAAGTCTCAAGCAAAAGGATAAGCGGCAAGAATGCTCTCAGAACTCCAGAAACGAAATAAAGTCTATTTGATGGAAAGGGCCTTATATGGTCTAACGCATTGGCAAACTAAACAAAAAATTGCTCATTGTTACAGTTTACGTCGATGACATGCTAATCATCTCAAGTTTTATAGAGTGTATCTCTAAATTTAAGCAGGATTTGAAATTACGTTTTAGCGTAAAAGACCTTGAAAGAGTCAAGTATTTTCTTGGCATGGAGTTCAAATAAGAGAATGGACCCATGATAATATCACCAGGTGAATATGTCTAAGATATTTTAAGAAGATTTAGGGTGAAAGTTTCGAGGCCTGCTGTAATACCGATGGGTTCAAATATCAAGTTCGTAGAAGAGGAAAAGAATTCAACTGAAAAATACAAGAATATCCTTTTAGGGAACTAATAGGTAGTCTCATGTACCTGGACGTTGCAACACGACCAGACATAGTATTTTTGGTCAATTTCCTCTGTCAGCTCAACAGCATATATAAAAAACAACACTGGATCGCAGCAAAGAGAATTCTACGTTATATACGTGGAACCACGAGCCTGGGTATTATGTACGAGAAGAACTCCAATCAATTGGAAGGATTTGTGGATGCTAATTGGGCAGCATGTCATCAGGACAGAAGATCTTACACTGGATGTGTGCTCGTCCTTGCCAATGGAGAAGTGACCCGGGAGGCGAAGAAGGAACGCATTGTGGCGTTAACAACCACCGGAGCCGAGTATATGGGGCTCACTGAAGCTGCAAAAGAAAAATATTTAAACAGATTTCTGAAAGAAGTCGGATTAGAAGATCAAGAAGTAATCAAAATCTAAAAACATAACCAAGGGGCAAAAAAACTCGCGAAGAATCCGGTCTTTCATTCAAGAACGAAACATATTGATATACGTCATCACTCCGTAAGGGTAGCACTCGAATGGGTTAATTACGATGCACTATCTTTAATCAGCTGAGTTGATGGCTGATGTGTTCACTAAAGGATTACCCTAACAAAAGCATCAGAAGTGTTTGTTCAATTTTGGAATGAAAATTTAGGGAAGTACAGTGCTGTGCACTTGAGGGGAAGTATTGAACATAGGTTCGATATAAAAGCAAGCTACAGCCTTGATTTATTTAAAACAACATCATTAATTTCATACTTCAGTTCATAATTCAGTTCATACTGTCAACTTGTCATTTTTCTTCTCTATCGTAGAGTTATCTAATAAAACCACGCACTTTTGTCAGTTACTAATGTTATTTTAACATTCTCTATATTCCGATAAGATCCAACTAGTGACACCCCATTTTTCTCAGTGTATCATATCTATTTTCTCTATTTAGGTTTGTATACATTTTTAAATTGCCCCCACTTTTTCATGATCTTATAAGATTAGTAGCTATTAAGCTACTTTTTTCAAAATGTATGCCACTATTGACAGTATTTTGAATTTTCAAATGAATCCGAAGCCTGCAGTTGTCATTCTCAGAATTTTGACATTCATTTTTTCGAATTTTCTTTTCATATTCGTGATATGTATCTATAAATGAGGTTCATGATGCCAAACTAATCTTAGGTGCGGCTGGGTGCGGCAGCACCGAGCCGAGTACTAGACCCTCTGCCAATGAGAGACGAATTTCAAGACAAGAAATTTGTTTAATAAGTATAAAGTGCGATTTATACCTTTTCAACATAACAAAATATATTTTTGAAGCTTTTTTTATCAATATTTATCATGTAGAATTCGTAAAAGGTTGATAAATCCTTTTTAGACTGTCACATGCAAAGTGAAGTTAGGTTTACTATAGTTCACCATACATCCCATTGTATGTATAATTTCTACTATAAGTATAAATTACCTTCGAATATAAGCACTAAACATATATTTAAAGCTAATGTACCCTCATATATTTAATTATAAGCAACCGTACACCTAGCACCATATTTTTTTCGTCTCTCATCGACAGAGGGCCTAGTACTCGGCTTGGTGCTGCCACCTACGATTAGCTTTGCACCATTAACCTCACAATAAATATTATTCTAAATTACTTGAAATTGTTAAAATCAGAATTTCGAGAAATTAGTCCTTATGCAATTGTGATTCTGATGTCTTCAAATCAATAAGTTAATAAATTTTGCATGATATAACTGTTACTATTTCAATAAATGGTTTAATTTTAATTATCATCTTTAAAATGACCAAGTATTTTAAGGTATTGCAGACAATATACCTATATATCTGATATTTTCGGGAATAGCAGAATACATATTACATATATCAACACACGTCGATCTGGCCCATCTAAGTTTTGTTGTTGTTGAAATAATGCGATTGCATTCATTTATAATTTGTAATGTAATTGAGCACAGGGCTTCAGTGCCCTCATCTGATATTAGTTGGGGCACTAAAGCCCCGTTCCCAATTACATTGTTCATTTATAATTCATAAAAATTAATTTAACAAAATCAGAATTCAATGGTCCAGACCGACGTGACATCCGCCGCTAATATACATTTTTGCTCCATTTGTTAACATTCCTTTTCGTATGATTTTCCTCGGCGTCAAACCTCCCACTAGACAAAACGCAGTGAAAATACGGCTATAGCGAGAATCACGAACAGCCACCCATCCGAGGGTTAACCGCGTCCGTCCGTACTTAACATTCGAAATCTCGACGATTCGATAATCACCATCCAGCTACTGCCGTCGGATTAGCCACCGCTGATATATTTTCTATCATTTTGCAAAATTTCAGGGAGCTATTTTCTTTAGATTGACAGTAAGAAGTTAGACAAAATTATACGGGTAACACGGAAATACAAAACATCATAAAATACTATTTGCCATTGGAAATATTAGACTGTATAAGAGTAGAATAGTCGGATTAGTTCATGTAAGAGGAGAGGTAAACCAATGGCTAATTAATTATTATTTTCAGGCATTAACTGAAGATCATGTGGGATCAAGTGTACTTGAATTGGTTTTTATGGCAATATATATTGAATATATGGTATTGAATTTTTACCTTTGCTGTTATATAGGAGAAACGTTTCGTAAAGAGGTAAAATTTTTCCTATCACGTACTAGACTAGAGTGGTCTAAAAAGTCGATTTTCAATTTTTGCTGATCTACCTCCCACCCTCTAATTTGTTCATTTTCCGGAAAAATGAATTCACTTTTTTCTGATCAGTCCATATTAACTCGTGCCCCTGGGTTTTTGAAATTAAAATTGAGTTTTAAATGGGAAAAGCTTGGCTTCCGAAAAAATAGAAATAGCGAAAAGTTAATAACAAGTAGATATTTTTTCCACTTTTCTAAAAACCGAGCTTTTCCCAATTAAAATCCTATGTTAATTACAAAAACCCGGTGACACGAGTTTATATTGGCCAATTTAAAAATAAAACATTATGTTATTTATTTTTCCGGAAAAAAAACAAATTGGGGGGGGGGGGTGATCACAAAAAATCGAAAGTCAAATTTTTACGGGTGTAAATCTGCACTGCCCTAAAGCCAGACTTTGGGACCAAGAATAGCATTTTTTAAATATCTGGTTATTTAATTTTGGAAACAAATAATTGCGACTTGTAAAGCATAGGAAACAATTGAATATTTTTAAAATAATATCAACACAAAACTAAAAATTTCAACCAAATCATCGTTGAGATATTAGAAATAATTCTTATGCTTATTGTCAAATTAATTGACTCCGCTTTATCAACAGAATAAACTATCACGTCTGGCTGGTAAAATATTTTGTGACTCTCCTACAAATTTTTCTTCTTTGTTTCAAAATGTCCCCTGAATTTGATCGAAATTAACAAAAAGTAATTAGGAGTCTCTTATGCCCATGTTTTCCACAAATGCTTATTTTATTTTAATTGTCATTGTAAATGAATTATTTTTAATACAAAAAAAAACATTTTTTTTTTCATTTTTAGTGGAATATATCATCTAAATTTTTTAAAGAATTGAAATAATATATACTTAGGGTTCTCTCAAGCCCATTTTTGCAAAAAAAAAATGGTTCTTTTTGTAGTTATTCAAATTTCCTCTGATAAGGCATTATTTTACTCTGGAATAAAAAAGACTAAAATCAATGCATGCTTAAGTAAAATAAGCCATTTACAAGCTTAATTGAAATAAAATGAGAAATTTTTTGCAAAAACGGGTAGTAAACATCTTTTTTCAATTCTGACAACATTCATGGGACATTTTCACAGCAAACGGAAAAATTGCAGGGGAACCATTTTAGAAAACCCCTTTTTTGGACCACTTTGACACATATAATTCTATGAAAATGAAAGTGAACGAAAATTACTGCTCTAAAATAGTCATTGAATTGTAGATTTGATATGAAGTCATTTTTAAAAACCGATTCTGACATTTCTGATATAAACTTCAATCATTGAATCAAAAACGTCAAATAAAAATGGTATAATATATTTTTTATATAGAGCGCAGAGATTTCATTTGCTGCCTATAGTTGTAAATGGTACAACTTGAGAGCGAAAGAAGCAAAATTTGTCCTATTTTTAGTACACAGAGCAAGAAGGACAGTCGACATCACTGCTGGAAAATTTTGCGTCTTCTCTTTGCAGCTCTTTACCAATGTTAGTATTAGTATTATTATCATTATTATTATACTATTAGGCAATTTCTCTTTCGGGATAGGCGTGACTCGCTCGGTTGGAAAAAAGTAGCGAAAGCTAACCCACGTACCCTCACCGTCTCGAGACCTTCAAAACAAAAAAAATGGCCAAACTCAAAATACTTTCAGAACCTTTTTTCTATTCGTAGATATTTTTATTATCAACAGCTGTAAAATAAAATCATTTGACACGTGCAATTAACATCTTCTACTTCTCAGAATCAGAAAATATCAACTGTATTAGTTCAAGAAAAGAATATGTGATGATAACATTATTTTGTAATTATTGAAAATATTGCAGATTATGAAGACATCTATGAGGTATCTATCAATGTTGCTGGCAATCAAAAAGGGAAATTTGGATTAAGGTTTGTTGAGAGATTACGTTCTAATAATTCCATTATAACAGTTTATAAGAGGCAATGGTTCTTTCATTTGTCTTACACCTTCTCATATGCCCTTAAATAAAAAATATTATATTATATTATTATAAAATTACTATTAGCTATTGGAAAGAATTGCAGGAGGAAATTTAATTTAATAAAAAAAGTGTGCTTACATATGGGATTTGTTGTTTGATTATAGTTCCCTGGCATCCCGTGGTAGTTTTCAAAGCCAGTCTAAAATCATCAAGTGAGACCTTCCCAACAAAAATTTATTAGTGTCTCCAAAAAATTATGAGACGTAGAATTTGCATACAAGTTGATGGAAAAGGTGATTCAAGGCTGCTTTTTTTATTTTGTATTTAATTTTGCAGGTTTATACAGTCTAAATAAATAATGGACCACATAATTGAAAAAATGTCCTTCAAAAATAGCATCCATCATTAGAACTACTAAAAAATTTTTATAGTACTTCACTTGAAATTAACTCAAATTTTAAATGAGATTTTTGTCTACTAAGTAGATGTAATATATAACTAAATTTGTTAAAAAATAAAACTATTTTTCTATTAAATTTTACAAATATTCGAATATGCTCGAAACAAACTATGATATGAAGTTCAAGTAGATTATTTAGTAAATGCTCAGCACTTAATGGCTATACATGAACTGACTGTTCATTTACATAATAGCTGCCATGTTTAAGATTGTTTAAATTGTTTTCAATTTTAATTTGAAAATATATTTATTTATTGACACTTGTAGTTCTGTTGTGGCTGCATTCATTGGTTTCCGAAATTGAATTTCTGGATTTAGGTTCATTTAAGCAATGCACTAAATGTTTAAAATATAATAAGAAATTATTAGGTATATAATATAACTTTGAAGCAACCCTTACCACTAACTTGTATGCAAGTTCTACATCAGATAATTTTTGAAAAAATGAACTTTTTTCAAAAAGGGTTCAGGCTCATCGTGGGTTGCCAATATACCATAATTAACCAGAAAATTCCATATGCAAGCACCTTTTAATTAAAGTTGGTACATCACCACCGTGAAAAAATTTGTTGTTTCCTTGGAGTCTCATCAAAGATGTCATTTTTTAATAATAATATCACCCCCGACTTGACCAGAAGTCACCGTTCAAGACACTATACAATAACTTTGAAGCCTTTTCTGAAAGTAAAATGAAAATTTTAATTGTAAATCTAGGAATAGAAAATATGCGTGGATATATATTACAAATGTCGAGAATACTTACTACTTTTAAAGTAAACATAAAAGTAAACTAAATAATTTCATCATTAAAATGGTTAACAATTTAATTTAACTTAAAAAAATTGAAATAAAACTTATTCTCAATTGCATACCTCACAATTTGTGATATTTCAAGTGATTAGATAGATTTTTCTTCTACAAATTTGTGAAATTTCTCTCAAGAGATTCTCTGTTTCCCAGTTCAGCGGCATATTTAAAAATATTTAATTTTCATAGATACAACGAACAAACATTTAATTTTGGCCTTAAAATTCTATTCAAATCCTGGATATTTTAGTTTGAAATTAGTTAAATAAACATTTTTGATTTTTTCATTGGTAAGATTTTAAAAAAAATTTAGGCGGCACAAGACTACTATACAAATTTAAAATTCAAGTGACTCAGTTTTGAACGTTTGAGGTTAAATATTGTTCAAGTTGATAAATTTAACTTTGCAGATGATCATCTTTGAATATTCCATTTTTGATTATTTACCTATGTACATTTCAATTGAAATGCATTCAACTTCTGATACTTCTCTTCAAAATTAATATATATATATATATATATATATATATATATATATATATATATATACATATATATATACCTATTTTCCAACTGTTCCAATTTTATATTGTATAACGAGTTTCATCTCCGATTTTCACATTTTCAAAATTTTTAAAAATATTTCAGCGTCAAGTTTTTTTTAAGAGTGTTCGTTTATAATGTACTAGTTTTTAGCACCTAACACTTGTTGCACCTCTATAGTTATATTTGTACAAAATGAAGAAACAATATATATATATTGTTTATTTATTTTGTACTCTATTTAAGTACTTCAAAATTATACAGCTGCATTTTATTATTTTCACAGGCAAACCGAAAATTCAACTTTAATTTAATTTAATTTCAAACACAATTTCATGGGAAAATTTAGCAGAAAAAAGTGGAATTTGAAAAAGGGGAATCGCAGAGCAATAGGAGAAAGACTGTGATTCCTGCAATATTTAAAAACTTTATTTGCTCTAATCATGTTCCAAAATAAGAATTCGCAAACTAAAATTGAGAAATACTGACAAAAGAATTTAGTTAATGTTAGGTGCCAATACGATCCAAAAATCTGGCGAAACAAGTGGACAGTCAAAAAGGAAAAATTTCAAGTAATGAATAAATTAACAAATGTTTGATTTCAATAATGTAAAATGTTATAATACTTTGTCTTATTTTAAGAAATATGTGGTTATAAGTTTATTGAGAATTGCCATAAAAAGTTCAATGTTTAGTTTAAAAATATAATAAAAATGTGCCCCCGAGATTTTAATTTTTTAAATACGCATAAATAATGTTTGTTGTACAAAATTAGCCACTTCCGAGAAAATCGACAGAGAAGTTTGAGATTAAAATATAATGGGTTTTAAAAATCGGCTTTGGATAGCGATCGAAAATCGAATTTTCAATTATTTAAAGAAATAAAAACTAATCTCGAGATATTGGAATGCTGAATGAGAATAAAAAATGTTTGATAAAAAAACAATTATTCTGTTCGGAGAAAATCAAAATGGAAGATCGCGATATCACAGTATGACAGACAATTTTTGGCTGAAAATCCAAAAAAAAATAAAACCAGCTTTGTATTCTTCGAGATATGATTACGTAAATAACTTATGCGAAAAATTAGAAAAAAATATTCAACTGTACGGCCCCAAAATTCAGAACCGATTACTCATTCTGATAGAGGGCCTTAAAGGAAACCGATTCACGAAAGCAATCGTTTAATCCTTTCTTCTTTCCTAGGTAGTTCTTCAGAAGCTATATGGGTGGTTTCTTTCTTTATATTTTTAAAAATGATAATATTCAATAGAAAAATTTTCAATTAATCATTGCTATTTGTTAGGATACTTTTAATATGTTTCTTGCACAAATAATTGGATTTATCGTCACGTATATTTTGCGTACAAAAATTCTAATTTTGGTGAGTAGGTATGATATTTAACCAAATTGAATTTAAAATATGAAAGAAATGGTTTGAAAAATGTTTTTAATGTTATTGTTATTGTATTATATGTTATTTTTTAGCTTTCATTTTCTTCAAAATGTGCAAGTATTTTAATTTCAAAAATATTAAAGTGCAAAATCATCGGATTACTAAATGTAAGAAGAAAGTCTGGATATTGTAAGCTGGCCGTTTCGGTTGGCCCCTGGTACTTCGAAAACCATTTTTAAAAATACAATTTTTTAAACAGCATTCTTATAAACTGATAAAGAAAACTAATATCATATTATCACTATTCAAATAATCATGAAGTTGCACTTTTCGTAAAGAATATAAATAAATAAAATATTGCTTGCATTAATTCACTTTTTGTATGAACATTCACATTAAAATTTTTTAAGAAATCCATGATTACTAATTGAGTTAATAAAAAACAACATAATGATGATATTATTTTGGAAATATTCAAAATGTTGCAGGTTATGAAGACATCCATGGGATATATATCTATGTTGCTGGCAGTGAAAAAAGAAAATGACGAAGATGGCTTTTTCCGCCATTGCCAGTTCTCAGGACATTGTTGTTAGGTGATGTTCCAATAAAAACATCGACTTTTAGTACATTTTTGCGTTTAAAACAAAAATCATTACCCGCAGAAATGTTGTATCTTCCATCTTATTTTGCACAAAAAAATTGTTTTATTATCGGAATTATATGATTTTATGTAACTAAAAAAACAGGTAGCCCCATACTGCTTGCTAGTAGTGTATATTTAAAGAGACATTAGTAAAAAATTTAATTGTACTATTAAATTGTTATTGCTATTTTATTTTATATTCGTCTAATTTTGTGATTTTTCTTGAAATTGTGAAATAAAGCCTAATACGAAATATTTGCTCTTTATACTGATGATCACTCGAAACCGAAACATACGAAAAGTATGACAAAATTAAAAGCGGTAAATGATAGTTAATTCATTATTAGTAGTTAAACAAACATAATCATCTGATTAAAACTTAATAAACTATTTTCAATTTTAAAATAATTTCGAATTAATAGGTTCATAATTGAACGCGTTTATTCTATTTCAAATCCTACGCTCAAATATTGTATAAGTCAAAGATAATTTGAAATTTTTCAATTAAAGAATGACATTTTTCAATATTCAGCAATATATAACTATATATTACAAAATGAGTAATCATGAATTAAATATGCGAAACTAAACAATTTGGAACTGAACAGTGTCAAATAGAAAATCTTGAATCGTTACAATTTTCGAGTGCTAATTTTAAACTTTGAGCGTTGGAATTTTGATTGTTTCATTTTGTTGAATTTGTAAATTAAATTTTTCAATTCGGTTGTATAAATAACAATCCAATAATTATTGATTTCTAAAGTCTTGAAATCAAAATAGTGTAACTTATAATTTAAAAAACGTTTAGTTTCAAACGAAATTTAAAATCGTTCAATTTTTAATACATGTAATTTTCAACATTTAAAAATTTATTGATCCATTCTTTTGATTATAACATTGGAAATCATAACATAGATTTATATATTTTAACCAGAATTCTTTCAACTGGTCAATTCAAAAAAGTTTGAAATTTCAAATTTTTTTATTTTACGGAATTTAATTTTGTTTCCACTGCATCGAACCCCTGTTAAGACTCAAGACGATAATAATATAAAAACTTTTAATTCGCCTGCATTGCGAATTTGTTTATAACAATCATATTTTTTATAAAATGTCAATTCACTGCTCAAGAATATCACTGATAAATCAATGTAAACAAATTTACGAAAAAAAAACTCAAACTTTGAAAAATTGCACAAACAGCGAATTTGTTTATGCCGTTTGTTTGAAAGAGTCACAATTTTGTAATCTGACAATTTACTGTTGCGAAATAACACTGGCAAATTGAATCAAACAAATTTCTAAACAAATACCTCAAACTTTCTAAAATTTCTTACACTCTGCATTTTTTTATGTTATTTGTTTATCACAATAAAAAATATACTTTCATTAATTTGTATAGTGCTTGTACATGACGTCGAAATGGATTATAGACAAAATTCACTTTATAAAAATTCAAAATGATAAAATCTCAGATTGCTATTTATAACGATACAATTGTTAATAATATATATATTTATAATACTTTAATAAAAAAATGTATCGACTTTATTTTAAAATCGGCCCTAACAGGTCTCATAAGAATTACGTTAACTATCGTGAAAAAATTTAAAAATCGGTTAAAAACATAAGCCGGAATATTTTTTTTCAACATATTTTATCAAATGTCTACACTGCGGGTCGTTAGGCACTAGGGTAATCCAAAAGCGAATCAAATTTTTTTTTGAATTTTCATGCACATCGCCGCCGAATTTGTTCAAATCACAAAAAAATATGTTTTCTGTTTGAACAAAATGATATTTAGAGGTTCAACAATTTCCATCAAGTTTAACAGGTATTTCCAATAAGGAAAAAATTCTGTTTTATAGTATCCCAAAAAATCCCCGTAAGTGAAACATTTTTTTGCGAGTTTTTAACGCTAATGATGATTTCTTGAGGTTTTTCTACAAATTGTTTCTAATATTCTAATTTCTAATCATAGCATTTTTATCTTAGAAGTGCTAGAAAGTCGCGGTTTTCCCGAATTTTTCAACTTTTTTTCAGATTTTCAGTTAGAGCGAGGAAATAATAAATCAAAAATATAAATAATTTTTTACCATTTATTTTAATGAGAACAATATTCTCTTTTATTTATGCTAGAAAGTTGCAGCTTTTTTTGAAAATTTTCTCAATTCCTAATTAGAACCAGGTAATAATTGATTCAAGTTAACAAACATGATTTTTTAAACAATTCATTGTTATTTGAAAAAATATTTTCTCCAAATAGTTCTAGGAAATTGCGATTTTGTTGTTGAAATTTTAAACTTTTTGTCCACTTTGCATTGAAGAGTGAAGTATTAATTAATGCAATTTATCAAAACATATTTTTTTAAACAATTTATTATTGTTTATAACTATTTTCTCTTAGATAATTGCTACAAAGTTGCGGCTTTGCTGATATCTTTGACTTTTCTTTGCCTTTTTAGTTATGAACAAATAATAAATAAACATTGGAAATAATCATATTTTTAAATCTTATTCTTTTTTGTGAATACATTTATCTGAAATTAAACAAATTATTGAAATGTTCTTCTAATTTTCTGTATGAATCATAATACATGTAAATTTTCTTTCCAGTATTCACTGAGAGCCTTTCCGTTTGAATTAATATTGATATAAATATTTATTATTTTTTCTCAACACATAATTCAAAGAAAAGCTTAAAATTTCAATAAAAACTGCAACTTTCTAGCATTAAAAATTAAATAAAATGCTTACACAATTGTATTGGTTAAGTTTAATATTACCTCACTCTAATTGAAAAGTCGACAAAAAGTAGACAATTTGAGAAAAACCTGCAACTTTCTAGCATCATTCTAGAAGAATATTATTAGAAACAATAATTAATGGTTCCAACCTTTATTTTTGTTAGGCATAATTATGTTCTGGCTCTGACTGAAAAGTTGGAAAAAAGTTGAAAAATTCGGAAAAGAACCGCGACGTTCGAGCTATATTCTAAGAGAAAATTGCTATAACCGATAACAAATTGTTTAAACAATGCATATAAACATTCAACTATTAGTAAGAAGTAATGCTTTATGCATTGTGAATAATTTTTACCAGAACAAATCGTAAAAAATCACAATTAGTGCGAAAAACTCGCAAAACCTAATTTTTCACTTATGGGGATTTTTTGGGACCCTATAAAACAGAATTATGGAAGTAATATTCAAAAAGTTATTCCTGATTCGTATTCAATGACTACTTGTGAAGAGAAATGTTGAGTTTCAACTCATATTGACGATTCTGATTAAAATGTACAAAAACGTATTTTTTTCTCATAGAAAATACATGTTACACTCCATGGGGCTTGCGTAGCCTCTCAATACCATAAAAAAAACGATTTTATTTTTTTGTGGATTTAAACAAATTTGGGGGCAACATGCATGAAAATTCGAGAAAATAATTTTTGGCCACTCTGCTAGACACCCTGTTAATTATAGGTGAGTATTCAAATTTATATAAGAAACATTGCACTCTCTTTCCCTTAAGCAAGCTAATAATTTTATTTTATTGCCAGCGGGTTCCCATATTCTTCAGGTTCCCTTAGACAATTCACCCTTTTAAAAACAATTATTTTTGTTGTTAAATAAGATAATTTGAAAAATATGATAACTTACTCGTTTCGGTCAGATCTCCCTAATGTGCTACACACAAGGGGTAAGTTATCTCACAAATGCGAACAGAAACCCCCCTGAGAGTAAGCTTTTTCGCAAATGAGCATGCGTCGTTAGAGAAAAAAATTAGTCTATCGATAGGGTTATAATTAGGCCGATTCCAGTAGTTCAAAAAAAGTGAGCATCGCGTGCACTTCCGATGGATGGGAAGGAAGGTAGGAGGAAATTATAGTCTGCGACGGATATTAGATTTTTATTAGAAAAAGTGACTATTAGTTTGATTAGGCTTGATGAAAAATTTTGAGTTTATGAGCAATAATAATTAGATAAAAGTTACTTTGATAACGAAACTTTTAATAGAGGGTAGCCGCAAAACTATTTTTCTATTTTGCCTGACCATTAATATTTAAAGACCAAAAGTATAATCTTATTTAATCGTTCCATATGATCCAAAATTTTAGGAAATTCTTCACAACCGCATGCAAATTGGTTCAAATTTATTTAAATCATTAGAAATCCTTGGAAAACCCTCGAATTTTTTTTTAATTTCTTAAAAATTCTTTGGAGTTCTTTCAAGTACCCTAAAATATTTCAAATCGTTTGAAATCCCATTCACTACTGTAATCAGATGAAAATGAGCTAGAATTCTCTCAAATATTCTAAAATATTCCAAATCCTTTGAAATATTTTCAAATCCTTTGAAGTCTTTTCAAATACGCTCAAATATGTTAAATCCCTAAAAATATTTTGAAATCCCTTGAAATCTTTTAAATCTTCTCAAATAGCATAAAATCCCGTGACATTTTATGAAGTCTGAAGATATTTCCTGAAATCCTCGAAAATGTATCAAAATACCTTGAGAGATTTTAAAATAGCTTAAACTCACTGATATCATTGGAAATATTATAAAATCCCTTGAAATCTTCTAAAATATCCGGAAACTTTATATGTCCTATAAAATCATTTAATATCTTTCGAAAGTCTCGGAAATTCTTTAAACCCTCATGAAATTTTTTGAAATACCTTAAAGTCATTCAGATCCTTCGAAATTCCTTTAAAATTTTCAAATGCATTGGAATTTATTTATCTACCCTGAAATGTTTCAAATCCTTTGAAATGTCATTAATTCTTGTGAAATTCCTTGAAATCTTTTGAAATCCCTTGAAACTTTTTAATCTCTTGAAAATGCCTTGTATGTTCAAAAGTATCCTAAAATCTTTAAAATTCTTTGGAATGCCTTTGAATTATTAAAAACAATTCCAAATTCATTGTAATCTTCTTAAAAAAACTCTTAAATATTCAAAATTCTTTGAAATATTTTGAAATCCCTTGAAACTCTTTAGAGCTTTTGTAAATTCCTTGGAAGAAAAAAAAATGTTTAAAATCTTTTGAAATGCCCTAAAATATTTTATATCCTTTGAAATTGCTTCAAATTTTTTAAATAGAATAACATTTACTTGAAATTTTCTAAAATACCCTGAATTCATTGAAATTCTTTGAATCCCCGTGAAATCTTTCCAAATCCCTTGAGACTTTCTAAAGCTTTTGAAAACCTCTCATATTTTTTTAATATCCTGGAATATTCAAAATCCTTTCAGAATACGTTCAAATTATTGAATTAGATGAAAAAATTCCTTCAAATTTTTTTTAACACCCTCAATATGTTCAAATTCTTTGACATCTTTTTAAATTTTCTGATATCCCTTGAAACCTTTTGAATTCCCTTGAAACTTTTTAAAGCTCTAAAAACTTTTTAAAGTTATTGAAAATTCCTTGGAAGTTTTAAAAGTGCCCTAAGATCTTTAAAATCCTTTGAAATACCTTCAAATTCCTTGGAATCTTTCAAAATATCCTGAAAATTCTCAAACCGTTTAAAGTTTTTAAAAATCTTCTGATATCCATTGAAATCTTTTGAATTCCCTTAAAACTTTTCAAAGCTGTGAAAACTTTTCAAAGCTCTTGTAAATTCCCTGGAAGTTTTAAAAGTACCTACCCTAAGATCTTTAAAATTTTGTGGAATACATATAAACTCCCTCGAATCTTTTAAAATACCCTAAGCTATTTCAAATGCTTTGAAATCTTTTGAAATCAGTTGAAATCTTCTGAAATCCATTGAAATCTTTTGAAATCCCTTGCAACCTTTTGAAGCTCTTGAAACTTCCTTAAAAGTTGAAAAAATACCCGAAACTTTTTGAAGTCCTTCGGAATCCCTCTAAATTAATTATTGAACCCTATTAAGAATTCCTTGGAATCTTATAAAATATCAGTTCTACAAATTAATTCAGTGCCTTCGCTTTGATGTCTTGTAACTCTTTGTCAAACTTGAAAACTTAAACTTCAAAACGCAACCTGATAGGTGGCGGCCCTGCGGACTTAACGTAGAAAATCATTACTGAATTTAGGAAAGTGGTCCTAAGTCGGCACAGTAAGAGCTTTCATCGAAAGCAGAGGGTAAACAGGGTTCAATGGCGCTTTAGTGTCTTTGGTCAGGTACCAGGATCCTTCATCTGCAATTATATGTCGTTCGGAGCAGTGTGGAGCGATTTTCGCGGTCACAATGCAGCGCAAAGTAAAGAAGTCGATTTTTTCTATTTTCCAAAATGGTGGTCCTAAGTCGGCACCCCCTGGTCTTGCATCAGCACATAATTATTTCCGCTCGAATGCAAAAAAAAGGGCAGGTTCTGTAAGTTTTAGGAGGAAATGGACAAATATGAACCGTTTATAATGAAAAAACATGTAGAATATGATCAAACTTCATTTATAGGATGGACACCTAACAGAGACAACCAACATGCAGTCAAAACACAATCAAACTAAAAAAAAACAAGAGACGGCTGTAATGGAATTGAAACACGACAAAATAAAATAACACACAAATAACAACTAACGGAAAAAAGTTGCCGACTTAGGACCAACTGTTTGGTACCGGCTTAGGACCACTACGAATGCAAATGAAAAATCGACTTTATTAGGCGACAGCACATAGAACACAGAAACCAACGCACTTGATGGATTGAATTTTTCAAAATATTTACACAACTGTAGCTGCTTCACAAGAATGGGAGGGAGTGGAGTTCCGTTTGCACGAAAAATTTATACCACGCTCACACTGTCAAGCGAAAACGAAAGTGACAATTGTCAGTGTAAACTACGTCCATGCCTACCAACCTGTCATACGACAAAATGGTTAAGCCGATACATTCGCCTTTTCTGAGAAGCGCAAGGGTGCCGGCTTAACCCACAGTGCCGACTTAGGACCACTTTCCCCTACAATAGCGTCCGACAAGAAGCATTTGGAATATTGCATTCCTTTCGCGTCCCAATTTAAAAATCATCATTATGAAATCTCTGGAACCAGTTTTTTACACGCTTTACGTGTCACTGCACGTTCTTCTTATGCTGATCAAATCATTTCGGTTGCCACAGCTGCATTTTTTCAGTTGAAATGCAAAAAGAATGCAGTGTCTAAAATGTTCCTTGACGAACACCATTGTATTCACTAATGATTTTTGACGTTAAGTCCGCAAGACCGCCACCGATTATATTTTGCTTTGCAGCTCAAGGTTTGTTCTTTATAACTACCTCAGGTAGTTGAAATCTTTCAAAATCCCTTACAATATTTTGAAATCCCTTGAGACTTTTTAAAGCTTTCGAAAATTCCTTAGGAATTTTAAAAATACCCTAAAATCTTTCAAATTCTTTGAAATCCTTTAAAATCTGAAATCCCTTGAAATCCTTGAAAATTCCTTGGAAGTTCTGAAAGTAACCTAAGATCTTTAATATCTTTTGGAATATATTTAAATTCCTTGGAATCTTTTGCAATGTCCTAAAATATTCAAAATCTGTTGAAGTCTTTTGGAATTCCTTGGATGTTTTAGAAATACCCCAAACTCGTTGAAGTCCTTTAAAATAACTCCAAATTATTGAAATCTATTAAAAATGTATTGGTATCTTTTAAAATAGCCTAACATATTTCAAATCCTTTGAAATGTTCAGAGATTCCTGCAAATGTTTGAAATCTAATAAAATTGTCAAAATCTTTCAAAAGCCCCTAAAATATTTCAGAAGAATTCAGGAAAATCCAGAAATATGCATGGACCTGAATTCGTTAGTGGGTAACCAATCGGTTAATTTACTGTAAGAACAGAAATTCTGTGACTTTTGAAATTATTCTTCAAAATCTCTGACCTGCGGCTACCCTAAAACTAAAATAATAAATTTCATTTAGCGCTTAGTTCGAGTTTTCAAAGGCCTTAAATACACTCAACTTCCTATTAAAGACCGGTTTCTGGGATAACTCGCACTGCCGTTGGCCTTCAATCGGAGGCCTCCAAAAGTAAACAGTCAGGGCCATGTAAATCATTTCCTAATATTACGCAATCTCCGCGCGTAAGTACACGCGCACTGCTCCTTTCTCCCACGTTCCTGGTGTTTCACGCGTGATTGAACACCCTCTCTCATCCCCGCAGAACTCCACTCTCACTCCAAAACCGCCGCGGCAACAATTCTCGGAAGTAGTAAACCGGTGGTCCTTATATCGGAAGTTGAGTGTATATTTCAAACAATTTTTAAATACGGCGTAAAACATTTCACAATGCACTGGAACTTGGATTTGAGAAATCTTGATTTGTGCCTTCCGTGATATGACGCCGCGCCGCTGTTTCGGATGAGAGGAGCCGCGGGGCCGGAAGAGGAAGACGTCGTTGGTCACTCATACGGGACAAAACAGAAGCATAGCGGTGAAGCGCTGTACCAGAACGGCCTAACTGGATAACTGCGTCACATTGCGTCAGTTCACTCTCAGTATTCATACGACCCTGATGTTAACGTTCGGAGAGTCTGGATTTCAGCCGACGGACATAACCAAACCCGTGCTAAAATCCAAGTTCCAGTGTAATTTGATAATATATAAAATATCTATGTTAACAAAACTTCACTTATCAGCGGAATATTATTCCACGAGCATATGCAAAATAAGCTTGCGGATTATCGGAATATGGCCAGAACCATACGATTCGGAAGGACCAGTAACCAAATATCGACCTATCGGAATTTTTTTATTTATATTTTTTTTTATAAATGTATCACAAACAGTAAAACTTCTTATGGTCTGGGGTGAAATTGATCAAATGTCGGAAGTTCTTTGTAAGATTGATCTTCCTGTTGCTGTTGTACTTCTCATGATTGCTGTTGTCGGGAATAATAAAACAGGTATGAAAATGTAATACATGTATGAAAAACATGTCATTCAATAATGTGTATGATATAATAATGTATCAGGGACTTTTCAAAAATTGCGTAACACTTCCAGGGGGAAGGGGGGTCAACAGATTTTGTGACGATTTGTGAAGTTTTTGAAATGCTTAAAAAAATGAAAATTATTGATTTTATTTTACAAGTGGAGACCTAAATACCAGATTCACACTCTTCCCCCATTTCCACCCTTCGACCCTTTTTAAAATAATTTCTCTTTTTCCCCTGTTTTCAAGAAACTTTCCCTGAGCAGACGGGAATGTAGGAGGACAAGGAGATGAAAAGTATGAGAAGGGGAGATTAGAATGACTTAATTAACTTTTTTATCAGGTA
>CAKNXH010001891.1:56337-119395 GCA_932178445.1 Andricus quercusramuli | reverse complement strand
CCCCCCCGGGAGTAATACTCTGTCCTCTGTCCTCTATCCTCTATCCTTTATTCTCTATTCTCTATCCTCTGTGTAAGGATTTTTTTGTGTTGGGAGTCAAATTTTATATATTAGGTTTGAGGAACTTTCTTAATGGTAATGCAGCATCTGTGGCATTCCCACTAAACCCTATTAAACAACCTTTTTCTGTAGAATACATAACCTGAAGCGGGTAATATATATATATATATATATATATATTACTATATTGTATATTATCAATGCATCATAAGCCATACATTGTAGATAACCACAACTTAATGGATCTTCTGAACAGGAATTGCCAATTTGTGGTCAAGAGTGAATACCTCCCGTATTCCTACATACATTAGCCAAGACAGGTGCATTTGGGGAGTCGATAATGATTAACATTCTAACACCAACTTACGTACAACAATGCGGGTGCCACATTCATTTTGGGATTATTTATGGTTTTCATTTCAACAAACAAAATACTAAGAAGGTTAAGAAAGTCAAAGTTTGGTTAGAGTATTCGAAATGAAAGTATCCTCTATCCTCTATCCACTATCCTCTCTCCTCTATCCTTCTTTATTCATAATGTGTCCCCTATGGGTTCATATGACCTCCGATAATCTACAAACTTCATATTATCTTATCCTTGCTATTTAAAAATATTTACAACTATTTACATCAATCCTCATATCTATCTCCTTACTTCTATATTAATATAGAGCAATTTTACTGTCGGAAGAGTGAGCGAGCGAATCTAGACGACTTCCGTTTCCTTTTTCCTTCACTTCCACTTCTCTTCCATATAATTCTCATTTTGCCATTTTTCTCCATCCATTCTTTCATTCTTTCTCATTCGCCCCTCTAGCCCCCACCAACTCCTTCAACCACTCCTCACCCATTCCATCCTCCCCTAGAATCTTTACCACATTATCTTGCCAGCTTCCTTATCCTCTATTCCTCTCCTACATCCTTCCCATATTTCCCCCTCACATTCACATATTCTGCACTTTCTATTCTCTTCCTTTTCCCATTACATCCCCTCCCTTACCTCGTTTCCCAATCTCAATCTTGCTATTCTGGTCCATCTTCTCTCTACCCATCACTTTTCTAAATACTTTGGTACTCCTTCTCTTTTTAACATCTTATACCATTTATTATATTTTTATTCCTCAATCTTTCCCCATATTTCTATAATTTGTCTTTCCCTGTCCTTTCCCTCCAATTCTTCATAGCTTACTCCATTCCGCTTTCCTATATCCCTAGCACTGAAGACCTACCTCCTTTCTTCTTCCCATATTGTTAGTTCTACCGCTCTCCCTCTCCTTTCTTCTACCTCCTTCAAACATTTCTTCACTAACTCCCCTCCCTTTCTCTCCCTTAACTTCGTCTCAAATTTCCATGCTATCTTACCCGCCCTAGTACTTAATTTATCCCTTTACGCTTCTTCTGTCATCATACGACATGCGTTCCACAGTACACCCCTAGCGTCCACCTTATATACCTTTAATGTGAACTCTTAATCTCTTTCCTTTCCTTCCATCCCCAAATATCCGCTCCAAAACCTAATACCAGCCATACCAGCTTACAAAATAACCACATTCTCCTTTTCCAATTTTTCTTGAACCTTCTTTTTCCTATTCTCCATATCTGTTTCATTATCCCTGTCGCTTCTTTCATCCTTTCTGTTATGTGAGCTCTATGATCACCATTCATTTACAAGGTATACCCCAGATATTTAATCTCCTTTACTTCTTCTCACTTTACTCCCTTCCATCTTCCAGCCCATTATTTCTTTTTTTTTTCTCCTTTTCTAAACCTCATTCCCTTTGTCTTTTCTACATTTGAATTCAACTTTTTCTCATCTAAGTATTTCTCCAATCCTGTAATTGAGCCCGTTATCCCCTCTTCATCCTCTGCCATCAACACTATATCGTCCGCGAACGTCAGCGTATATATCTTTTCCTCTCCCATCCCAGCTCCTCTCTATTCAACTCCTCCCCATCATTGCCCCTTTCTCTCTTTAAACCCTTTTATTTATCAGATAATTCAGAATATATATGTTGTCCATCATCGCCATTCCCCATAATCTTTGAACACCTCCCCTTTACCTTTCTTCACTATGAGTACCACTACTACTTCTTTCCATAACACTGGCCACCCCCCCTCTTATCCACACCCTATTACACATTATCCATACCCATTTCTTTAGCTGTGTCCCCCCATATTTCCAGACTTCATTTGGAATCTCATCAATACCAGGTGCTTTTCCATCATTCATTATTCCTAACACCTTGACTATTTCTTTCCTTCTTATGCCCTCTTCCTCACCTTAATCTCTACCATATTTTACTTCTTTCCTAACTTTTTTTTGTACCCCTCCTAGCAAATGCGAAAAATATTTTTTCCATTGTTCAATTTCAATATCCTGGTTTACTCTTTTTCTTCGTTTTCTCTCTTTATTCACTCCCCTCCAAACCTCTTCTTCTGTCCTAGCCTTGTCCACATCCTCCTCAAAACTTCTATTCTCCTCTTTCTTTTGATCACACAACTTAGTATACTCCTTCTTTTTTCTCATATATTCTTCTCCACTACTATTTTCTTTTCTCCATTTTCCTAATTTCTTTCTGACCTTCTTTTTCTCTTTACATTCCTTATCCCATCCACTTCTATTCGCTCCTTCACTAACTTCTTTTTTGCTAGTGCACTCTAATCCTCTTTTTATTTCTCCTATCATTATCTCCATCTCCTAGTCCACATTCCCCTCTCCCATTTTGATATTTTTGACCTCTTTTTCAAACTGTTTTTTACTTCCATTGACCTTTTTCTGCTCTTTTCACCTTTGTTCCCCTTTTATCCATATTGTAATTAGTTTTTTCTTCCTGTATTGTCACTGTTATGGAAAAGTGATCCGAATCTATATAATCCCCTATCTCTAGTTTCTTGACCTTCTCTCTTACCTCATCATCCACTATCACATAATCAATTACCATTACCCTTTCTCCTGCCGAGTGTGTAAATTCCCCTTTCTCATCTCCTTCTAAATTTCCCTTCAAGATAAACCACCCCAACTTCTCCAAGCCTGATCCCTCCTTCATTTTCTATCATCATTTCTTTCATCTTCTCTGGTTTCTCTTGCATATCACCGTTCACATGAACCCCCACCATCTTCCACTTCTCTCCTTCCATTTTTTCCTCTTCTACTATTAATCTTTCTTTTTTTTCTTTTCTCTCTTTCTTATCCTTCTCTGATTAAGGAATGATTGTTCATTCCTCACTCTCTTAACCATTCCTCCCATTGATCTGCCTTTTTTATTCTTCCTCTTTGCATTTCGAACTTGCTATTTGTAACCTCTATCCTCTTTCCTCAATCCTCGATGCTCTATCCTCTATCCTCCATGCTCTATCCTCTATCCTCTATACTCTGTCCTATGTCCTCTGTCCCCTGTCCTCGGTCCTCGGTCCTCGGTCCTCTGTCCTCTGTCCTCTGTCCTCTGTCCCGTGTCCTCTGTCCTCTGTAATCTGTCCTCTGTCCTCTGTCCTCTATCCTCTATCCTCTATTCTCTATCCTCTGTCCTCTGTCCTCTGTCATATATCCTCTATCCTCTATCCTTTATTCTCTGTCCTATATCCTCTATCGTATATCCTCTATCCTTTATTCTCTATCCTCTATCCTCTATCCTCTATCCTCTATCCTCTATCTTCTATCCTCTATCCTCTATCCTCTATCCTCTATCCTCTATCCTCTATTCTCTATCCTCTATCCTCTATCTATCATGTAAATAAAATATTTCTAAGACACTCAAAATGTTTTGGCAATCGTTGAGGGACCGGATTCTTCAACAATACATTCTTCTCGCTCAACCGACTTGGCCCTGAAAACCTTTCAAACAAAGTTTCGAATTTTTAGAAAACGAATCTTGTTGTGTTTTTTGACTTCATAGAGTCTGTTGTCGTTCTCTAGAGTTTAGTTCTTTGTACTGTTCTCAAAAGTTCGATTCTTGGTCGACTGTAAAATCTATAATTCACTTTCATGGAAAGATACATTCTTCAGTGGAGAAATATCATGACGCACGAGTTTCTGAATGGAAAATGCCACTGAATTATACTCACAACAAATCATACTTCAACGTTAAACTTATTTTGCAATTCCTGGTTTTATTTAAATTATTTTATGAATTGAAAATTAACCATCACCATTAGCTTTACATATTAATACTCTTTCGGATCCGCGAATTACATCTCTGATGAAGAAAATACTACACTGAGAAAAAAATCCGCTTCTCCCAACACGATGCGTCGTGTTGAGAGTTTTCGTTTTGCCGTAACACGATGCAAGTTTTGGGAGAACACTCCTGTGAGTGTTACGGGAAAACGATGGCATCGTGTTATGGCAACACGATCATCGTTTTGAGACGTTGCGTTGAATGCAAAGAAAATGCAAACATGAGAGCCACTGCGTTCTTTGACGTAGCGAGGTATTCCCCCACGTTGTTCTCCTCTGTCTCGGAAATTGCAAGTTACTTGCATTTGCACCTTTTTCTATCTGCCCTCTTTTTTTAATAAAAGAGGACGACGGGAGTATTCGGTGTTTCATACAGAATCTTGATCTGTTTTGTTTTTCCAGAATTCAAACTCCATCGCGACCCCATTCTAACGTTCAATTCATCTCCTTAGAGTCCCCCATGTATATTAGCGTGGTCCAAAAATTCATTGCAACATTTTTTTCTCGAATAATTATGCATATCGCCCTGAAATTCATTTGAATTCACACAAAAATGAATTTATTTATGTTTTTGAAAAAAAATATGTTTAGAGATGGCGCCAGAACCATGAAATTAACCACAATTTTCCCATGAGAAAAAAGACATTTTTGTAAATTTCATTTAGGGTCCTTAACATTAGGTGAATCGAGTTTAAACTCAAGACTTCTCTTAACAATTGAGGTGACGAATGCAACAACTCGCTAAGCGCTCGAAACCGCGTAGAAGTATTGACCACACGGAAAAATCGATCGATGAAAAAAAAGTGGCCGAAACGCAAAACAAAATATACACTCATATTCACATTGACGCGACCGACCAATTTTTCTCATCAAACTTTTTCATTCGACAATTATTACTCAAGATAAACAACAAAAACTTACAAAATTTTTTGATCGAAAATCGACGTTTTATAAAACATAACTCGCAATTATTCGGCCGTTTGTTGAAAAAAAAAATTAAAAATTATATGGCGTATTCTCAATACATACTCGATGACTATAAGCCACGCACTTTGTTTAAAAATGTAATATGTTTGTTTTTGTTTAATAACAAATTAAATCCGATCGAAAACCGCGTTTTGCCAACTTCAACCAGTGGGCAGGTCATCGAAAAAATTCTAGCTGAAATAACTTATCGCGAGAAAGTTGTTCACTAGACTTTGGGAAAGTTTTCCTGAAAATTTGAAGAAAATCGATTGAAAATTGTGGAAATGACAGCGAGTTGAAGTCAACACACGCTGCCGCTGGAGCGCTCTGATTATCGGCCTTAGTTACTTCATGCGGTGTTTCGCGAATTGCGATCAACAGGACATAGTTATTAGAACCTGCGAGTTAACTTCAACTCTCTGCCATTTCCACAATTTTCCACCGATTTTCTTCAAATTTTCAGGAAAACTTTCCCAAAGTCTAGTGAACAACTTTCTCGCGATAATTTATTTCAGCTAGAATTTTTTCGATGACCTGCCCACTGGTTGAAGTTGGCAAAACGCGGTTTTCGATCGGATTTAATTTGTTATTAAACAAAAACAAACATATTACATTTTTAAACAAAGTGCGTGGCTTATAGTCATCGAGTATGTATTGAGAATACGCCATATAATTTTTAATTTTTTTTTTCAACAAACGGCCGAATAATTGCGAGTTATGTTTTATAAAACGTCGATTTTCGATCAAAAAATTTTGTAAGTTTTTGTTGTTTATCTTGAGTAATAATTGTCGAATGAAAAAGTTTGATGAGAAAAATTGGTCGGTCGCGTCAATGTGAATATGAGTGTATATTTTGTTTTGCGTTTCGGCCACTTTTTTTTCATCGATCGATTTTTCCGTGTGGTCAATACTTCTACGCGGTTTCGAGCGCTTAGCGAGTTGTTGCATTCGTCACCTCAATTGTTAAGAGAAGTCTTGAGTTTAAACTCGATTCACCTAATGTTAAGGACCCTAAATGAAATTTACAAAAATGTCTTTTTTCTCATGGGAAAATTGTGGTTAATTTCATGGTTCTGGCGCCATCTCTAAACATATTTTTTTTCAAAAACATAAATAAATTCATTTTTGTGTGAATTCAAATGAATTTCAGGGCGATATGCATAATTATTCGAGAAAAAAATGTTGCAATGAATTTTTGGACCACGCTAATATACATGGGGGACTCTAAGGAGATGAATTGAACGTTAGAATGGGGTCGCGATGGAGTTTGAATTCTGGAAAAACAAAACAGATCAAGATTCTGTATGAAACACCGAATACTCCCGTCGTCCTCTTTTATTAAAAAAAGAGGGCAGATAGAAAAAGGTGCAAATGCAAGTAACTTGCAATTTCCGAGACAGAGGAGAACAACGTGGGGGAATACCTCGCTACGTCAAAGAACGCAGTGGCTCTCATGTTTGCATTTTCTTTGCATTCAACGCAACGTCTCAAAACGATGATCGTGTTGCCATAACACGATGCCATCGTTTTCCCGTAACACTCACAGGAGTGTTCTCCCAAAACTTGCATCGTGTTACGGCAAAACGAAAACTCTCAACACGACGCATCGTGTTGGGAGAAGCGGATTTTTTTCTCAGTGTAGAGATGAAGTCTGAATTGAAATATGAGGAAAGAGCTTACCGAGGGCTTATTCAAATTACACGAAACGTAATTTCCGGGTAATTTCGAAATTCGCCCTTCCCACTATCATAATGTACTTTAGAGCCTTTTATTTTAATTTGCATCAGTGAGTCAAGTTTCCCTTCTGCGAGTGTTGTAATTATAATTATCTGCCTAGCGTCTCGCGTTAATTATTTTCACTTCGATATATAATTACCTTCACATTTCCACATTTTATCAAGAATGGACATAAAATAAAAGTTAAGTATTATTTAACAGAAAGGAAATTTAATTATAAATAAAAGCTTTGCCGGTTGCCAAAAATTTTTCCCGGTCATTGACATTAAAAAGTTCAAACTGTTGAAGCTAAAGCCTTTTTTATTTAAAGTAATAAAAACTATAAAGTGCGAATTGAAGCAGCCAAAATTAAACTTGAGAATTTTTAACTTTCCAAATTAAAACTTAAACAAAATTTCATTTGAGAACTTTCAATTCAATTATTTAATAATGAACAAGTTATATTCACTAACATAAGGAAATAAAATTTGTTGAATGAAATTATTAATCTTATTAACCATAAATATTAACCATTAAATATTTTTAACCAAACTGAAATTTTCAAACTATGAAGAAAAATTTTCAACAAAATGGTAAAATTATCAATAAAAAAATTAAAATTCTACCACAATACGTTGTATTTTCAACCCAGCAGTTGAATTATAGAAACGAACAGTATTAATTTTTAAACAAGCAGTTTCATTTACAACCGAATAGTTGTACTCGCAAAGAATTGAGAGACCTGAGAATAACTTAATATTTAGTATATGTTATTATTTTTGAAAATATACAATCATTAAATCAAAAGGCTATGCGATGCTAGAATTTTATTTACCAAATGAAGGCTGGAAAGTATAGGTGCTAACCAAAATTTTTGAAATTTTACGCCGTGACTGAAAGACATTTTTATTGCAAAATTAAGGGTAATTAACATCTCCAACTAACCTCGAACTATTCAAAGATTTTTGTATCTGACAATGAAAAATAAAAATAAAATAAAAAAGGAACATAGCAAATTTTATTATTTATTCTAGTTCTATATGCCAAGAGCTTCAATTTGAGCCACCCCAATGAGAATTGAACTAAAAAAAAAGGGTTCGAGGATAGGAATCTTCTCATCCCTTAGTTTCCCAATCCCTGACACGAAAAAGTAAAGAAATGTGCAAGCACCTTCGAAGTAGCACAAAAAAATTCGCAGGACCAATTTATGATAATTGGATGATGTTGGATTTTACTGGTATACTGGTCCTATATTGGATCAGTATACCAACAAAATCCAACATCTTGTGATGAAATTCTCATCTGGTCAACATCATTTTGAATTAGCTAACCAATTTATGATACCCTGCCTATTCGGAACACATACATACAATAGTTTTTTTATATATTCATTATTTATTTATATATTCATTATGTGACAGATTTATGATTATTGTATGCAGAATAAGATGCGAATATAAAAGAAAAGTGTAAAATGAAGCTCATAGTATACGAGTATGAGTCCTCTCAAAAGGATTTAAAAATGCTAAGAGAAGGGACGTTTTCTCATAATGAGGTTTCATTGCTATTGTGCCAGAGAGACCTTTACAGCTGAATTACTTCAATGCAGAATTTCCCTTGATGCTCTTATTCCAGCTCAGATTTTTCATGAAAACACCTTTGATGGGAGCTGGGAGAAATACACATAGAAATAATAAGCTTCATGGAATCTTCGGATTATTACAATCCTTCTAATGATGACGCAGATATTAAGTATTTTAATATTCATCTCTGATAGATGAACTGAAGTTTGCTTTTATGAATTTTCATATTTCAATGAATTGCTTTTTTTATTAGTTGATTAAAAATTCTAATATTAATTAAGGATCTTTTCAGAGTCAATGTTATACATTTTTTAAATACCCATATACCAGGTTTCCATTTCAGTGCGGAAGATTCCGTGTTGTAATTAAATAATTAATTTTTAACAACGTACCTCTGTAGTAATTTGATAAGTGGAATTAAAAAGTTGTAAGCCCGTTTAAGTTAGAAATATTAAGCGCTGAAAAATTGCAATATTATACCATTTTTCCCTGAAAACATTTATAACAGATTTGTTATTTTTATGATTGCAAATGGCAACGTTCCTAAGTTTTGCCGGCTAAAAATTCAGGGACTTTTCCAGGTTTTGAAGGATTTCGAGGAGGTAATATAAAAACAGCATTAGGTACCAATACGTTTTTACTTCTGTTTAGGCCCGCTTACTATTGCCAGATTAGCACCTGATTAGCCCGTCCGATCTAGTCCTAAGCCATACAGTTTCCTTACACTTCTAACTAGCACCACATTAGTCCGTCTAATTAGCGCCACATTACCGATTAGGTGGTCTATGCTGGGCCACATCAGAACCCGACAATTTTTCCAGACGGGAATTTCGATTTTAATTTATAACTTGTGGATAGGAATCACGAATAAATAAAATTATTCTTTGAGACATGGGAATCACATGTCCCATTTGGAAGCATATCTTTCACTCATCAGTCGTATTTACGCTTATGTCTTATAAGAAAACTTAAACTGTTTCGATATTAGACAAGGTGTTAGACAAAGATGCGATATATTATTTTGGCTGTTTATTATATTCATGAAAAAGTGTCTAAGAATGGCCCTTCTCGACGAAGAAGGTGTGGATCTCGGGACAGTAAAGGTGCGTGGGTTAGCGTTTGCAGATGATAAGTTGTTATAATAGAGTCAATCAAAGACTTGCAAAGACTTTTGAGCAAACCAAAAAATAATGGTATTTGAAGTAGAGGTTGAGAAAACAGTAACAGTATGCAAAATTGCTGTAAACGATGACAGGAATCGCAAAGGAATGAAATTATTCTTCAAGACGTGGGAAACATATGTCCCACTTTAAAAGACATCCACCACTTATCAGTCGCTTTTGCACTTTTTTCTTTTAAAGAAACTCAGACTGGTTCGATATTACTCAAAGTGTTCGACAAGGGGGCTTCATGTCCGCTTGACTGTTTATTAGAGTCATGGACAAGTGTCTAGGAATGTCCCTCCTCGACGAAAATCGTGTGGATCTCGGGACAGTAAAGGTGCGTGGGTTAACGTTTGCAGATGATAAGGCTATATCAGCCTTGACTCTGCCATAAGGCAGAGTCAATCGAAGACTTGCAAAGAATGTTGAGCAGCCTTAATAGTAGCATGACGATCATGGGAATTGAAATTAACATAAATGGAACAAAAATGATGATATATTTAAAGGAAAGGTTGAAAAAACAGTATGCAACATTGCCCTAAACGATGACAGGAATCGCAAAGGAATGAAATTATTCTTCGAGACGTGGGAAACATATGTCCCACTTTAAAAGACATCCTCCACTCATCAGTCGCTTTTGCACTTATTTCTCATAAGGAAACTCAGACTGGTTCCATACTACGCAAAGTGTTCGACAAGGAGGCGTTATGTCCGCTTGACTATTTATTATTTTCATGGCCAAGTCTAAGAATGGCCCTCCTCGACGAAGATCGTGTGGATCTCGGGACAGTAAAGGTGCGTGGGCTAGCATTCGTAGATGATAAGGCTGTCATGGCAGAATCAATCGAAGCCTTGCAAAGAATATTGATCAGCCTTAATAGCAGCATGATGAAAATGGGCCTTAAAATTAACGTGGATAAAATAACAATTATATTTGAAGGAAAAATTGAAAAAACAGTATGCAGCATTGCCCTAAGCGATGACAAGAATCGCAAAGGAATGAAATTATTCTTCGAGACGTGGGAAATATATGTCCCATTTTAAAAGATATCATTCACTTGTCAATCGCATTTACGCTTATTTCTCATAAAGAAACTCGAAGCTCAAAGATGATCATCTCGCGAACGTCAGGTAGTTCGACTGATGCCTGCATAACAAAGAGACATGCTCTTTATTTCGGTGATATTCCCGGAAGAGCGTCTTTGAAGGTCTTCCTTTTCAAACTAGATGTTCAGTATCGATCGAACGTATCAAATAGAAGTGCGTCAGAAAATTCAATATGAAAAATGCTCTCGATTTCCTCGAAACTGTTGAATATTGGCTGTCCCAGATCTTGCAGACTCCGGATATTAGAAAATAAATTGAAATAAAAATTTATCAAATAGCTGGATAATAAAATAAATTTAACTAACTGGAAAATGCATTACATTTCATTACTGAGAAGACGAATTTTACAAATCAGATCGGCGGAAGGCTGAAAAAAAACTTATTCAATCAGGAAAAGTCCCAGGAGAAGTCTTTTAAATTAAGAAGGACACCAGTAAATTATTCATTCCTTAAATTTATGTGCTTGATGAAAAATATTACAAATTTTATGAGAGATTTCTATGTCGAGACTAAATTTATTCTTTAATTTCTTTTTGCAGTTCTTTATTAATTTATTTATACAAAAAGCTTGAATAATTAATTTATTTCTGACCAGAGATTTAAAAAAACAAATGGGTAGGCCCAGAGTTAATTACCAGACGGACAACAGATAATGTATTGTTAATAATAATTATTACAATTATATTATTATTGATAATATTTAGTATGTTGAAAAACATCTGAAAAATGAATTATATAAAAAAAATATTATGAGAAAATCAGCGTAGGCCTATGATGATTTTCCTCTGATAAAATAGTTACAAATATGTGGAAGTTATTTAAAATTCCTTGAAAATAAAGCAAATTCGTTTAAAACTTGTGAAATTCTTTGAAATCCCTCGAAAGTGTTTGGAAATCCTGAAAAATTATTGGACTTTTCTTGAAATTTTTGTTCTTTAGTAGTAAAGCTAGGGGGCTTCGGGAGCACCACTTAGTAGTTTCAGCTACCGCCGACGAATGGCGCCACCGGTTATTTACCAAAGTCGATAATTGAACTGTAGGTAAGGTAAGTTCCCTGTCGCAGATTCTTGATTCGGCCAATAAGGATGGCCCCTGTCTTACCAACCGAACGCACAAGAAACTTATAAAGGTGGCGCATGTGGGATCAGGGACTCATGGAAAATCCAAATTCTAGAAAGTTCCAGAACTTGGAGAACGTAAACGGGGACCATCCTTATTGGCCGAGTCGATAATCTGCGATAGGGATCTACCTTACCGACAGTTCAATTACCGGCTCAAGTTACTGGCCGGTGGCGCCATCTGTCGGTGGCAGCTGGAACTACGTAGTGGTGCTCCCGAAGCCCTCTAGCTATACTACTTCTCTCAAAGATTTTTTGGAATGTTTAAAAATATATAAATATATAATCGTAAAAGTCCACGAAAATTATCGGCCTATAAGGATTGAGAGATCACATTTAATTAATTAAATTTTCTTGTAACTGTTGTATGACTTATGAAATGTTCTAAGCAAATACAACTTTCAATAGGTGTATGTATTCCTTTCAATAATTTTCTCCTTTGCTTTGATGCACCACCAACAAGATTTCCGCAGATTAATCGGACGTCAGTTTGCCAGATTGTACTAATTAATCAACTGTGCTGAAATGCTAATGAGCAGGCATCCAAAGGAACTTCGAATATCGAGAAGGTACTTCATTGAATGGAATATAATCAATAACTATTGGAACTTGTCGATAGCTTGAGATATTGCAAACCAGATACACCTCGATTATTGAATTCGAGAGCTGTAATATTCATTTGAAATAAAAAAATAAGACATGTAATTTCTATTAATGATAAAAATATATTCATAACATAATTTTAATCCCTTAGAATGAATTTCCATTTTTTTACTGAGATATTTTTATTCTAATAATACGTAACTAAAGTCAAAATCATAACAAACTGCTATGGCTACCACATCATTATTAAAATTATATTTAATTAGTTATTACTCAACTGAAAGTTCAGAATCGAGTACATGCAGAATCATGTGAAAAGCTCTACGAATTGCGAACTAAATTAAAATTCAGTCACAGGAAGCTGCTCGGTGTTTTCGTCAATTATTTTTTTTTCTGCGGGGATTTAGAATTCCATTCGCGTCGCCGAGAGAGAAGTGAGCTAAAAACACTCGCAGACAAATGAATAAATAATATCTAGCTTTAATCATTTCTTTTGCTGAAGTCGAAAAATTGTATTATTTCGTTTCGAATTGTCTTTTGGCACAAATTTTTAATTGAAACATACAATTATTATTGATATGAAACTTTTCTATTTCATTGTATCTAAAATAATGAGAAAGAAAAGCAAGGACAATATTTTAGATAATTGATGAAATTTGGTATTTGAAATGATGAATCTTCAAACTAGCAAATTAATTTTTATGAAAATAGTTCAACTGTCAACCAAGTTGTTCAATTTTCAACAAAATAATTGAATTATCATCAAAAACAGATCCATTTTCAACCAAACAGATGCATTCTTATTCAAAAAATATCAAATTTCTACCAAGAATATCTATTTTCTACCAAACAAGACGAATTTTCAACAAAATGAATAAATCTTCAAATCAAATAGTTGAATTTTCAACTAATAAAGATATATTTTCAACCAAAAATGAAACAGCTAAATTTTCAGTTAAAAAATAAATTTTCATCGGAAAAATATAAAATTTTAAGAACATAATTAAATGTGGAACAAAAGCGGTGGTGCTTCAAAACAAAAAGATGAATTTTTAACAAACTAGTTGAACTTTCAACAAAATAAATGAATTTTCAACCAACTAGTTAAATTTTCAACTAAAAAAGATCAATTTTTAATCCGAAATAGAATAGTTAAATTTTCAGTCATAATCTTTAATATTCAAAAAGCACTGACTAGTATTACAAGTATTTTGATCAAAATTGTGAAATTTTTAGCCAAAGAGGTGAATTTTTAACTAAAATGATAAATCTTCAATGAAAAAAATGAATGTTTAAAAAAAAGCTGAATTTTGAACTCAATCAGATACATTTTCAACCAAAAATGGAAGTAACATTTTCAGTTAACCAAGTACTCGAATTTTCAACTAAAAAAGATGAATTATAAAAATTTAGTAGTTAATATTTCAACCAAACGAAATTTCAATTTTAAATTAAAAGCAGTTACATTCATCCAACGAAGGCGAATTTTTTTAAAAATAGTGATTTTTTAACAAAAATGTGAATTTTCAACCAAATTTTTTTATTTATTTCAATATCGTTGAATTTTTAACCCATAAAGACGATATTTTGAGAAAAAAGTTAAATTTTGAAACCAAAATGCAAGCAAGAACAATATTTTTTACAATTGGATAAAATTGATGAAAATTAATATCTCAACTTCAGAAGTAATGCATAATATTTTTGTACATTATAAAGACAATCAAACTGTTGCTTTTTTGTTTAAAAATACAAATTTACGAAAAAAACGATTTCCCGTATAAAATACCAACATAAACTTCAATTTTTATTTTAGATAACTGATTTCCTGTGAAAAACGTAAAATCAACTGAAACTTCCAAAATTGAAAATCTCGTTTGATTTACAATGATATTGGTTTTAAAATACTAAATTTTGGTGTAAAGTGCTAAGTTTATCTAAATTGTTAATAAATTATGCAACTTTGAAATCTAATGTTTTTTGTTTAAAAATGTCAATTTTCAGTGAAAATGCTAAAAAAATAAAAAACGTAAATAATTGTTCCAAATTTTTTTATCTTTGATATATAATAATTGTATTAATAAAATTAACACAACCTAACAACATTAACATTCCGAAATTAGAACGAAAATATTCGGAGTGGGTAAACTTTTATTTTGCATTCCTGGCAAATATTAATTGGCCCGCAGTCAAAGAATTTATTTTTTGTTCCAATTAAAAAATTTGTATTTAATTCAAACTGATTATCTGCATTTCAAAGTTATTTTTAGTAAAACAAATAAATTATGTTAAAAAAAATCTTTAATTCAAAAAGGAAATTTTTCTGTCCTTAAACTTTTCTTAGTGCTATATATATTTTTTGAATTTCATATAACCATCAATTCAGAGGTAATGGGCCTTTTCCCAGTTTGTATACCCGTAAATTTAGGAATAATAAGTTTCACCTAACAACACAAAAAATAACATTTTCTTTAATTTAAGTCTGAGATTTAAACCTCGCGCATGGTTTTCATTTAATAAATAAAAATTCTATTTGAGTATTATTCCATTTTTGGTTGAAAATTATTCTCTTTTGGTTAAGGATTCAATATTTGATTGAAAATTCTTCTTTTTCGTTGAATTCAACTGTTTTTTTATTTAAAATTAAAATCTTTTTTATGAAATATTAACTATTACATGTTTTGTCGAAAATTCATTTTTTTTTAAATAAACAGCTTTTGGTGTAAAGTTAACCCTTGGTATACACACTGGGTTACGCTACATATGGAAAAACCAGGAAGAAGTTTTCAAAGTACAAATCTTGAATTTTCCAATCATCAGTATTTAAGACTATTTAATATTTATCTTGATTTTCATGTAAACAACAGCCTTTTAGAAAAAAATGTGATTTTTATACAAAAATTTCAAAGATGTCTTTGTTTATTTGAAAATATGTATATGTTTTTTTATATTCACCACTTTCAAGCCCGTACATTTCAATTCTTGAGGATTTTCTCTATGGAAAACAAGAAAAAGAGGAAAAATTGTTCAATTAGGGACGAAGATATAAGCTGTTAAAGTATGCCGGGTGAAACCTAACCCAGTGTGTATACCTCGTTATAAAACTATAGTGTGTAACAATTCCACTTTTAGTTGAAAATTGAACTATGTATTTTGTTGAAAATTCATCTTTCTTGATAGAAAATCCTCCTTTTCCAGTTTATATTTCGTATTTGAAAATAGGAGGAGGGTCAGCTTCAGTGTCACATGATATTTTGAGGGTGGAGGGGTCACTGGAAAAATAGAAATTTTCGTGAATAAGAGATTCTCAAGGGTTTGACGCACTCTGCATAAAATATCAGAAAGGTATTTCGCCAGTTTAGTGAAAGCAGAAGATTTATCGATCTTCCGCAAAAGGGCGACTAAATTCCTCAACCCCTGCTTCCTCCTTTTCCCAGGAGGGAAGAAAGAGAAAAGCCCCTCTGAGCTTCTGTGTCTAAAATCCAATAATTCATGACTTAAATTTATACAAAAAGGATACACAAATGTTTTTCTTGCTTTTATTCTTATAAATTACGAATAAAGATATGAATTAAAGTTTAAAAACTTTCCCATTTTGTTCCGACTTGAAAAATTTCCATATTCTTTATCATGATATCTTAGGTTCTATATATATAAGTCTAAATTTTTCGTGTGTTGTGAACTGGTGAAAAACTAGATCGGTATCCAGTCCCTGTATTCGAAGCTGCATCGTGAATTATTTAAGAGGCAACACACGTCCGTCCATCTGGACGAATTTATAAAGTATTTGTCATTTTTATTTTCCCTCCTGGAACTCGCGGAAAATGGAATCATTTAGAAGCGTTTCACCTTCGAATTATATGGAAATTGTGGAACCTTGAAATCAAGCTTTTTTTTAGATTTATTTTTATTTGGATGCATGCCAAATTTCAATGTGCAAGTAAAATTCCGAAACATTTAGGAAAATTTCTTACGTCTTCGTAAGTACGTCAGAGTTCTGCGAAAATTCAAATTTATAACTTTTTCATACAAATTATTAATGAAAGTTTAAATTCAAGAATTTGAAATCAAACTAAAATCAAATTCAAAATCTCATTTACGTCCAATAATCAAGTCAATATATAGAATTCCTGAAAATGAAACAAGAATTCAACGATAAAATTTGGACAACCATCACAAAATGCTCCTATTGCAATTCCTAAAAAACAAAATGAAAAATTTGTTTCTTTGGACAAAAATAAAAAAGAGGAAAGAAAAATGAGAAGGCAACCAACCAAATCCCCTTCCTTTTTTTTATTTCGTCTTTTTTATTTTTATTATTATCAAATCACAATGAAAAAGCATGCAAAGTATTTACCAAAGTTTCGGTGCTTGCACAACACGCTTATCAAGGCAAGAGAAATTAAAACAGGTGGGAACAGCGACCAAACAACGACGCTATCTCCTCGATACCTGAGTTCTAAATTTGGGTCAATAGGCAACGTTTCGGTGCTCACACAGCACCCTTATCAAGGCAAGAAAAATTAAAACAACATCTTCATTTTTCTTGCCTTGATAAGGGTGCTTTGTGAGCACAGAAACGTTGCCTATTGACCCACATTAAGATCTCAGGTATCGAGGAGATAGCGTCGTTGTTTGGTCGCTGTTCCCACCTGTTTTAATTTCTTTTGCCTTGATAAGGGTGTTGTGAAAGCATCGAAACGTTGGTAAATACTTTGCTTGCTTTTTTATTGTGACTTGATAATAATAAAAATAAAAAAGACGAAAGAACTAAAAAAGAGAAGGAAGGGGATTTGGTTGGTTCCCTTCTCATTTTTCTTTCCTCTTTTTTATTTTTGTCCAAAGAAACAAATTTTTTTATTTTGTTTTTTAGGAATTGCAATAGGAGTTTTTTGTGGTAGCTGTCCAAATTTTATCATGGAATTCTTGTTTTATTTTCAGGAATTCTATGTATTGAAATGAAAGTTTAATCATTCATTCGTAAAATAGAGTCAAAGTGTCAGTCATTCAGTTTGAAAGAAAAAATTTTAAAGTTGTCTTCTTTCTTTTGATTGAATTCTACTGTTTTTGATTAGAATTTGATCAGTTTAAGCTTCTTCTCTTTGGTTGAAAATTAACTGTTTTGTTGAAAAGTTCTCTTTCATTTGTTTTTGTTCTATTTTTTGTCAAAAACTGATCTTTTTTATTTGAAAAATTATATAATTTGTTGAAAATTCATCCTCATTGGTTGAATTCAAAGACTTTTAATTTAAAATAGTTTTTGGTTGAAATATCGACTATTACATTTTACGTTGTTTGTTGGAGATTCATCTCTTTAGTTTAAAATAAACTATTTTGTTCAAAATCAGTTTTTTCATTAAAAAGTGATTTACTGAAAATTTAATTTTCCATTTTTTGTTAAAAATTCGCCTCTTTTAGTGTAAAAATCAACAATTCGGATCTAAATTCATGTACATTATTAAAAATTCGTTTCTTTTGATTAAAAATTAATCTTTATGCTCAAAAATTAATCTTCTTGGTTGAAAAATCATTTTTCGGTTGAAAATTTAACTACTTTGTTAAAAATATTTTTTCTTGTTAAAAATTATTATTTCAGTTAAAAATTCATCAGTTTAGGTTGAAAATTTAAGTATTTTATGGAAAATTTGTCTCCTCTGGTTAAAAATAAATCTTGATGCTTAACAATGAAACTTTTTGGTTTAAAAAATAATTATTCGGTTGAAAATTTAACTAATTTATGAAAATTCGTTTTTCTTTTCTTGAAAATTGATTTTTTCAGTTGGAAATTCAGCTTTGTATTTGAAAATTGGTTTTTTAAATAAAATTATACTTCTTTTTTGAAAATTAATTTATTTTGGTCAATAACAATTAATTTCTTTGGTTAAAATTTTAACCACTTTGTTAAAAATATTTTTTCTTGTTAAAAATTAATATTTCAGTTAAAAATTCATCAGTTTAGGTTGAAAATTTATGTCTTTTTTGCAAACTTTCTAATTTTGGTTTTGGCTTTGAAAAGAAAAAATTTTTAAATCGTCATCTTTCTTTTGGTTCCATTCAATTTTTTGAATGCAATTTCATGTAATTTGTGGAAAATTTGTATTTTCTGTTCAAAAATAAATCTTGATGCTTAACAATTAAACTTTTTGGATGAAATATAATTTTTCGGTTGAAAATTTAACAATTCATGAAAATTCGTTTTTTTTTCTTGAAAATCGATTTTTTTTAGAAAATTATACTTCTTTTTTAAAATTTCATTTATTTTGGTTAAAAATTAATTTCTTTGGTTTTAAATTGAAGTACTTTGTTGAAACTATTTTTTTTAAAATTAAGTTCTTAATTGAAAATTCGGCTTTTTGGTAAGAAAATAATCTTCTTATTCGAAAATTCATCTTTTTGTTTGAAAATTAATTATTTTTTGTTGAAAATTTAATTATTTTGTTCAAACCTCCTTTTTTTGGTTCAAAATTCATTTTTTACCTGAAAATTGAACTATTGCTTGTTTTGATACACAATTTTTTAAGTTGAAACTTCATTTCTTTCTATAGAAATTTAACTATTTTATTGAAAACATTTTGGTTAGAAATTAATTTTCGAAGTTAAAAATTGAAGAATTTTTTGTTCAAATTCAACACTTTTTTTGTTTACTATTAAAATATTAAAAATCTTTTTTTCTTTGAATATCAAGCATTCAATTTTTTGTTGGAAATTCATCTTTTTTGGTTCAAAGTTATACTACGTTAATAAAAAGTAAGTTTTTTGATTGAAGATTCATTACTTTGGTTGAAAATTAAACTATTCTATTGAAAATTTCGCCTTTTTTTATTGAAAATTAATTTTTTAACAGAAAATTTAACAATTCCATTTATGGCTGAAAATGTTTTCTTTTTTAGTTGAAACTTCACTTTTTTGTTGCGAATTGAACTATATTGTAGGAAATTCAATTTTTCTATCTGAAAATTTCATCATTCCATTTTTGGTAGAAAATTTAACAATTTTGTTGAAAATTCTTTTTTCTTTGAGTAGAAAATTTGCCTTTTTTATTTATAACTTCAAACATTTAGTTGAAAGTTAATGTATTTTGTTTGAAATTTTTCTTTCTAGTAGAAACTTAATCCTTCTTGTTTGAAAACATATTTTTTTGTTAAAAATTGAATTATTTCATGTTTTCGCACAATTTTTTGTTAGTTTCGAATTCATTTCTTTCTATGAACATTCAACTATTTTATTGGAAAAAATTTAATTTAGAGGAATTTAAGGTACACGAGAAGAATTCGATGAAATTCATAAAAATACAAGGGGTATTCAAACAAAAATTTGAATGAATTGAAAACAATTTAAAAATATGAAAAAACTTCACTGAATTCAGTAACTTTAAAATGAGCTTGGAAAAATTCAATTAAATTTGAAACAATTCAAAAATTCGAGAAAATTGATGAATGGCAAGAATATTTGAAAATACCTTGAAACTTTTTAAACCCCATAAAAACGCCAGGGAATCTTTTACAGTACCCTAAAATATTTCAAATCCTTTAAAATCCCATTGAATTACTTTTTTGAAGCTCCTGAAAATGCCAAAGTACTTAAAAAATACCTTAAAACATTTCAAATCCTTTGATCATTTTATCAATTGATTATCATGACCAATTGAATAAAAACTTTAATGAAATAAAAAAAATCCATTTAATTAAGTTAATTTGCGAGAATTCAATTAAATTTAAAAAATTCAGAAGTATTCCAAAGAATTAAAAGAATTCAGGATAAATTAATGAGAATTCAGGGTAAATTCCAAAAAATAATTTTAAATCTCTTCAAATCTTGGAAACCCTAAGAAATATCATACTTTTTAAAATAAGTTCTTTAGAAATAACCAAATTATTATTAAATTTCGTTTAATTCTATGAAATCTGGTTATATTTACTAAAATCTTGAAAATTTTAATAAAATACCTTGAGAGCTTAAAAAACCCTCATAATTCTTGGAATATTTTTAAATTCCCTAAAATATTTCAAATTAAAATCTTTTTAAAATGTCTTTAAAGTTTTAAAAATACCCTAAAATCTTAAAAATCTCTTCATATTATTGAAATATGTTAAGTTTTTCTCGAAATTTCAAAAAATATCCTAAAATATTTCGAAAGAATTCAAGACAATTCAGAAATAGGTATATTAACCCATGAGTTAATTTATTGAAACAAAAGTAATATTAAAAGTTACATTATTATTTATAACATTATTATGAATGAATTTTTCTTCGTTTAAAGAAAAAAATAGTTTTTTAAACTTTTTCTCTGCTGAACAAAAAAATAAAAAATAAGAAATAAAAATAAAATAAAAAATTGCTAATAAAAAATTGGTCGGGGCAAAGTTAGATAATTTTCAAAATGAAGTTTGGGACTAGTAATTATTTCATTTAGTAATTTATTTGCCTTGTATTTTTATTTATCTTCTTACAGTTTCTTCATCCTGACGACTGTAATTGTCGCGAAGAATTTTATTATTTGCTTGCAAATTCAACCATTTTTATTAAAAAGTCATATTTTTTAAATGAAATATCTAATATTACATTATTCGTTGAGAATTCACATTTTTCGGTAGAAAATTAATCTTTTTGGTTGAAAATACCTTTTTTTGGTTGAAAAATAATTTTTAAACTAAAAACGTAACTATTTTTGGCTGAAAATATATATTTTTCTAATTGAAAATTCAATCACTTGGGTAAAATTTGAACCACTTCGTTAAAAATTTGTTTGTTTGAGGATTGATCTCTTTGATTGACAATTTAAATATTGTGCAAAAAAATTTCTTTTTTCATTTAAAATTAATTTTTTAACCTACAAATGTAACTTCCCCCTTTTTTTTGCTGAAATTTAATCTTTTTTTCAAGTAAAAAAAAAAATTGGTCTCTATTGGTAGAAAACTAATCCTGTTGGTGGAAAATTTCTCTCTTTTGATTAAAACTGTATTTTTTTCTGTCTTGACTAAAAAATCTTTATTTGTTGAAAATTCGTCTTTGTGATTAGCAAATTTGCCTCTTTGGTAGAAAATTAATAATTTCGGTTTGAAAATTCAGCTATTTGGTTTAAATCATTTTTACTGAAAATTAATAATTTTTAGTTGAAAATTAAATTATTCGTTTGCAAATTCGTTTGTTGAAAATTCGAGGTTTTGGTTAAGAATTCATCTTTGTGGGTTAAAAGTTGAACTATTTGGTTAAAAATTTAAATATTTTGTTGATTTTTTTAAATTCAACTCTTTGGCTGAAAATTGAACTATTTTGTTGAAAAAAACTTTAATTTTGTATGAAAATTAATCTTTTAAATTGAAAATTCAACTATTCGTTGTTAGGCTGAAAATTGATCGTTTTTAGTCGAAAATTCCACTATTAAATTTTTCAATAAAAATTCACCTTTTTTGGTTTAAAATTCAACCTCTTGGTTGAACGTAGAACTACTTTGTAAAAAAAACTCATTTTATTTGTTGAAAATTGAACTATTCTGTCAAACAAAATTTTTTGTTGCATTAAAATTATTTTTTTTTAAATGAAAATTTAACTATTCCAGTTTTGGTTGAAAATTCATATTTTTCAGTAAATTTATCTTTTTTGGTAGAAATTAAAAATCTTCTTAATTGAAAATGCAACTACTTGATTGAAAATTAAACTACTTTTCTTCAAATTTATTATATTGGTTGAAGACTCAACTAGTTTGTTGAAAATACTTTTTTTTCTACGAAAATTTATTTTTTTAACTGCAAATTTAACTATTCCATTTTTGGATGAAAATTTATCGTCTTTAGTAGAAAATTCAACTATTCGGATGAAAAAATATGTTATTATTTGGTTGCGAATTGGTTTATTTTTTTTTAATTTATCTATTTTCGCAGAAAATTAATTTTCTTTGTTGAAAATGTAACTATTTTATTGAGAATTCTTTTTTTCTTGTTGTAATTTCATCTTTTTTTTATTATAAAATTTATTTTCTTTATTAAAAATTCAACTGCTTGGCTGGAATCTAAAAAAAACCTTGAATAAAAATCATTGTATTGGCTGAAAATTGAACTATTTTGTTGAAAAAACTTTATTTTTGTATGAAAATTAATTTTTTAAATTGAAAATGAAACTATTGTATGTTAGGCTGAAAATTAATCGTTTTTAGTCGAAAATTCAACTATTAAATTTTTTATTAAAAATTCACCTTTTTTGGTTTGAAATTCAAATTCAAATTTTGTTGAAAATTCTGTTTTTGTTGTTGTTGAAATACCAACTATTTAATTTTCCGTTGAGTATTCGTCTTTTTGTAATTTCAAGTATTTTGTTAAAAAATCATTATTTTTGGTTGAAAATTTGACTGCTTTTTTTTTAACATTCGTGTATCTCGACAGAAAATTCGTCCGTTTGGATTCAAAACTCACCTTTTTTGTCAAGCATTAAACTACCTTATAAAAAATTCAATTATTTTATTGAAAATGCAACTGTTTTTAGTTGAAGTTTAATCTCTTCTCTTTAAACTTCGATTATTCAGTGGAAAATTCATCTTTCTAGGTTGAGAAGTCAACAATTGTTTAAGAAATCAAATTATTTGTTGAAAATTTTATTATTGTATTGAAAATAAACCTAAATTAGCTTAAAATTCGATAAATCAGTCAAATTTCAACAAATTCTAAAAAAAAATTAATTACACACGGTGTTGAACTCGCTTTGATATTATAACAGAAAAAATATTAAATTTTAAAAGTTTCATCAAATTTTTTTAAAGGTAAAAAAAGGAGAAACTTTGAAAAAAAAACTTTTTTTTAAAAATATTTTAGGGGTGTATCAGAAATTTCGCATATTACACTTTTTTCAGTTCCACTAGACCTACAATTTCAACTACGTTTCGTGGAAATTATTATTTTTTTACTGTAAAAAAGAACTTGGAAAAATGAATTTTTTTTGTCCAGGAAAACCTGGAAAAGTCCTGGAATTTTGGTTTGAAGAAACGCTAGACACCCTGCTTGAATTGAAATCAGGACCAAACTGGAAGAGTTTGTTTCATCTAAACAGTTTTGTTTCCAAAATCGATTACATTTCCTGATTGTTCCTAGGATTCTGGAAACTTTAATACAGATTTTCCATGCAAATGACATCACCTGATTGCATCGACAGAATACCCAGCAGTTGATGACTGATCGACAACAATATAACAGGAAATAGCGAGATTGGCGCCTAATGAATATGATTACCGCGCAAGCTTCATCATTTTGGCATCTGCATTATGGTGGTTGTTGGTAAATCGTCTTGATGATAACCTACCGAGTATCGAAGCGTTTCATCATATTATCAGCTTGCGATCGACGTCAGTGACTCGGAAACGAGGGGAAATAATTGAGAAATAAAATAACGATGTGTCCACTTTTCCGCGTGGCTGGGAAAACGGGAATTTAAGAGGAAACGATAAAGAAAAGAAAATTCTTATCAAAAGTAGGCGAGAGTCTCCGATTGTGGGCACAGTTTTGTTTTTGACCCATGATTTTCGTTTGAGACCATATTATGCGGGGATATGGATCACATTGAACAGCTAGAGGCCTTAGCTAAGTTTTTGCTAAAGTAAGTACATTGATTCCTTCAACTAGAAAAATTTTACGACCAATTTTGTGAAATCGTGATTTTTGGCACCAAAAAAATCGTAACCGATTGTGGGCACCCTTCGAAACTTGGCTAAAAATTGAGATAGTTAAAAGAAAATGCACCTAATTCTAAAGAATTTTAAGGATTATCAATTTTCAAGGCCTTTAGTAGCAAAGATATGAAAAAAGGTATTTGACTTCGGTAGTTGACTTCTCCGGGGCTGTCATGGCTGAAATACGTAAACTAAAATAATAACTAAAATACGTTGAAACATTAATGAAATATGGAAAAATGTGCCCACAACCGGTTACATTCAAGTGCCCACAACCGGTTACATTCAAGTGCCCACAACCGGAATTCACGACCATTATCGGTGCATCAAGAAAATGTGATGTTTCATAACTTGCATATAAATCGGTGAGACATCTTAAATCACAACGAAAATACTGTAGAAATATCGATAACACTCACCTGTTTGAGATTATTTACTTTGATTTATAGCAGTTTTTAAACATTGGCAAATTACGAATGCTTTAATTTTTACTCATTTTTTCAATATAATCGCAGCTAATGCACAAATCGTCTATTAACGTTAATATCACCTCGAAACCTGCGTAGTATTGTCAGAATACAAGTACGCCAACAGTTAGATCCGGCATATTTGTATTCTGTCAGTTGTTACGCAGAGATGCCCACAACCGGAGTGTGTCCACAACCGGAGAGTGCCCACAACCGGAGAATGCCCACAACCGGAGAGTGCCCACAACCGGATAGTGCCCACAACTGGAGAGTGCCCGAAACTGGTGACTCTCCACTACGATTTAATACTCATTTTAACAGACGAATCAGTAAATATTGCTGACTGAATGAAATAGTGATATAACTGATTTTAAGTTCAATTTTAATAAATGATTCAAATTAACCATAAATGACTGATTGACACGTTGAATGTTACAGTTTAGATCATTCAAGATTACTGATTCAGTCAGTGGACGTTACGGATTAGATCGATTCCTCTTTATTGGTAGACGAATAAATCTTCTTGTTTCAAAATTCATCTTTTTGGGGGGGAAATTCAAGAGTCTTAGCTTAAAAATTAAATTCTTTTTTGTTTGCAATATCAAATATTACATTTTCAGTTGAGAATTAACTTTCTAAGTTGAAGATTTATTATTTCAGTTGAAAATCATTTTTGGTGGAAGAATTATTTTTTCAGAATTCGTCTTCTCTTATTGAAAATTAATTTTTTCAATTGATTATTTTACTATTCTATTTTTGGTTAAAAACTGATCTTTTTTAATTAAAAATTCAAGTATTTGGTTGAGGATTTAACAATTTGATTGAAAATTGTCTTTTTGGGTTAAAGCTCACTGGCTTTGATTTAAAATTCAAATCGTTTTTCGTTGAAATGTCCATTATTGCAATTTTTTTGAGAATTGATCTTTTTTAGATGCAAATTCACCTAAAAAATTCAAACTAAAAATTTATTATTTTGGTTGAGATTCAATATTTTAGTTAAAACTTTATCTGCTTAGTAAAAACTTCATCTGCTTGGTTAAAACTTTATCTGTTTGGTTAAAAATCCAATTATTTTGCTGGAAATTCCTTTCATTTTTGATTGCAAATTAATTTTTTGAACTGGAAATTTAACTATTATATTTGCTGTTAAAAATTCATCTTCGTAGATTACAAATTCAGCTGTTTGGTCGAGGATTCAACTATTTTCTTGAAAATTCTTTTTTTAGGTTAAATCTGATTTAAAACCAGAATAAAAAAAAATTTGATCAGAATTAAAATTTTAAATCTGGTTTCTGATTTAAAATTGAATCAATTAAGTCAATTATTATACTTTTGGTTGAGAATTAATGTTTTTAGATAAAACTTCGACTAAAAAATTCGTTCTTGTGGTTAATGATTCATCTGGTTGAAAATTTAACTACTTTGTTGAATATTCGTTTCATTTTTGGTTGAAAATTAATTTCTTGAAGTGAAATTTAAAATACTCCATTTTTTGTTAATAATCCATCTTTTTTAGTTGAAAAATCAACTTTTTGTTTGGAAATTCATCTATTTTGATGAAAATTCGTCTTTTGGTAAAAAATCAATCTTTGTAAATTAAACATTCAGCTATTTGGTTCATTATTAAACTATTTTGTTTAAGGCTTCATTATTTTTTTGGAAACTCAACTATTTTGTTAGTGTCATATTTTTTGGTTAAAAATTAATCGCTTTAGTTGAAAATTCAAATATTTGGTTGAAATTCCCTGCATTTTCTTGAAAATTCGTGTTTTTTGGTGGAAGATCAATATTCTTCTTCGAAAATTCACCCATTTTGGTTGAAAATTAAAGAACTTGGTTGAAATTTGAACTAAATTGTTAAAAGTTTATATTGTTAAATTTATTTTAATGTTTTTTGTTTTTTTTTTGTTTTGGCAAAAAATAAATTTTTTGTTTGACAATTCAACTGCTTGGTTAAAAGCTAAACTGTTTTGTTAAAAATCTATTCTCTTGAGTAATGATCTATCATTTCAGTTGAAAATTCATTTGTTTAGTTGAACATTTAACTACTTGGTTAAAAAAAAAATTTTTTTGGTAGAAAGCTAATCTTCCTGGTTGAAAATTCATCATTTTTGGGTGAAAATTCAACTACTTTGTTGCAAGCTGAACTAATATGTTAAAAATTTACTTCTTTGCCTGAATATTCATAATTTTATTCGAAAATTCATCTCTTTAATTAAAAATTTAACTATTTTGTTGATAACTCATTTTCTTCATGAAAATTCTTTTTTTTTCATGAAAATGAATGTTGTTAATTGAAAATTTAACCATTCCATTCTTGGTTTAAATTGACCTTTTTTCAAAGAAAATTCATCGGTTTAGATAATTAAAAATGATTTATTACATAAGTGAGTCAACTTGACTCATTTTTCATTCGTCGAGTCCGCACTAATTGAATCAGTCAAAATTGACGTCGCCCACTTCCAATAGAAAGGTAAAAATATCTATGATGTAATACCAAGTAACAAAATATCATAAATCAAAAGTTTCTATTATTATTACAAGAACATAAAAAAGATTTCAAATAAAGTTTAACAAGTGTTTTTTACTCGACTCAAACAAAATAAAAATAACCTCTGAAACAAAGTTTGACATTTATTTAAAAAAAAACAATCGAAAATCTTTCAGATTAAAACCAGAAAAAAAGAGTAAGTGATGAAATAAGACTATAAGTGGCCTGGTTTCCTTAATGTGGGTTAGCCCCTTCTTACGGTACTTCTTCAGACTAATAAAATAAAACCAGTATTCATCTACTTAAAGCTCCATATTTTGGATGTATCAGCTTTAAAAAAAATTTGCGCTTGAAAAAAGCTTTTCGATCGTGAAAAAAGGATGGAGTCGAGAATTGGTAGTCAGTAATTTACAAGCCAGGACACCAATGAATAAAATACATAACGGTACAAATTATAATACGGTTATACGGTACAATCTATTTTTATCAGACCGGATTCAGCACGCGACACCTGATCGTGACGTTTATAATCGAAGCTGACACATTTTATGGTAAAAATATTAAATGTGGAAACGAAAGAAAATCCGACTTCCAATTATGAAACTTCTAAAGAATTGTTGCAAAATAAAATCTCATGGAGATCACATTTTTAATTAATTTCATTCAGGCTGTGCTCTATTTGAAAAATTAAGTTTAAAAAATTAAGATTTCTGGAAACGGTAACAAATTCTCACCAAATATTTTTTTTTAAATTTGAAAAAATGACGGTCTTATGGGACTTTGAGTTTTTGGGCAACATGTTTTAAAAATGCCACATTATTGCTTTTATTTGACCGATTTAATTTTTTGCTCTCTCAATGTTCACTTTACGTATAAGATATACTTCAAAAGAAAAAGAAAATAATTTTTGAAAATTTTGTTTAAAAAAATAAAATTAAAAACTTCATATTGTTTATCACAGACGTAACTGTGAATAAATATTTTTCAAACTTTATTATATTACTAGATATTTGTTTAATCAGGGTGTCTAGCCTTTCTGCAAATAAAAATTTCAGAACTTTTCCAGGTTTTTCAGGAAAAAAACATTAATTTTTCCAGGCACTGGTTACTGGAATTTTCTACTACAAAAATTAATTTACTAACAAATAGTCAAAATTTGAAACAAAAATATTAAGTTTCAACCAAAAACAGAAATGAGTTTTTAACCAAGAAGAATGTTTTCTACCAAAAAGACGAACTTTAAACAAATTTTGTTTTCAATAAAAAAAATGGTTTTCCTACCAATAAAGATGAATTTGTAACGAAAATTATCAATTTTCAACAAAAGATGGTAAAGTTACATTTTGGATAAAAAAGATCAAATTTCTAGCAAAAGAGAAATGAATTTTCAACAAAGGAAGTACATTTTCTACGAATAATAAAAATAAAAATAACAAAAAATTAAAAAAAAAAACAAAAAAACAAAAAATTCATTTTCAACTAAAAACGATCAATTTTCAATCAATAATGGATTACTTAAACTTAGGGTTGAAAAGTTATTTTCAAAACCGAAACACAACAAAATAGTTAAATCTTCAACCAACGAAATGAATTTTCAACAAAAATGATGAATCTTCAACAGCAATAGTTAAATTTACAATGTAAAAAATTAATTTTCAACAAAAAACAAAAAGAGGTAATCAATCAAAAAAATAATTTTTCAATTGAAATGATTAAAGAACAAAAAGTTATTCCCAAAAGGGATGAATTTTTAATGAACTGAATTTGCAACCAAATAATAAAATTCGTAACTAAAAGTATAATCGTCAGGAGGAAGCAACAGGAAAAAGAGAAATAAAAATACAAGGTGAATAAATTACTTAATTATTTAATGTCGGAACATTTTTAGCGTAGAATCTTTTATAAAAGGAATATGAAAATTTCAAATTCAAATTAAAAAAATTCACATTTATTATCCTTGACTGTTATTTAAAGTGCCTTTTATAGAAATTCCCTGGCTTTTGCAAGATTTTGTTCAAAATTCCTGACTTTCCCCGGCCAATAAAATATTGACAGCAAAAAATTATTATACTTGGAAATTTTTTAAATAAAATTAATGAAATAATGATATTTTCGATTGTAGCTTCGCGATTTTCACCGAAATAAAACTTTTCCAGGATTTTCTATTTAAAAAAGAATTCAAAGACTTTTCCAGGTTTTAAAGGATTTCCAGGACACTACACACCCTGGCTTAATTCATTCTGGATATTTTGGAATAAATCTGAGTATTTTATGAGAACGGTACTCTTCAAGAATCAACAAATATTTATTTTTATTTTTTTATTTTTTGATAATTCTAGATTGAAATTAGAAGTTATATCTTTTTGATGACTTCGTTTATTTGTTACATATATTCAACTAATTTTATAGAAAATTTACTTTTTCTTTAAAATTCGTATTTTGGTTTTGAAAAGTCAAATGAAATCTGTTTTCGGTAAAAGTTCAAACATCCTTTTAAATAACAATGCAATTGTTTGGATGAGAATTCAAAAATTTTGTTAAAGTCATTTTTTTGGGTTGAAAATTCGTCTTTTCGTGTTGAAAATTTAAGTATCTTCAAAAAAAATTTAATTCTGGTTAACAACTCATGTTTTGATGTTAAAAAGTCAAACTAAAATATTTTTTGCATGAAAATTTAAATTTTGAACCACTTTGTTGAGAAATAATTTTTTTATGGCAGATTTATATTTTTAGTTGAAAATGTAACTTTTTGGTTGAAACTTGAACTATTTTGTCGAAAACTGATCTTCTTAAATTACAAATTAAACTGCTTGGGTAAAAGTTAAACAACTTTGCTGATTTTTTTTTAAATTAAGGTTATCTGTTTGGTTGAAAGCTTAACTATTCTGTTGAAAATTAACTTTTTTGCTGCAAATTCATATTTTTTTATGGAAAATTCAATTGTTTTATAGAAAATTCGTCTTTTGGCTTACAGGTTTAACAATTTACATAGATTTTTTTCTTTCTTGAGTGTAAAATATCTATTTGTTGAAAATTCGTCTTCATGGTTATAAAATTGAGTTTTGAAATGAAATTTCAACTTTGTGGGTTAAAATATCAGCTACTACACTTTTTTGTTGTTGAGAATTCATCTTTTTTGGTTGAAAATTTGATTATTTTGTTGAAAATTTAATTGTTTCGTTAAAAAGTATCTTTTATGATAGAAAAGTAATTTTGTTTTATTTGAAATAAATAAATAAATTTGAAAACTTAAAATTTTTATTTGAGACATTGTTTTATTCCCTTGAAGAAAAATGCTATGTTAAAGATATTACAAGATTAAAATGCTCGTATTTCAATTTTAATGGTCAGGGAAAATAAGAAGTTGGTTAAGGAAAAATCAGGGAATTTCGAAAGTGAAGTTTTCACCCCGCAAGGAATGTTAAATTTTAACCTTTTTTAATGTTTATAAAAAAATAACAAATTTTAATTATGAAAAGTCACCTACTTATGAAAGAAAACACCGCCAAGCAAGTAACGGAATAGTTTTTATCATTTTTGTTTACCCCGGAAATGGTTTTTAACGCACGTACGGGAATGACGCTTTCTTTGTCAAGTTGCAATTTTCAGTTTTAATATCGGATTCACAAAAAAGGGAGTTATTATTTCAATCTCAATTTTATAAAATCTGGTATAAAACGATACGCCTAATATTTTTGTATTTATTACTCAACTGTAACTACAATATTTTACTAGAAAAAAAGACGTACGGGAATGACGTCTGAAATGGCAAAAATTGAGGGACAGACTTCAAGGCTTTTACAATATTATTTCTTTCACTTAAAAATGTGCATACGTTAAATTTATGTTCATGTGAAGTTTACAAACTTGATACGTTAAGCGTTTTTCAGGTTACTGTCTAAAAAAAAGGAGAAAATCAGTTTATCCTTGTGCAAAGTAAGGTCGGGACGTCGTACGGTAATGACGTTTCGGGTGTTCTTATATTAAATTAAAGTAAATAGGAACAGAAATAAAAAAAAAAGAACTGACCATTTTGTAGAGGATGATAATAAGTGTTTATTAAAATTTAAAAAAAAATCAGCACGAGTTTCTAAGTTAATGTTATATTACTGGGACTTCAAGTTTGCCTTCAATTTGAAACCTGAATTGAAGCCAAATCCCATTTTACCATAAAAATTGCCGTTATGAGATGAGGTTGACTCCATCAAGTAATAAAATGGCATAGAAAAGGATGGTTTGGAAAACAAGGACTGAATAAAAAGTGATGATACGTGGTGGAAAAGGTAGAAAAATTCTTGGAAGGAAATAGAGAAAGCAGGGTTAATTAAAGTAAATTGTATAATCCTATACCACAAATAAATTAGATAAAGTTTCCTAAATGGGATTGTCTTGTCATTTTTATGAAGCCTTTAAGACTTGACCTTCAATATTTGAACAGACTCGACTTAAGTGAGACCTAACGTGCTTTTGGAAAAGATTGGAAGCTGAGGTGGGTAAGCTCATCTTCAATATTAAACACAGACGCTCCAAGGCAGTCTCCTGTGTGACAACAATAATTTAATCAGCTCTATGTAAGCTTTATAAATCATTTTTTTTTTCATTTCACAACCAGAGGGGAACAACTTCACCAGAAGCATTTCCTGCAATTGTAGAAAAGCAATTCCTCGCACGTTCGTTTTTTCAAATGAAAAGGAAATCCTTTTTTTCACAGAAAAAACAGAAGATAAACCATTTTTCGAACTCAGAAGTTTTGCTACGTATGAGGGCACCCTGGATTTTAAAATTTTATTTTTAAAAGTTATTGCATAAATATTTATCAAAAATATTGAAGGCACATTGAAAACCTTAATTTTTTACTGTAGATAACATTTTATTTATCGCCAACGGCGATACCACGCTGAAAACACCAGTTCTCGTAAGATCACTGAAGTTAAGCAGCGTTGGGTTCGGTTAGTACTTGGATGGGTGACCGTTCGGGAATATTGCGTGCTGTTGGCCCGTCATGGGTGTGGTGATAACATTATATGATAGATAACATTTTCCATTAAGATGATACTGATGGAAATTTAAGTACATTCTATCAGGTATTTCAGGTTGAGTGGGGGAAATCAGAATAATAATATTCCCGACACAAAATTGTCGAATTCTAGAATATTCAAACTAGAAAATACCCTAATTTTGAAATTCCAGAATTTAGACAAATGAAACACTTTTTTATGAATATTATTCATTTATTAAAAATACAATAATCAAATTTTGTTCTTAATTTTAGTATTTAAAGTTTTTAAAATTACTGCTTGAATCTTAAATAACAATTACTCGAAAAATATATTTTTTGATGAAAATTTTTGCACAAATGAAAAATCCTAAAGAATAAAATTAATGAACAGCTTATGACACTATCAAAATAGGAAATTCCCCACAGTTTATAACATTTCCGTATTTGAAAATTCCCGATATAAAATTGCAGAATTATATGATATTTGAACGGGAAAATTCCTGAATTATAAAAATCCAGAAACAATGGAAAAAATTGTTTTTCAACCAATATTATTCATTTATTAAAAATACAATCATCAAGTATATTTATAGAAGAAAAAAATTTTTTTCCTAATCAAAGTTTCTAAAATTATTGTTAAAATTCAAAATAATAATCATTAAAAATATATATTTTTGGATGAAAATTTTTGGACGAGTGAAAAATCCTAAAAAATAAAATTCATAACTCTGTAAAATTTTCGAATTGGGAAATTCACGAATAATAAAATTTTCGAATTTGCTATGAAAATCCCGAATTGGAAAATTGGCAAATAATGAGATTCTCGAATAAAAAATTCACGAACACTTAATGATATTACCGAAATGGAAAATTCCCGACAGTTTATAATATTACAAAACTTTGAATTACAAAACTCCCAAAAAAATCAAAAACTCCTCCAAATTTTTTTAAATATTGTTATTTTAAATTCAAACGATAATTTTAGAAGCTTTAAACATTAAATATTTTCTTTAATAAAAATATTGTATTAGTGTATTCTTACTAGACAAATAAATAAAATTAATTTCAAAAAAATTAATTGTTTAAATTCGGGAATTTTATAATTGAGATATTCTATCATTCGGCCACTTTCTGTCAAGAATTTTCAAAATCGGTAATATTATTAACTGCCGGGAATGTTCAAATACGGTAATATTATTAATTTTTCGGGAATTTTATTAATCGTGAATTTTCCAGCTCAGGAATTTTACAGTGTTGAGAATTTCATTTTCAGGATTTTCCAGTCGGTCCGAAAAATCATTTTTGTCCAATCTGTAAAAAATACCTAGCCATTGGTATACACACTGGGTCACGCTAACCCGGCGCGATATTGCAAGATCTGTTATTTCGAAACAAGAAGAAGTGTGGGTCTGCCCCCGGGGGGGGGGGGCCCAGGATAACTTACGCCATTTCTGTAAAAAAAATTATTTTCAAGTTTTCACTCATATTTTGGTTCTGAATAAAAAATTATACTGAAAAATTCTAATATTTTATATATAATTCTATCCCAAAAACCGAAAAATTGAGTATTTGTTTGAATTTTAGCGTTTTTAAAATAGCTTTATTAATTTTATAACAATATATCCGTTATTTCAGAAAATAATTATGAAGATTAAGGTATGTATATCGTTCAAATAATTATTTTTTGCCGAGAAATGGAGTATTCTGGTAGCAGGACTTATCCGCGCGGAACCGGAAATTTGCCTACTTTCGAATCAATAAACAAATATGTTTTTCAGAACGTATGGACAAACCGAAAACACAGTTTATAAGTACAAATCTTGAAATTCCCATCCATCAGTATTTGAGCCTATTTATCTTGATTCTTATGTAAACAACAGCCTTTTAGAAAAAAGGCGAATTTTTTCACAAAAATTTTAAAGATGTCTTTGTTTATTTAAAAATATGTATATGTTTTGTCATATTTACCACTTTTAAACTCGTGCTGTTCATTTCTTGAGGATTTTCTCTATAGAGACAAAAAAAAAGAGGAAAAATTGTTAAATTAGGAACGAAGATATGAGCTATTAAAGTTTGCCGGGTGAACCTAACCCAGTGTGTATACCTACTTTTTTGTTTTGTTCCTAACCTACAATACCGACTGTGGCAAAAAGTATCACGATAAAATTTTTCAAGATCGGTTACCATCTTAAGAACTACATAAGCCATGGGGTAATTTTTAAAGATTATGACGACGGTTGTTGTTGTGCGTCATTTTCTTTATTGACATTCATGAAAAGTACGTTTTGAATCGTCCGCGAAAAGTGTAATTATTTTGAAAATATCAATTAGGTAACTAAAAAGTTGTTTTAAATCCGGTGTCCTGATTTACAGCTTTTCACTTGTACTTTCGCCAAATAGCATGTAATCTTTAAAAGCCGAAAATTTGACATGCAACCAAATTTAACTTCAGTTTTTTCTGTCTTGTACCTGCTCTTCATATCTATTCAATAAATGAAGCAATCTCGTTTCTTTGAAGGAACTTTGCGAATTCAGAGAGAAATGTACACGAATTTCACGTCTTTTCATGAATTCTTAGAAAATACAGCGACTGTTGAAGGAAGAAATGACACTAATGAGCAAAAGAAGCCCGATTCTTTTCCTTCGTGAAGTATAAATTATGTACATCCTACTACTCACCAGATGTTGAGGAATTTTTCTCGTACTTTGCGCTTCACACTGTCGCTTTTACGTCGGTATTGCAATCTGCGACAAGCTTCCGATGAAATCGGTTCCGGAAGTTGCTTGTAGAAGCCTGTGAACAAAAAGAAGATAAAAGCATTTCCATAAAAATGAAATCGATATTATGGTTTTGGATCACTAGCTCGCGTGGGGTTTATAACGTGGAACAAATGCGATGATATAGAGTAAGAGCTTCGATAAAAATTGCCGTAAAAAGAGAAGTTAAATCTAGATTTATAAGAATTGAAGAAAAAATTGAGCTTTCGGAACACTAATTTCTTCTGGTTGGATATTTATTGCTGATAATTAACTTTAATTTATTGAACAGATGTGTAAGGTAAAGGTACCTATCATGAAACATGTCCCAATTATGGAACAGTTTGACAAATAATTCGATTTATAAATAATTTAAAGGTGTATTTTTGAATACAAATTACTATATTAATAAATATGAAAGTTAGGATTCTTATCTATATAAAAATCCAGTATGGTTCTGAAGTTTTAAACACTGAAAAATAATTTTAATTATCTAACCTCCACACTACGGAAAATTGACTGCCATTTATCCGAGTCAGAAGGCTTGATACCTATAATTTGTTTTATCTCGTGTATTGACAAATTTTGATTATTTCACATGTGTAATACATTAAATGATAGCTTAAGGTTTATAGATTTGAGATTTCTGCGCTTTTTTTTAATTTGGATTAAACTTTATTTATTAATTAGTTGTTTCATAATACGTACACCTTTTTTAAAATGGTCCTTATTTATGGAACGGAGAAACATGGGTGTTTCATATCGAAGGGCACGTTTTCAACGCTTGTTCCTATTTATGGAACAGCGCAACTTTTGCAATAAAATTTGTTTTTCATTATATTAATATGAACTATGTTATGTTATTATCATATAATACTCAAACTTTGAGTTGAACAAATTAATTGTCCACCAAAAAAATATTAATTCTCAACAAAATAGTTGAATTTTCAACCAAAGTGATCAATTTTCAAATAAAATGATGAATGTTCAACCGGAATAATTGAATTTCAAACCAAACACATAAATTTTCAACTAAAATGACGACTCTTTCAACTAAAATGGTGGAATTTTCAACCAAAAAGATGAATATTCAACCATGAAGATTAATTTTCTACAAAAAATACGAATTTTCCACACAATATATGAATTTGCAACCAAGTTGTTGAATTTCCAACTGAGAATGATGAATTTCCAACCAATAGTTGAATTTTACAAAAAAAATAGAGAAGAATGTTCAACAAAAAATAGAATAGTCAAAAGTTAAGTTGAACAAATTAATTTTCAACGAAAAAAAAAAACGATTTTCAATGGAACAGTTCAATTTTCAACTAATGTGATGAATTTTCAACTAAAATGATGAATCTTCAACTGGAACAGTTGAATTTTATACCAAAGAGGTACAAGAAATTTTCACAAAATATTTTAATTGAAAAAAAGATCAATTATATCAATCAAACAGTTAAGCTGTCGTCTAAAGAAGATACATTTTTGATCAAAAATAGAATAGTTACATTTTCTTTAAAAAAACTAATTTCTTACAAAAAAAGCGAACTTCCAACAAAATAGTTACATTTTCAACTGGAATAGATAAATTTTCATTTAGAAAAATTTATTTTCAACAAGGTCGTTAAATTTTTAATCAGAAATGAATTTTCAATTAGAATGATGAATTTTCAACTGGAATAATTGAATTTCATACCAAAAAGGTACAAACAATTTTCACCAAATATTCCCATTTTTAAATAAGAGATCAATTATCAATTGAACAGTTAAATTTTCGTCCAAAAATGATACAATTTTAACCAAAGATGAAATAGTTAAATTTTCTGTTAAAAAAAACTAATTCCTAGAAAAAAAAACGAATTTTCAACAATATAGTTAAATTTTCGTTCCTGGAATAATTAAAGTTTTAGTAAAAAAAAACTGATTTTCAACATGGTCATTAAATTTGTAATCAGGGATGAATTCTCAATTAAAATGATGAATCTTCAACGAAAAGAATTAATTTTTTAAAAAGAGTTACACTTTTAACGAAGGAGTTAAATTTTCAACTAAAATAGATGATTTCTCAACAAACAATGTAATGTAATTTAAATTTCTCCCACAAAAGATTTCAATTTTGAATAAAAAACAGTCAAGTTCGACCGAACAAGACAAATTTTCAAGAAAAGTTGTCTTTTGTATTAAAAAAGACTTTTCAGTTCAACTATTTTATTTTACAATTTTGGTTAAACGACTTTGTTGAGAAATCACTTTTTCATTGAAGATTCATTATTTTTAGTTAAAAATTCATCTCTTTGGTTGAAAGTTGAACTACATTGTTGAAACTTTTTTTATTTTTAAAAGAATATTTATCTCTTTTGAAGAAAATTGACCTACTTTTGTTGGAAATTAATTCTGTCATTGAAAAATCATACTTTCTTATAGAAAATTCAATTTTTAAATAGAAAACTCGTCTCTTGGCCTGAACGTTCAACAGTTTAGGTAAACATTTTTCTTCATGACTGAAAAATCTTTATTCGTTAAAAATTCGTCTTTGTGATTTTAGAATTCATTTTTTAAACGAAAATTCATATTTTTTGGTTGAAATATCAACTAATTTACTTTTTTGTTGAAAATTCCGTTGAAAATCTACTTGGAAGAATGCATATTGCAAATTTAGTTGTAAAATCTTCAATTAATTATTTTTTTATTTTCGAATATAATAAGGAATTTTTTCCTGATGAGAATAAGAAGAACAATAAGAGCAGAGCGAAAGTCGTAAAAAGAAATTAAAAGCCTCTTAATACTTTTACGGTTCTAAATGACATCAGAAAGATAACTTCGTCTTCACTAAAAGCTAATTAAAATGAAGTCAGCACTGACTTCTATCTATAAAAGAGAAGTAATGTAATTGATAAAAAAATTCCCTATCGTAAAAATAAAAGCGGGATGATAAGGAAAGAGTATGCCAGGGCTCGGAACTGCTCAAGCTTCAAAAAACAGTGAAATAGTAAATATACTTCTCTCAAAAATATAACCGAAAAGTAACAATAATGTAGCAAAAAAGTAGAATTGATTTTAAGAAGACGATTTTTCGATTTTCGATAAAAAGACCAATTTTTTTCCAAAACAGTTGAATTTTCAACCAGTAAATATATATTTAACATTTAAACATAATTTTTAACTTTAATTTAAAGAGTAAACTTAAATAATTCAATTTGAAGTTCAAAAAATTATTGTTTCAACAAACAGATGGATTTTCAACTACAACCATAGAATATAAGTTAAATTTTCAGTTAAAGAAATTACTTGCAAAAAAACTAACTTTCAAAAAAATAGCTACATTTACAAAGTGATGAAATTTCAAATAAAATTGTGAATATTTAACTGGGATAGTAGAATTTTGAATCAAAAAGATGAATTTTTGAGTGAAATGATTAATATTTGCTAAAATAATTGAATTTTTGACCAAAAAAGATTAATTTTTAACCAAGAAGACTAGTTTCTACCAAAAAAAAAAAAAAATTTTCAACTAAAAAATATAATATTTCATCAAAAAATTGAATAATAAAATTTTTAGTAAAAAAATGAATGTTCAACCAAAGCGATGAATTTTTACTAAAATTATGGAATATTCGACTGAAATAGTAGTTACATTTTCAGCTAAAAAAATAATTTTCAACCGAAAACCATCCAAAGAAAAAACAACTTTTCAATGAAACAGCTCATTTTTCAACCAAAAAATTAGTTTTTAATTAGAACGGCTAATATTAAAAAAAATGGTTACAAAAGTCTTTAACTTTCAACCAAGTAATTTTATTTCCAACCTGAAAGATGAGTTTTCAACTAAAATGATAAATATTTAACTGGAATATTTGAATTTTTGACAGAAAATAATTATTTTTAAACATGAAGTTTCCACCAAAATTATGAATTTTTAACAAAAAATGTATTTTCAAGAGAGTAGTTTAACTTTTAAAAAAATGTTTGAATTTTTCTGGCTAAAAAAGATGAATTGTTAACAAAAAATGTAATAGTTGATACAATAACGACAAAAGTTTTTAATTTAATAAAAAACCCGTAATATTCATTTGAAAAACATGATTTTTCAACAAAATAGGTTATTTTTCTACCAAATTGTTGTGTTTTCAAGCCAAAAAGGACCAACTTTGTGCAAAACAGATGAAATTTTAACCAGTAAATATGGATTTAACTTTAAACTTAATTTTGAACTTTAATTTGACGATTAAACTTGAATAATTCAATTTCAAGTTAAAAAAATTAATGTTTAACCAAGCAGATGGATTTTCAACTACAACTATAGAATTTTTAATTGGAATAAGGTAAATTTTCAGTTAAAAAAATTATTTGCAACAAAAAAAACTAACTTTCAAAAAAATAGTTACATTTTTAAAGAAAGTGATGAATTTTCAAATAAAATTGTGAATATTTAACCGGAATAGTGGAATTTTAAATCAGAAAGATGAATTTTTGAGTGAAATGATGAATGTTTAACTAGAATAATTGAATTTTTACAACCAAAAATTGAATAATGACATTTTTAGTAAAAAAATTAATTTTCAACCAAACCGAGGAATATTAACTAAAATTATGGAATATTCGACTGAAATAATAGTTACATTTTCAGCTAAAGTTTTTAAGCCAAAAATACCAATTTTCAAAAAACAGTTGAATTTTCAACCAGTAAATATGGATTTTTGGAAAAAAGTTATCTGCAAACCAAATAGTTGAATTTTCTACCGAAAACAGGGAAATCTTCTACCAAAAAGACAAATTTTGAGCAAAATAAGTACATTTCTAACCAAAAAGATGAATTTTCAAGCAAAATGATGTGCTTTAAAACAAAAGGGTGATTTTTAATCAAGAAGATTAATTTTCTATCAAAAAAGACGAATTTCAAACTAAAATTTCAACAAGAAAGATTTAAATTTTGATTTAAAAACTAGCAATTTTTGCCAAATTGCGATTTTCATCAGGATTCATAATAATTCAATTTATAGCCCTTTTCATACATTTTTCATACGAAATAATTATTATTTTAAAGTTTTTCCCTAATTTTACCGGCTCTAAAGTACCATATTTACTTAAGAAATTTGAATTTTTACATTTTTCACAAGTTTTTAAAGAATACATTTATTGAATTAATTTCGTTATTTCGGGCAAAAAATGTAACTAAAACTAACCTTTTCATAAAATGAATAACTTTTTAGTAACCGCAGATCAAAAAAGTAACTAAGTTACTAAAAAGTAACCCGTTCCGAGCCCTATTATGCTCATAAATCTGAAGATCCTTGATTTCTCGGAAAATCACCGCGCATATCAGGAGGTCTGGGGATAAAATTAGATTTGCAGTCGTGGAAATATGAGGAATATTCTGAAAAGCGTAGGAGAGTTTCCGCGAAGTTCGAGGGTCTTCCGAAAGACGCATTTCCGCAGCTTTTGACTTGAGAGTTTGACGAAAGCTCCGAAGATAGGAATAGAGCGGACGGCTTTTGCAGGGAAAAATATTTATTCAGCGGGATATGAATTCTGGCAAGAGGTTGTTGTTTATTCGATCATATATCCGTCATTCGCGTGAGATCGATTTTGACAGGAACGACTGAAAAATTATTCAATTTCGAGATAAATGAGAATTTTAGTTTTCATTTGTTCAAGGTGAAAACTGATTCAATCAGAGGCAGATCTAATGTAGTAGCACACTGAAAAAAATTTATTTGATTCAAGGAAATGCGTTTCTTTGGTTTTTTTTCTTCGTACCAAGGAATTGTTTACTTCAGTTAAGTTAATATTTTTTAGATGCAAACAATTCAAGCATTAATTCAAGGAAATGATTTCTTTGGTAATATTTCTTTAGTATAAGTAAATACTCTTTCACCATAAATCTATATTCGTTCAATTGAAAAAAAAAATTGTAGACACTATAAGTTAATATAATTGATGCAACGAAACGATGACTTAAATTGAAGAAATATTTATTCAAGATAAATGAATATTCATTCAGTTAAACAAATATTTATTGCATTCTAACAATTATCATAATCGACACAATGAGAAAATTGTTTAAATTTGAAAAATATTCTTCTAATATAAATATATTTTCATTAAACTGAAAAAATATTTATTCCATGCCAGAAGTCGACATAATCATTGCAATCAAATAATTACTTGAATTGAGGAAATATTCTTTTCAGACAAAGGAATATTACATTTAATTCAGAAAATATTTACTGTATTCTAACAAGTTTCATAGTCAACACGACGCAAAGATTATACAGATTAAAAAAATATTCTTTGAATAAATGTATGTTCATGAAACTGAAAAAAAAATTAATCCCATGTTAAACAATTTTACAGTACAAATAATTATCCGATTCCTACCTTACCGATATTTTGTTGCCAACTCTTGTCAACATGAAATAAGATGAGTTGAACTTTGGACAATTAAATAATATCCAGTAAGGAATGTTTTTCTTGCCCTCAATCTTCATGATGAAATATAAAGATTTAAGACAATTTTAAAAGTCATACAAAATATTTAAATATCTTTTAGTAAACAATTTTATCATAGAAAATTTAAGTTTGCATTTTAAGTTCAGTCACGAGAAATTAAATCTTTCTCATGAATAAAATTAAATGTCAAAATTACGTTTTTCATCATAAAATATTATATAATTAATGTACAATTTTACAGTTCGCATTATGAAACAACTGTTTCAGAAAGTTTCAGTCAATTTTTGATTCAATCTTTCGATGAAAACTGAATAAATTGATATTTGTTAATAATAATTGCTCTGCAATTTATTTGTATTACCTTTAAAACGTCAAATGTGCCGCGCATATTAGCGCCGCTGCGACTGGGCATCCGCTGACAAGAGCGTCTATCAAAAAGTTTTGTTTCAAATACAAGGAAATGTTTATTGAACGTAAGGAATTTCATATATAATTCAAACAATAGTAAATTTCTCGCAAAGTGATATTTGTTCCTCCCAAAGAAGTGATGGTAGACCTACACGGAAAAAATTTGTACTTGAGGAATTATACTGAACTAATATAGGATGTGGCACATATGAGAAAAATTCGGTGAATTAACAATAACTTTTCTGTAAATCATCCCGAACTGTTTAGTCATAATTAGAGAACTGATAATAAATATGAAAATTCGGTGCCGTAAAAGTTCAGGATGATTATTACGGACAAGTTGTAGATAAACTACATTCCAGCTGTGAAAATCGCGGTTCTTGGTCGCTCAAAATTACAGCACGTTTCAATAATAGTACAGCATTATTCAATGGAATAATTCGAAAAAAAATGACATATGAATCCACGTTTTCATTTTCCATGCTCCAAATAGAAGAATGAATCAATACATTTTCAAATTTTGAAAATTATATGATTTTGAAGCAATTTTAAGTTAGAAACATTAAAACTCAAACATTTTTCAAATGATCATTTGAAACCAAACACTTTTTAAATCAGAGGTTAAATATTTTCATTTCAAAGTCGTTTGTAATCAATAATTGTTCAGTGGTTATTTATAAATTGCAACTAAAAAATTTCACTTGCACTTTCAAAATTCAAAAAAATGAAACAATTAAACTTCTTACATTAAAAGGTTAAACTTTGCACTTTGCGCTATGGGTTAAAAATGGAACATATAAAACTGAGACAATATTTGAACGTTTTTTAAATTCAAATTGAATAAAAGAGTTTAGTTATGAGTCTATTCATCTTATATTGGTTTAAAGTTGAAAATAGTTTATACACATTTCAAAATTATTAGTTTTAGGGTAAAAAATTCACAATTCATGTTTGTAACTATTTTAGTGATTGTCATACTACTTTTAATCAACGCATATATAGCATATATAGCATCAAATCTTTAATACTAGGTTAAAATATTTTTTACCGCTCTTTCAGAAATATTGGGACCTCTGTACGTCCTTTTCATCGGATACACAAAGTTGATACAAAATCAAGCAATATTTATCTTTTGGACTACACTGAAAAAAAGAATTTTCAGAACCAAGAAAATTCATTTACATGAATCCTATTTCTTAGCATCAAGAAAATATTCTTTAACAGTAGTAATTTTTATTTAAACCAGACACATATCTTTTGTTGATCTAAAGAAGTGAATTCTTTGGCTATATTTTCTTGATTCAAACAAATATTCCTTACTTTCAAGAAAACCATTTCTTTGATTCCAAAAGTCTAGATTCGTTGAAATCTGCTTAGTCATTCAAAGCATTTTTTGTTTTGATTCAACGAGTTCGATTCGTTGACTCAAATACTGTTTTACAGAATCTGCTAAATATTTATTTGAAACAGTAAAGCGTTACTTCGAACCAAAACCATTTCTATTCTCGTCAACTGTCATTTCTTTGGTTCCAGGAAATATTTATTAAAGTTTACAGTACGCTTCTTTGAAACAAGAAATCAAATCATTGAATTAAAAACACTTTCATTTTATCCGATCGAAATTACTTACAATTAAGAAAATATTTCTTAGAAATGAAGTTATATTCGATCATATCAACTGACAGATTTGTAAATCCAAATCTCTAATTTCATTCACTTGAAGACATCGTCCATCCGCTCAAATAATATTTCACAGGTTGAAGTAATTATTTATTTGCTTCAATAATTTCTTATTTTTCATACAATTAAAGGATTTCTTTGGTTTGAAGAAATACATGATTGGACGTATTCAGTACGACCATTTCTTTGAATCAAAGAAACTTTTTTTTTTCAGTGTAGATTTTCTTAGCATTCGGGCCAGTGAATAGTCCAGGCATCTGGTAGTTTTGTTCCCGAAAAATTACTAGAAGGAATTGAATTTAAGAGCAAAATGTCCAACAGAAAAAAGAAAGAGGACAAAATTATGAGCAAATTTTGTTAAAAAAATAATGCGCTACCTTTCATAGGTTTTGAGTTAGGATATATTGAAAAAACCCCACTTTTTTGGATTTTCAGCGAAAAATGACTAATTTAACAAAAAAACTGTGTACCTTTGCACCTGACCACTACACGGAAAAGTGATCCACAGGTGAGTGAAAGTAGACTCAATTTGCTGTGATTTCAAAAAAAGAACAATGTCCCACCTATAATAGGTCATAAGTTATGACCCCTCAAATTTGGCCATTTCTGCCTGCTTTTACGGGCAAAAAAGTGGAGTTCAGTTTTTTAAAAATAAACCAGGTCAGGTTCATTTTACATTTTACGATGCCAGAGGATGAAATGGAGTCTGTAAAATTCTGCGTAGATCTAAAAAAAAAGTCTTTTATACCTATTATTTTGGGAACTGCAATGTTTCAAAAATTTCATTTTTTTTTAATTTTTGACTGAAAACGAGAAAGTTGTGTTTTTTGAAATACCTCGTTTCCCGTGCATCCTACGACAAAGTTTATATGAAACAAATGGAAGTGGAGTCAATTTAGCGTAATTTCAAAAAAAGAAAAACTGTCCTAGCCCTAATAGGTCCCGAGATATGACCTTGGAAAGTGCACTCTTCCTGCATAGAGGCACCTGAGCATACCGTAAAGTAGAACTACGCTCATATTTCAAAGTTTTTGTCCGAAATAAGTGTATACATTTAATTTACCATGTATAAAAGGTATTTCGACATTGATAAATAAATAATTGTTTATAACAAAAGCTTGATATCACCACTTGTGATTACTTTTTAGCCTTTTTTTAGTGCTTCCGTGGCAAAAAGTGATTCCAATTGATTGAAAATGTGTGATATTTTTTTTTATCAACAAACAAATATTTTTTATTAATGTTTCTAACAAAATCTGGTCATAGCCACTTTTGAGTACTTTTTGAGTACTTTTCTGACAAAAAAGTAATTATATTTGATTTAAAATGTGATATATATTTTTTATCAATAAACAAATAGTTTTCAATAATTTTTTGAAATAATATCTTTCAATGAATTTTTAATCAAATACAATTACTTTTTTGTTAGAAAAGTACTGAAAAAGTACTCAAAAGTGGCTATGGCAAGATTTTTTTTAAAACAAATTAATAATAAAAAAATATTTGTTTATTGATAAAAAACATATCACACATTTTCAATCAATTAGAATCACTTTCTGGCCACGGAAGCACTAAAAAAAGGCTAAAAAGTAATAAAAATTGGAGATAGCAAGCTTTCGTTATAAACAATTATTTATTTATCAATGTTAAAATACCTTTTATACATGATAAATGAGATGGATACAATTATTCGGGGCAAAAACTTGGAAATATGAGCGTAGTTCTACTTTACGGTACGCTCAGGTGCCTCTATGCAGGAAGAGTGCACTTTCCAAGGTCATCTCTCGTGACCTATTAGGGCTAGGACAGTTTTTTTTTTTTTTTTTTTTGAAATTACACCAAATTGACTCCACTTCCTTTTGTTTCCTATAAACTTTATCGTAGGATGCACGGGAAACGAGGTATTTAAAAAAACACAACTTTATCGTTTACAGTCAAAAATTAAAAAAAAATGAAATTTTTGAAACATTGCAGTTCCCAAAATAATAGGTCTAAAAGACTTTTTTTTAGATCTATGCAGAATTTTATAGACTCTATTTCATTCTCTGGCATCGTTAATGTAAATTGAACCTGACTTGATTTATTTTGAAAAAACTGAACTCCACTCTTTTACCCGTAAAAACAGGCAAAAATGGCCAACTTTGAAGGGTCATAACTTATGACCTATTATAGGTAGGACATTATTCTTGTTTTGAAATTACAGCAAATTGAGTCTACTTCCACTCACCTGTGGAACACTTTTCCATGTAGTGATCAGGTGCAAAGGTACACAGTTTTTTTTTTAACCTAGTGATTTTTCGCTGAAAATACAAAAAAGTGGGGTTTTTTGAATATATCCTAACTCGGAACCTATGGAAGATAGCGGATTATTTTTTCAACAAAATTTTCTCATAATTTTGTCCTCTTTCTTTTTTCTGTTGGACGTTTTGCTCTAAAATTCAATGGGAATTATTCGTCCACGCAAAAGTAAATTTTGGAAATGTTTTAGAAAAAAAAAACCGGTTTGGCAATCGATCTGTGCTAGCATTTTTGATATATTAAAAAGGACCCCTCAACGAAACTTTCTCATTAAAAACATTCCTTCTAGTAATTTTTCGGGAATTTCACTCATTTTTCCGACGCAATGCCTGGACCAGAACTAATCCGACAGTTGACTGATCAGGACGGCTGACTTTTGCATTTCAATGCTTGAGAGAAAAGCATAAAATAATAAAAAACTTAAAATTGTTTCCAAATTTTGACCGGGAATATATTTTTTTTTCAGCAATAATAAGCGTAATAGTAATTAACCATTCTAAAATCGTCACGGAAACCAGCAACTGATTGGTTGCAAAATTAAATAGTTGGATCAGCATTCAGCTTTAAAAACAATTTGATAAAACTTTTCAAATTCAATATTTTTTGCTGTTATAGTATCAAAGCGAGTTCAACACCCTGTGTAATAAGATTTTTTATTAGAATTGATTCAAATTAGACGGATTTATCGAATTTAAAGCTTATTGTTTAGGTTTATTTTCAATACAATGATAAAATTGTCAAATAATAAGTTGATTTTTTAAACAATTGTTGAGTTTTCAACCTATAAAGATGAATTTTCAACTAAATAATCTAATTTTAAACAGAAAAGATTAAACTTCAACTAAAAAAAGTTGCATTTCCAACGAAATGATTGAATTTTTTAGAAGACAGTTTAATGCTTGACAAAAAAGGTGAGTTTTGAATCCCTAAGGACGAATTTTCTGTCGAAATAGACGAATCTTCAACAAAAACAGTCGAATTTTCAACCAAAAATGTAAAAATTTGAAAAAGATTCAACAAAATAGATAAATTTGTAACCAAATAGTTTAACTTTTGACCCACACAAATGAATTTGGAACCAAAAGGACGAATTTTCAACAAAAAAATTAATTTTCTACAAAAAATAAAATAAATTTTTAACAAAATAAACCAATTTGCAAAGACATAATAACATATTTTTTTCATCTGAATAGTTGAATATTCTACTAAAGACGATAAATTTCCATCCAAAAATGGAATAGTTAAATTTTCAGTTAAAAAAATTTATTTTCGTAGAAAAAAAGGATTTTCAACAAAACAGATAAGTCTTCAACCAATATAATAAATTTGAACAAAAGTAGTTTTAATTTCCAATCAAGTAATTGCATTTTCAATTAAGAAAAAAATTTTCAATTTCTACCAATAAAGATAAATTTACTGAAAAAAGATGAATTTTCAACCAAAACTGGAATAGTTAAATTTTCAGCAAAAAAAAAATTATTTCAATGTAAAAAAATTTTTTTTAACACAATAGTTCAATTTTCAACAAATAAAATGAGTTTTTAACAAAGTAGTTCTACGTTCAACCAAGAGGTTGAATTGTCAACCAAAAAAGGTGAATTTTTAATGATAAATTTAATAGTTGAATTTTCGACTAAAAACTATCAATTTTCAGCCTAACATGGAATAGTTGAATTTTAAATTTAAAACATTAATTTTCATACGAAAATGAAATTTTTTCATCAAAATAGTTCAATTTTCAGCCAATACAATTATTATTATTATTATTATTATACCATTAAGCCTTTTCCCTTCCGGGGTAGGCGTGACTTGTTCGGTTGGAAAGTAGTGAAATAGGTATATAGGTATGAGGTTGATCGGTATATGGGTATAGGGTGGATGGGTATGTAGGTGTTATGTATAGATGTTTTAGATTGATCTGGAGTTCTCTTGTTATTTATATAAATTACACGTTCACTCCGCAACACTGCTCCGACCCAGGTTGCTGATCAATCTCTCTAGCGATCACCTCAAGTGAGGAGCCTCACAAAATTATTATGTATGGTTCCCCACCTTGGCCCATTTGTCTCCAAGGTCTTTGTTTCAGGCATCATTCACTCTATTGTCACTCTGTTTATAAACTATTTGTCGCCACATATTTCTGTCCTGGCATACTACTCTAGCTTCCTTTACGTCCATGCATTTCTTCATGCAAGCTCTTCTGTTCCTATGACTTCTTATGTCTCTTCGGATCAATGTCTCATTTACAGATTCTAACCATTCTTTCGGCGGTCTACCTCTGGGCATTTTGCCATTTACTTTACCTTTATACACTTGCTTGGTCAGTCGTTCATCTTTCATTCTTTCAAGATGTCCGAACCACCTTAGCTGATTTCTTTCCCATATGTCAACTAGTGTCTCCCCTGTACCACATTCTTCGAGGATTGTCTCGTTTCGTACTTTGTCCATCAGTGTTTTCCCGCATATTATGCGCAGAGGTTTCATGCCGATCGCGTTGATTTTACTCCTGTCCTTTTCTTGACAGGTCCATGTATCGCTACCGTATAGTACAGTCGGTACGAAAATAGAGTTATGTATGGCCATTTTACCTTTTTTTGATATGTTTTTATTTGTGAGGATGGACCTTGCTCTACCGATAACCTGCTTACCCTTATTTATGCGCCTATCTAATTCCCCATCTATTTTTCCGTCGTTAGTGAATAGACTACCTAGATATACGTACTTGTCAACTTGTTCTAATTTTTCATCATTTAGAACTATGTTGCATATCGTTTTCTCACTTTTTCCCTCAAACACCATGACTTTCGTTTTATTCACGTTAATTTTGAGGTACATGTTCTTCATGCTTGTATTAAGTTTATTCAACATTCTTTGCAAGTCTTCGACTGATTCTGCCATAACAATCTTGTCATCCGCGAAAGCCAACCCACGTACCTTGACGGTTTCGAGATCTACACCTCTTTCGTCGAAGAGGGCAGTTCTAAGACACTTATCCATGAATATGATAAAAAGCCACGAGGACATAACGCATCCTTGTTTCACGCCTTGCATAATATCGAACCATTCACTCTTTTTCCCATTTACCCTTACACTCGCTTTACTACCTGTATATATTGTTTTTATTGCTTGTAGGAGCCCTCCATTCACTCCCGAGGGGCTATTCACTGGGAAATCAAGGGTACTAATGCTCTTTTAACTTTATTAAAATCTTCGAAATCAGTATGAACTCGATGAAGTCAGCGACTACGACTTTTAATATGAACAGAATCCTCTAATATTATTTAAGCTTGGAGATCACTGGAGATTCCTGGGAAATCATATGAAATCATTTTGTCATAACTGAATTCAAGACTGAATTCAGTGGAACACTGAATTCACTGAGTTCGAAATCAGCGAAATGAGTTGAACTCTACGTACTGCTCGAAGAGGTGACTGTGTCAAAACTATAGCACGGACACTACGTATAGCGTTTTCATGCGCCGAGAGAGTGCGTATTGGTCTCGTTGTTTACCGTGAAAGCCCGTTGAAGGCGGTTGAAGGGTGGGTTGTGTATTCAAATTTATTTGGCTTAGATTTGATCAAATTAATTAAAAATCAATATTTTCATGTACAATTTATTGTGGAATTTAAATTTTAGGGACTCAAGCACTTCTAAAACCGCCTTCAACGTTCATTTTTATGTTTTTACGAATTTTTCTAAAATTGCTTGTTTCCAGTTTCGTCCATATATTTCTTTTACTGTTAATAACAAGACTCTGAAACAAGTTCTCAAAACTAACAGACTTCTGCATAATTTCGGAAATCATTTATTTGAGAATTTAGAAAAAAAGATGTTTGTCATTTGTATAGTACAAATATAAACTTTCTAAATTGGTTATAGATTATAATTATTTTTTTGAGGAGAAAAAAAGTTTCCAAAATGAATAATGGTTAAAAAACATTATAAAGCCAGTTATTGCTTTTTAAATTTATTAGTGGGCTGTCTATTAGAGAAATTGAAAAATAAATAAATTTCTTTAACAATTTGTTTTAAATCTTATTCATTTTAGAAAACTTTGATCTCGTCAGAACAAATATTGATACTTATAAAAAGTAAAATAGGGTAAGGAGGGGCAGCGGCAACCGTTGGGGCAAAGGTAACTTTGCTTATAACATCGCTATTATTTAACAATTTTAATATTACTTTGCATTAAATAAATCTATTATATCATCGAGATAGTGTTACGTACTAAAATCTTGAAAATTGACGATGTAAAAGAAAAATGATGCAGAAAACAGTTTTGACAACGAAAGAATGGAAGATTCGCTAGCAGAAATATAAAGTTTTCAACATTAATGGCAATACTTACAGTATGAAAATTTTATATTTTGACAGATTACACAATATCACATTATTTCATTATAATAGTTGAACCTAATTCAAGTCCCCAATATTTTAAATATCGTAAATAAATGAGGCCTCACCAGTGGGGCAAGCATAACCAAAATAATATCTAACACGTGCTTAGGTTATAAACGTGTCATAAGTTTTGTCGATGAGCGATCAGTAATGTAGGACAGCCACTTATCTTCTGGGCTACATGCAAGAAACTATTGAATATTATTATTTTAAATCCGGTCGGTAGAGCGGGTGTTTTGTATCGGTATGGTAGAAACCTTTGCGCGTAGTCCGTCTCTAGTGAAATGTCAACGCATAAGAGGTTATATCGCAGCTATCACTATTTTTATTAAAAATAACTTATTCTTCTTGCTGGAAATGTTTAAGGTAATTTTTCCAGTATATAAGATACCACAGAAGCGAACCATCATGTTTTGCCATCTTCAGATGTTTTGTTTTTCCTAAAAAGCTGCGGTTGCCTTTGCCCCCGGGTGTGGGGCAAAGGCAACGAAATACAGCTTGTTGGAAATAATTGAATTATTAAATAATTGTTTTATAATGTAATTATTACTTATAGAAATATGATATACAATAATGTAGGACTCGAAATTAAAAAAAAGTGGATCAATTCCACATCTTATTAACTTTAAAAAAGTCATTGACTGTTAACTGGTCGACGCTGCCCCTCCTTACCCTAAGTTGATATTTTTACTGTACACGCGTGGTTTACTTCTTATTATAAAGGAAGTATATCAATATAAAGAAATTGAATTTTGAAAATTTTCGTGATAAACATAACAAAGAATAATCAAGGTATTATTGAAGGTTATTACGAACTCAAAATTGCGAACCCTCACCAAATTCTACAAAAAACGATCAGATAATACTTATATTGCTATATAACTTGCTATATCAATGTGTTGTTTAAATGTGAAAATCATTTGATCTGCTTAAATATTGCTAAATATGTATAACTATCAAAATATAATATTATATATATTATATATTATTAATTCATCTCATTCGGTAACAATGTCATCTACGTAGTTTGGTGAAAAAGTCAACAATTTTATGGAAATTCTTTTCTGTCTTCAATGAAAAATATTTCTTGGTTGAGAATTCAACTCTTTGGTTGAAAATTGAAGTATTTACTTTTTAATTTAACTACTTAGTTAGATTAGAAATGGTGTTAAAGCGATGTTGTTTGTCTGAGTAAAATAAGTTTATATAAATAATACATGTAGATGGTAAAAAGAAACTGACATACTTCAGACCAAAAGTTTTCCTCTTCAGGACGTTAAATTTCAAAATTCGTCAAATATTCGTCAATTAGTTATAAAAAAAAATCATCTTCCTCCTCACATCTCTTTAAGGAGCTTCATTTTTGGTACGAAATTTTGTTTAAATTTTGAAAAATTTAAATTTGTTTACAAGAATTGATAAATTGATACTGTTAAAAACATTTTAATAATAAAATTGACTTAGTTAAAGAGTTAAAAACAGTTGGGGAGTTTTTGACTCTTTAACTGAGTCAATTTTATTATTAAAATGTTTTTAACAGTATCAATTTATCAATTCTTGTAAACAAATTTAAATTTTTCAAAATTTAAACAAAATTTCGTACCAAAAATGGAGCTCCTTAAAGAGATGTGAGGAGGAAGATGATTTTTTTTTATAACTAATTGACGAATATTTGACGAATTTTGAAATTTAACGTCCTGAAGAGGAAAACGACAAAGTTTTCGAAACGTTGGCAGAAATAAAGGATTTATAACACAAAATCTACTTTTGGTCTGAAGTATGTCAGTTTCCTTTTACCATCTACATGTATTATTTATATAAATTTAACTACTTGATAAATAGCTGTGAATTCGATCTCGAGTGTTTCCACTTTGTTTGCATTTATAATTATATGGTGCTCATTTCACGAGCACTTTGCTTCTCGTTAGCAATTGTATTTGCTTCCTCATAGAGGAAGCACATAGTTATTTTTTCAATAATAGACAAACCAAAGTCTTCATTTTCATCAATTTAAAAATAGAAATTAAAAAAAAATGCATAACTACAAAATAATATAAAACAAAATTTTTAACACAAAGCCAAATCAGACAAACAAATTTTGTATTCAAAATGATAATTTTTCGGGATGGAAAAGGGGAAGGTAAAGTTCTGTCACACCCTATCCCTTTCCCAGCTTCATGATTTTTTCACAAAAATTGTCAGAATTACTCTATTTGAAAATTTATGATCAAAAAGTGTTTTATATTCATACGTCAACATTAAATTATGTTGATGAAAACAGGTTTTCTGTTCAAAACAGATGACTCAAATATTATAAATGAGCATAACGTCCTTAATCTTCAATAAAGTGTACTAATATTATAGATCAATCGATTTTCCTCGAATCAAGGAATCTTTTCCGTTTTGACATCAATTTTGAATTATGTTAGAGAAAAAAGTTCTACTATAACAAACCGTGTTTTCAAATATTACACATTACCATAGCTTCCTTAAATAAAATTTATTAATATTATAAGTCAATCGATTCAACTCGAATCAACACAACTTCTCCTTTCCTGCATCAACTTTAAATTATGTCAATGAAAAAAGTTTTATTATGAAAAACCGATTTTCAAAATATATAAATTACAATAACTTCCCTACTCTTTAATAAAATGTATTAATATTGTAGGTCAATCGATTTTTTCCGAACCCAGGAGTCTTTTATATTCTTGCATCAGCTTTGAATTATTATTAATAATAACGTCTTATACATTGAATTAAATGTCCTCAACATTGAATGAATTGAATCATAAACTTATAGGACAAAAGTGAATTCAGTGGATGAGAACTGAATTCAACAGCCGAGTAATGAATTCAGCGGATGATCACTGAACTCCTCTGAATTCAGCAGGCGAGAAGTGAACTCAACCAGAGATGAGGTGGACTCCGCTGACGTAACGTGAACTCACTACGGGTATAAGCTGAATTCATCAAACCTAGCGTGAACTCAGTATTAATTTTATTTAGCGAGGAAATCATAGGAAATCGATGAGATCGTAGGATAGGTTCTGAAATCGTACTGTCTGATTTCCGAGTGAATAGCCCCTCGTTCACTCCATACTCTTTAAGGACTTCCCAAAGTTTACTTCTATTTACCGTGTCGAATGCTTTTTCTAGATCGATAAATGCACAGAAGACTTTCTTTCCTACTCTCAAACTTTTTTCTGCGACCTGTCTTAGGCTAAATATCTGATCCGTACATGATCTTCCTGGCATAAATCCACTTTGGACTTCCCATATTTTCTCTTCTGTAATTTGCATTACCCTACGGATAAGTATTTTTGAGTATATTTTACTTACGGTACTTAGTAGGCTGATACCTCTGTAATTACTGCAGTTGCTTTTATCTCCTTTTCTTTTGTATATTGGTACGATAATCGCTTTTCTCCAATCGTCTGGGACTTCTCCCGTTTCGATACATAAATTTATTAATTCGCACAACCTGTGAGGTATGTACTCGTCACAGTATTTAAGCATTTCAGCGCTAATATTGTCTATACCCGCAGCCTTACCGTTTTTCAAGTTCTTAATTATATCTCTGACCTCAGTGACACAGACTTTTTCAATTGGGTTTTCTAATGCATTATCTTCTATGTCGCAGTTTTGTTGTCCGATATTTTCACCTCTCAATAGTTCTTTGAAAGACTCTTTCAAAGCGTCTACTATTCCGTCTATATCATATAGCATTTCGCCTTTGCTGTTTCTCATGCTAGCAAACTCTGTACTTTTACTTTCCTTCAACTGTTTATATAATAGTTTCATAATTCCTTCAAAGTAGTTTATTATTTTATTCTCTTCTTCTGTTCTGATTTTCTCTTTACTCTCTTTAACTAGTCGTTTAACTTTCCTATTTTTGTGTCTGTAATCATTTTTTAGTCTAGTTCTCTCCTCATCGCTAAGACCTGTCATGTTCAGCGTTTTATTGTGCGCTTCTTTCTTTTCTTTTTGGGCTGCCGCAATTTCATCGTTCCACCACGCATCGCCAGACTTTCTTCCTACAACCGCTGTACCACATACTTCGGTCGCAGTTTTGACAATGACATCCCGTAATAAACAATGATTTTTATTAAAGTTTTTTTTAGATTCCAACAAAGTAGTTGAATTTTTAATAAAGAGAATACATTTTCTAATAAAAAAGAGATGAAATTACAACAACAAAAAAAAACGAATTTTCAATAAAATACTTAAATTTCCAACCAAAGAGTTGAATTTGAAAAAAATCAACAAAATAGTTAAATTTTTAACCAAATCGTTTAACTTTGAACCCGCAAAGATGAATTCTTAACCAAAAATACGAATTTTCAACAAATAAAGATTTTTCAGTCAGGACAGGAAAAAATGTGAAACAAATGATTGAAAATTCAAGCCAAAAGACAGTATTTTCAACCAAAAATACGAATTTCCAACAAAAGAGTTCATTTTTAAACAAAAAATTGCAGTTTTTATGAAAAGAGAGAAATTTTCCACCAACATGATTAGTTTTCTACGAATAGAGACCAATTTTTTACTTGAAAAAAAAAAGATTAAATTTCAGCAAAAAAAAACTGGGGAAGTTACATTCGTAGGTTAAAAAAAATTAATTTTAAATGAAAAAAGGAATTTTCAGCACAATATTTAAAATTTCAATCAAAGAGATCGTCCGGGACGAAACATAAAAAGTCTAATTTTTATTTTATCTAAAAATGAATATATATTTTTTTAATTGATTGCAGAACACAAAACAAATAAATATTATCGACCGTACTCCCAATAAAAAATTCTTTGCAATAACAAGAAAAGATTCAAAACTCTTGAAGCTAAAATTTTTTCCATTTGAAATTATGAAAACTGAACTACACATTTTTTTTTAATTTTAAAATTAAAGCCTAATTTTTAAAAATTTAAACACTTGATAAATAAATAATTGTTAAACTTTTATAAATCGTACAATTCAAAGATTTAAAAAAATATATAAATCCACACTATCATTTCCAATTCTCTTAATTGAAGAATAAATCAAAAAATTTATAGATTTTCAAAATTATGTCTCTTTAAGCAATTTTATGTTAGGAACATTAAAAATTGAGAGATTACATTTTTTTAAATTGAACACTTTTTAAAATAGAAGTAAAATTATATTAATGATAGGTCTTTGAAAATGAAGAAAAAAAAGTTTGAAGCAAAAATGGAATAGTTACATTTCCAGTTTAAAAAATTAATTTTCAACCAAGGAAATGAATTTTCAACTGAAATGGTGAATCTTCAACCAAATGAATTTTTAACAGAATAGTTCAATTCTCAACCCGAAAGATAAATTTTCTTGCAAGAAAGACAAGTTTCCAACAAAATACATGAATCTTCAACCAAAAAAGATCAATAAAGAAAAAACTCTCAGCCAAAATGTTGATTTTTCAACCCAAAAAGACGAATTTCCCGCAAAGCATTTGGAGTTTTCAACCCGAAAATATGATTATTTTTCTAAAAGTTGAATTCTGTACCAGAATAATTGAATTTCAACCCAGAATAAGGAGTTTTCAACAAAATAAATAAATTTTCAGATGAAGAAAAAAAATGTTTGAAGCAAAATTGGAATAGTTACATTTTCAGTTTAAAAAATTAATTTTCAAACAAAGAAATGAATTTTCAACTAAAATGGTGAATCTTCAACCAAATTAATTTTTAATAGAATAGTTCAATTCTCAACCCGAAAGATAAATTTTCTTGCAAGAAAGACAAGTTTTTAACAAAATACATGAATCTTCAACAAAAAAAGATAAATTCTTAACCAAAATTAAGTTTTAAACAATAATACACCAGTTGAATTTTCAATAAAAAATTAATTTCAAACCCAATTTCTATCAAATAATATCGATTTTCCATCAAAAATGTAACAGTTAAATTTCCAGTTGAAGAAATGAATTTTTAACTAAAATCATAATTCAACACCAAAGAAATGCATATTTATATGAAAAGATAAAGCTTCGACGTACAAGATTGCTTTTCTACCAAAAAGACGAATTTTCGACAAAATAGTTGAATTTTCACCTAAAATAGATAAATCTTGATCTCAAAATAGAATAGTTAAACTTTCAGACAAAAATTCATTTTCAATCAGATAAAATCAAATTGCCACGAAGTGGTTGAATTTTCAAAGCACAAGATTAAATTTCTATCAAAAAAGACCAAATTTCGACAAAAAATCAGTTCAAAAAATTAATTTTAAATAAAAAAGGTAATTTTGAACAACGAAAATGAATTTTCAACCGACAGGATAAACTTTCAACCAAGAAGATTAATTTTCTACCAAAAAAAGATTAATTTTTAACGAAATATATGCATTTTTAACAAAATACTGGAATTTAAGAAATTTTTAACATAATAATTAATTTTTTAACAAAAGGCATGCATTTTCTGTAAAAAAAAAGAAGAATCAGTTACCATGAAGATTAATATTCCACGACAAAACATGAATTTTCTACAAAATACAGGAATTTTATTCAATAATTGAATTTTCAACTGAACAAGATAAAATTTCGACCAAACCCGGAATTGTTATATTTTTATTTAAAAAAATTATTTTTTGAAATAAGTAATTTTTTTACAAAATACTTAAATTTTTAGCAAAAAAAAAAGCTTTTCCAGCTAGAATGATGAATTATTATCAACAAGCAATCTTGAGCGAATGCTGTAGAGTGTACAATTTAATTTATAACTCGGCCACCCATTAGGATTTTTTAATTTACCTTGGGTGAAGTTATTAAATAAAAAAATCCACAAGCATCACTCTGAAAATTCTAAATTTTTCATAACAATTTTCTTGTTTTATTCACGTTTGAAAATCGAGGTAGATTTGACTGATGCCATAAAATACTGTCGCTCGATAACGCTTGCACAATTTATTCGTAACTCTAGCACCCATCATTATTTTGCAAGTTTTTTTGGGTCAAAGTAAAGCTGAGGTTCTCGATGGTCTCTTCATTTTTTTCTTACTTTGTCAGTTTTTACCCTTAGCTGAAGGATAAAGCAATCGTTAAATTATGAACATTTTTTTGGTAATATTATTTTTTAAAACTTGTTCTCCGGTGAATTCGGTTTTTCATCATCAGCGACGGACTCAGTCAAGTGCCTAATGAGATGGGGGGGGGGATATATTTTTGAGATGACCCAGGTCGCTGATCAATCTCACTAGCAAGCACCCCAGGCGAAGAGCTTCCGAAACTTTAACTTTTTTTTCAAATAAATTTTTGAATCGGGAACTCACCTAACCAACTAAGATGTTCGGTGGTTTCCAACTTCTTTTTAAAAGCTTCAAATTGTGCCCGGAGTTCGTCGAGTGCTTTACAAGGTTCCGACACGGCTGCTTCCTGGTGCTCTCGTAAATCTCGTTCCAAGGCCGAGACTCGCCTTTCCAGGGCACGTAACACATCCGCTTCAATCATTCCGGAAGAGTCAGGGTGCGCTCCAACGACCTTGAAAATAAATCAAAGAAATTTCAAGATTAATAAACAAAAATAATGATTCTTTGACTTTTAATGTAGTTGACATTTTTATGGTTTGATGGCAGAGATTTTCTTATAAAAATAAGGGGCCGTTCAAAAACAAGATTTTTTGAAAATTTTGTCCACCCATCCACTTTTTTGTCACAGACCATTACACAAAGCTTAAGCTCCCACGGTGACGTCGAAAAAAAATTAACTTAACTTTTTTAAACTTAACTTACTTTTAGCTTTTTAATATATTAACAATTTTCAGCATCAATTCAGTACATCAAAATTTCCAAAAAAGTAATTTTATATGATGACAAAATTTATTTTAATTCTAATTTTGTTTAATATTGGAAAATAAATTTACTCTCAACATCTTGCTATGACAATATAAAATGTTAATTTTTTCACACTTTGAGAGAGATGAGAATTGAGGAGACTAATTTTAAGCTTTGAAGATTTCAAAATATGTCGAAAAGGAATCCTTAAGATTTAGGGACGATTTTTTTCATTTTTGCAGGATTAAAAAAAAGTAGGAAATCTTTCAATTATTTCAAAAAAATTTTCAAAGTTGAAGAAGTTTTGAAGAGATAGAAAAATAATTCGAAAATTTGAAAATATTTCAACCAATTTTAAACAAAAAATAATGAACATTTTTGAAGACTTTGAAACCAAATTATGAAGCTTTTCAAATATCTTGAAATAAATAAAATAAAAATCTTAAGATTAAGAGGTAAATTTTTTATGATTTTTTATTTAACAAAATTGATTTAAAAAGAATATTTGAACAGATTTCAAAAAATCCCAAAAGATTTTTTTCAGAATTTTATGGAAAATTCAAACAGTTTTAAAAGATAATAAGAAGTTAAAGAAATTTATAATTCAAAATTTTTCAGAATAAAATTTTCTCTTAAATGTGGACTTTTGGAGATCTTAAAATAAAATTGTCAAGGTTTTTAAAGAATTTTTGAATAATTCCAGTCAAACTAAAAGATATTTAGGAATTTCAGAAGTTTTTAAGAGATTAAAAATATTTCAAAACTTTCAAAGACTTGTGATAATTTGTAAAATATTCAAAAAATGTTTCAAGCGTCAAGAAGTCCTGAACATCTTTCGAACAGATTCAAATTTTTCCTGCAATTTTGAAAAATTCTGCAATAAAAAAATTCTCAGTTTTTGGTTGGAAATTCATCTCTTTCGGTAGCATCTGTTTTTATTAAAATTGCAACTGTTTGGTTTAAAATAAAATCTTTTTTGGACAAAGTTCAACTATTTTGTTACAAATTTTTTTTTTAGATGAATTCTGCTCTTTTTGATTTAATGTTAGAATATTTTTAATTTTTAATATCAACTGTTATATTTTTCACTATTTTGTCAAAAATTTCTTATGTTGTGAATTCATCCTTTTTGGTTGATTTCAACTACTCAATACAGAATTAACCATTTTGGTAGAAAATTTATGTTTTTGGTTGAAAATTTATTTTTTCGGGTTGAAAATTAAACTGCTTTGTAGAAAAATCATCTCTTTTTAAGAAATATTTAATCTTTTTTGATTAAAAATACAACTGCTTGACAATGATTCTTTTTTGGTTCAGAATTCAATTATTTTGTTTAAAAGCTGCCTTTTTAGATGATTTTAGGTGTTTTTGATTTAAAATAAAAATCTGTCTGTACTAAAATATCAACTATTAAATTTTTCGATGAGAATTCTTTTTTGTTTGAAAATTTAACTATTGACTTAAAAATGAACTTTTTGGTTGAATTTTTCACTTGACATCTGAAGTTTCCAAACCTCTTCTTGAATTTTCTCAAAAATATTAGGAAAATTATATTAATATTACCTCAAAAACAAAACAAAAATAAACCTAAACATATAATCCCCAGATTTGTTCGTATCCAGTTTAAACAAAAGATTATCACTTTTAATAATATTCTCTTCAAATAATGCTAGAAAGTTGTGTTTTTTTCTGAATCATTTAATATTTTGTCGTAAACACCATTTTTCTGAAATTTTTAACTGAAAATTAAAATTAGAGAAAAAATAATGTGGATCATATCACAGTCGTCAACCGATTCAAAAGTTTTTTTTTAGAAATTCTCAACAGTAAATTTTTAATAGAACTGTATTTTAAAATTTATTACATTTTTTAACAGGGCAACAATATATAGACAAATTAAGTGATAAAATTTGGCATTGCAGGTTTGTGAATTTTTATCTCAAGGAAAAATAAAGGAAGGAAATCACTTTCAGTTGGAATCATTGCACCTGCACTTAAAGAACAGAACTAATTTAAATAATACATAAATTAATCATGATAAACAATTTTCATGAACAATATGTCAATAAATTAGTTTTTCTCATTGATTAATAGATTTTTCTGACCAAAAGTGATCAATTCTTATGATGTGACCTAACTTCAACTCACCTAACCTAAACTAAACTCATCTAACCTAACCCAACCTGGCCTTATCTAACCCTTATCTTCCAATTCGATTATGGTAGTTCTGTCAAATAAAATGCTATATCCTGTTTCGATATGATGCTCAGCTAGTGCTGATTGTGTGAAATGTTTAAGCCTGACTTTACTCTCATGTACCTTTACAGGTTGGCTCACCGCGCTCCCGGTTTCTCCAATATAGACTTTTCCACAAGAGCAAGGGATTTTATATACTCCCTGGACCGACGCCGATACTGGGGTTCCTAATCCCTGTATCTTAAAACACTTTTTTTTGTGCCTGCCACGACGGCATGAACGCCGTTTACCCAGGGCCTCAGCCAGTATCGCAACTTTTTTAGAATTTCTCGCTTGTCACTGGGTAAAAGGCGTTCATGCCGTCATGGCAGGCACAAAAAGAAAGTATTTTACAATGCAGGGATTAGGAACCCAAGTATCGGCGTCCGGTCAGGGAGTATATAATACCCCTTGTTCTTTTGAAAAGTCTAAATTAGAGAAACCCGGAGGGCGGTGAGCCAACGTGTAAAAATACACCGTTTGGGATCAATTCTGACAGCTGATTTGCATTCAGTGCATCGAAATCCATAGTCACCCTATTGATGATGCAAGTACGAGAAATATTTTATATCTTTTTCAAAGACTTTGCCAGTATTTTTTGCACAAGAGGATTATACCTTTTTTTTTTCTTATGACTTTTCACCGGGATTGCGATTCAAATTTTCTATTTAGTTGTCAAAGTTAATATTTGCCGAAGTTGAATATCAATTATTGGTTTAATCCTGAATTGAAAGTATGAAGTGCACTTTTGGTATATTTGAGCTTGTAAGGCTACTCCAAGCTCGAAGCCACGAGTAAACTAGAGCTTGAGTACTTGAAGACTTGATGGTTAACCTGCGTAATTAGAGAGCAGATACTACATTTACTGACCCTGGCACACCCGCTATTCAGCAAACGGACTTTCTCGACAATGACTACATATCATACAAACACTCATTAGCTTCCTGCACAGGCGGATGATTTTCCTCATTAAATTATATTACTTTTCATGTTTTCTTGCTTTGTTGTATAGAAGAGATCGTGAAGGATATTTTCTTTGAAAATTAAACAGGTCATGCAAATCCTGAAAGAGCAGACTTTATTTAAGATTCTAAGTGCTTTTATTTTCCTTAGCTCTTTCAAGAACAAAGCTCCTTGGAAATGAAGTAGACAAGAATCGGAAATTAAAAACATTTAGAAAAAATTTGCATCCCCTTCCTATGTACCCAAAGCTTTAAAAGTTGAAATAAAAATTACGATATTCCTGGTACGCTCACGAAATATTTCCATATAATCTTTCAATATTCCCAGATATTTTTGATATTTTGGATATTCTTTATATTCCCAAATTTTCTTGATATTCCTTATATTCCCAAATACTCCCTCATATTCCCACATATTCCGAAGTATTCCTAAATATTTAAAAATATTTGGAAATATTATATTCCCCAATTTCCTAATTCCTTCCCATTCCCTCTAATATGAATAAAATATTATTTTATGAATATCACCCCCATGAGTATGTTTTATAGGGTCTCAAATAAACCCCATGAGTGAAAAAATGTGTTTTGCGATTTTTTGGCGCTAATTATGAATTTTTGGGTTTCTTTAATGCAGATTGTTTCTAATAAATAAAATACTACTTAATACTAATAATTAGATATGGACATAAATCGTTTGATCAATTTATTGTTTTTAGCGATTTGCTCTTTGAATAGAGTTAGAAAGTCGCGTTTTTTTTTCAAAAAATGTCCACTTTTCGTTCAATATTCAATTGCAGTTTTTTTTTTAATTTTAAACTTTTTCTCCAATTTTCAATTAGAGTGATGTGAATAATTAATTTGAGTTAATGAAATCAAATTTTTAAGAATTTATTATTATTTTTAATAATATTCAATTGAAATAATGCTAGAAACTTGTGTTTTTTTTCTGAAATGTTCAACTTTTTACCACTTTTTACGTAGTAAAGTAATAAATAATGCAAGTTAGTAAAAATAGATGTTCAAAGAATTTATTATTTTTTATAATCATCTTATCTTAGATAAGTGATAAGAGATAATTACCTTAGATAATAATAGCTTAGTTTAAGAAGATGAGTTCCTAACAAAATACATACGATAAGGATTCATTTTATATTGAAAAGACGAATTTTCAAAATTTTTAAACTAAATAATTGCACTTTTATACTAAAAAGATCACTTTTAACCAAAAATATAATGGTTAAAGTTTCATTTAAGAGAATTATTTTTGAATGAAAAAAAATGAATTTTCTACAATACAATTGAATTTTCAGTTTAAAAAATGACTTTTTAATTTGAAAATACAAATTTCAAACTAAAATTATGAATCTTAAAAAAAAAACTATTATGAAAGTAGTTCAATTTTCAACAAGGGATTTGAATTTTCAACCTAAAAAGTTGAATTCTCAACGAATTTCAACGTTTTAATTCAAAATAAACAACAGTTGGATTTTACAAACCAAAAGTGAATTAAAAAAAAAATTTTTCCAGTTTCAAGCCAAAATGGTGAATTTTCTACAAAACAGTTGAATTATCAACAAAAAAGTACAATTTTAACCAATGAGTTGAGTTTCGAACAAAATAGTTCAATTTTCAGTTAAAAAAATGTGTTTTTAACCAAAAAAATTGATTTTCTAGCAAAAAAGACGAATTTTCAACAAAATACGTAAATTTTTGACCAAATAGTTGAATTTTCTACTGAGTCGTTGCCTTTTTCAGCCAAAAATACGAATGTTCTATAAAACAATTGAATTTTTAACAAAAAAGTTAATTTTCAATCGAAAAAAATCAATTGTGAACCAAGCGCTTGAATTTTCAATCAAAAAAGATTAAAGTTATACTAAATTCTACCAAAAACATCCATTTTTGAACCAAATAGTTGAATTTTAACCAAAAAAAAAGATCAATTTTATACCAAAGCTGGAATAATTGAATTTTTAGTTAAAA
>CAKNXH010001891.1:35783-46213 GCA_932178445.1 Andricus quercusramuli | reverse complement strand
ATGAGTATACGGCCGTCTCTTATGCCTGTGGAGCGAACCTGAAGTTCCTTTTTCAGCTCGTAGGCATTTAATTGCCATTATATATCTACGCAGTCATAAATTATGAAGTCATAGACATGCAATGGCCATTATGCGTCTATGATGTCATAGTTTTTAACGCCATAGACATATAATTGCCATTGCATGCGTACAAAATGAAAAGGGTAACTTTAGGTTTGCTCCACAGGCATGAGGAACGATTCATGCATGTATTACATAAAATATTTTTCAATAGAAAAGTCAGTAGGAGTGATTATATTCAATCGATTTGTAGGATTTGAAGCGAAGCTTTCAGTCAGAGTCCGGGGTGTGGGTCGAAGGTCGACGGATGGTTATGTGAACTTGTATGATCCGCATCTCGTTTACCGAGCAAACCGTTTTACTAATTGAACCAGGAGTGGCCAAAGGAGAACTCTTAATGCCTTAAACACCGGCAATATTTGCGACATCGAGCGGAATCAACGATAATTATACTCTACCAACGACTTTTGTCGCTTTGATGGTTTACTCAGGAGCGATTCATATGCATTATAGTCTCTTGCGACCATAATCGAACACGGACTTCCAGACTCCATGCTTTTCATTAAATTGAAGGTGCCTTACTACTCGATTGAACAAACAAATTGAGCATGCCAATAATACAAATCTAAGATCATTCAAATATAAATACACTAGAGTTCCTCTATAGCAGCTGTCTCGGGGGTACCCTTAATCAACAAGGATGCTATAGAGGGACTATTCGAACCGTTCTTCTTCTCCTTCTTGCTTGTGGCTTCTTAAAGCGCCGAACCGTAAACATCGCAACTCCGCTGACCTTACAAACGCCTCCCTCTCGTCCCCTTGGACTGCCTTGTATGTTATAGAGGGAACTGCTATAGAGGGAGTCTAGTGTATTTGTGTATCTTGTTATTTTTTTAATACCGTAGAACGAGGGCTGAGTGACGCATAAGGGGTAGACCAGCTCACACGCAACTTTATTCTTTATGATCTTCCCCTAATTCTCCACCTTCTACTTCCACTTTCAATACTTTCCTACTATTCCTGCCGTATTGCCCTCCTCATCTCGCCCTTACCCCACTACTACCCTCCTCACACATCCCTTTTCTGCCCCTCCACACACTCCCCATACTTCCTCTCATGTTCCCACCGTCACACCTCTTACATCCCAATCCCTCACTTCCTCTACTTCCTCTTCTATCACTTCCTCTACTCCTCCTCTCAATTCCTCTTACTTCCCATACTTCCCCTCCTCTCGCTTTCCCAACATTATCATACTTCCCATCCCCTCAATTCATCTCACTTCCCATACTTCCCCTTCTCTCACTTCCCCTTCCTTCCCTTCCACTCAGGTTCCTCCACCCTACTTGCCCTACATTCTCGCCATAACTTACCCTACTTCCAAATTGTTTCCCCTAATAATCATTACATTTAAAAGCTTAAAAATACCTTTCCCAAGATTCACAAAGAAGAAAATCAATCAAATTATAACATGTATTGTAATATGCTCAATTGGAAGTAGGGGAAGAGATGGGATGAGGAAACGTGAGTCAGGGTGTCTAGCGTTTCCTCAAACAAAAATTCCAGGACTTTTCCAGGTTTTCCAGGACAAAAAAATTCATTTTTCCAGGTATTTTTTTTTACAGTAAACAAAAAAAATACTTTCTACGAAACATAGTAGAAATTGTAGGTCCAGTAGAACTGATACACCCCTAAAATATGATTGTATAGAAGCAAAAACTTTTTTTTTTCTGGGGGGGGGGGGATTGCTATTTGATCAAGGAAAAATATCACGAGGCTACGATAGAAAATATTCAAAGTTTCCCTTCTTTTCAGCTTTAAAAACAATTTGATGAAACTTTTAAAATTCAATGTTTTTTAAACAATTGTTGAGTTTTCAACCTACAAAGATGAATTTTTCACTAAATAATCGAATTTTAAACAGAAAAGATTAAACTTCAACTAAAAACAGTTGCATTTCCAACGGAATAATTGAATTTTTTAGAAGACAGTTTAATGCTTGACAAAAAAGAAGATTTTTAAATCTAAAAGGACAAATTTTCTGTGGAAATAGTTCAACAAAACAGTCGAATTTTCAACCAAGAATAATGATTTTTTAACAATATACTTGAAATTACAAAAATGATTTTCCAATCAAATTGTCTTATTTTAAAACAAGAGAAAGTATTAAACTTTCACCAAAAATAGTTAAATTTTCAACACGAAAATTTGAATTTTCGACAAAAAAACGAATACTCAACAAAAAATTAAAAAGTTGGTATTTAAACAACAACAAAAACAGAATTTTCAACATAATAGTCAAATTTTAAACTAAAGAGTTGAATTTGAAAAAAAATCAACGAAATAGATCATTTTTAACCAAATAGTTCAACTTTTAAGCCACAAAGATGAATTCTGAAACAAAACGATGAATTTTCAACAAAGAAAATTAATTTTCTACCAAAAAAGATAAATTTTTGAAATAATAAACCAATTTTCAAGCAAATAATAAAATATTTTTTCATCCGAATAGTTGAATTTTCTACTAAAGATCCAAAAATGGAATAGTTAAACTTTGAGTCAAAAAAATTAATTTTCGTAGAAAAAAAGGATTTTCAAGAAAATAGTTAAGTCTTCAATCAATATAATAAATTTTAAGAAAAGTAGTTTTAATTTTCAATCAAGTAGTTGAATTTTTAATTAAGAAGATTTTTAATTTCTACCAATAAAGATAAATTTACTGAAGAAAAGATGAATTTTCAACCAAAACTGGAATAGTTAAATTTTCAGCAAAAAAAAATAACAATTTTAATCCAAAAAAAATTTGGACAGTATAGTTCAATTTTCAATAAATAAAATGAGTAACATGGAATAGTTGAATTTCAAATTTAAAAAATTAATTTTCATACAGAAATAAAGTTTTTTCAACGAAATAGTTCAGTTTTCAGCCAATACAATGATTTTTATTACAGTTTTTTTAGATTCCAGCCAAGTAGTTGAATTTTTAATAAAGAGAATAAATTTTTTAATAAAAAAGGGATGAAATTACAACAAAAGAAACAAATTTTCAATAAAATAGTTAAATTTTCAACCAAAGAGTTGAATTAAGAAAAATCAACAAAATAGTTAAATTTTTAACCAAATTGTTTAACTTTTAACCCACAAAGATGAATTCTTAACCAAAACAACCAATTTTCAACAAATAACAGATAATTTCATATTTAACTAAAAATGATTAATTTTCAGTAAGAATGATTTAAACTAAATAGCTGGATTTCAACCCGAAATTTTTAATTTTCTACCAAAGAGGCGAATTGAATAATCAAAAAGACGAATTTTCAACAAATAAAGATTTTTCAGTCAAGACGGGAAAAAATGCAGTTGTAATCAAAAGGGAGAATTTTTCCACCAACAGGATTAGTTTTCTACCAATAGAGACCAATTTTTGACTCTAAAAAAAAAATAAATTTTAGCAAAAAAATGGGGAAGTTACGTTTGTAGGTTAAAATTAATTTTAAATGAAAAAAAGAATTTTCAGCCGAAAATAGTTACGCTTTTAGTTTAAAAATTATTTTTCAACCAAAAAAAGGCATTTTCAACCAAAAAGAATAATTTTTTAAGTAAAAATATGAATTCTCAACGATTAATGTAATAGTAGATATTTCAAATAAAAAATATGACTTTTTAATAAAAATTGTTGAATTTGCAAGCAAATAATAAAATTCTTCACTACAATTACTATTAAACAAAATGGTTCAATTTTTAACACAATTCTTGAATTTCCTATAGAAAAGTGGAATTTTCAATAAAAAAGATGACTTTGCAGCACAAGGGATAAACTTGAAATACATTAAGACTGATTTTCTATAAAAAAAACGAATTTTTAACAAAACAGTTCCATTTTTGTCAAAACAATATGACTTTTGAACAAAATAATTAAATTTTTAACGAAATAGACGAATTTTCAAATAAAATGAATTAAACATCAACCGCGAATTTTCATTTTTGTTTTAATTTTCAATGAAATAGTTGAATTTTCAAGACAAAGAGGTGAATTTATAAAACACGATTGAATTATCAGTCTCAAAATATAAATTTTCAACAAATAGATATTGTTCAAGCAAGAAAGGTGCTATGCCAAAATATGAATTTTTGAGAAAAAAGTTAATTTTCAACGAAATTAATTTTTTAGCCAAGTCAACTTTTACCCAAGAAAGATGAATTGTATACCAAAAAAGATTACCCTTCTACCATAAAAGAGGAATTTTTTAATCCAAGAGGATTATCTATCCAAAAAGGCAAATCTTCAATAAAACAGTTAAATTTTCGATCAAAAAAGATGAATTCTCAGCAAGATATTTAAATTTTCAACCAAAATGGATTAACTTTTTTAAAAAAATGCATTTTCCATCCAAAAGGCGAATTTTCAACAAAACGGTTAAATTTTCGAGCAAAGAGTATGAATTTTCAATAAGATAATTAAATTTTCAACTAAACGGTCAAATTTTAAACGAAAAAGAATTCAATTTTATCCAAAAATAAATGGATTTTCAAATTGGAATTTATTCAGTTCATATTTAGGGAAAAATTAAGAAATAGCAGGAGTTTTCTGAAAACAAGGAAAAAAAAGAGAAAATAGGGGAAAGATTTTGAAGACTCTCATTGAATTTGAAATTAATTGATTTCAAAGATTTTCGAGTTGAAAATGTTTAAGGCTTGCAATTTGAAGAAATAAAAATTTTGAATACGGAGTCACAAAATTAAAAACTGTTCAATTTCAAAATTCATTTTTTAATATTCTCAATTAAGATTCTACAATTTTTTTGAATTTCGAATTTTTATTTTAAAAGTATCAACACGATTAGAATTGAAACTGATTATAGCAAACTTCGGAGAAGAACGGAAAAAAGTCGATTATTCTAACTTTTCTTCAAAAGTTGCACTTTTTAAAAAAAGTCGAAGAATTCCTGCGGTCCGAGCCCTGTAACTTTTTAATTTTCATCCCTGTTAGAATCAGTGTTTATATTTTTATTTTGATGAACTTATTGATGCTTTATTAAACCTAAAATTTGAAAAAAATGGTCAACTTCGGATATTTTTATTAATATTTTATTCTTTTGTATCTGTCGACGCTAAATAGAGAAGATGGGATGCGTAAGTGGGGAGAAGTATCTTCAACGCATGGATTAGATTTAATAGGATAATGAAACATGAATCACGAATGTATGGTGGACGTTTATGTTTTTATTAGAGACCGCTCAATTGATTCATTATTTTGTTGAGGCCAATATCATTGCTTCAGGATGCTCGAAGAAACATTCTGTGAGAAGCAAAACTCATTCAACTTGAACTGTGCCCACAGGCAGATGTTTTCAAACATCTTTCTTAACAAAGAAAATTATACTCTTACAAATAGGATCACAACATTCCTTTTAAATTTTAATTGGAAATAATTTTAATTATTCTTCTGTAATTAGTTTTTTCTTTAAGAAAATCATCTTATCTTTTGATTTTTAGTTTCGAACTTTTTCTTTCAGTTGTGAACAACATTTTGAGAAATATGTTTATAATTTAAAATTTCTAGGTTTTTGCCAATTAGGAAGCATCTAATTCAAATTTATTCAGAAAAAAAGATCTCGCTTCACTGGGATTTGAACACCAGATCAACTGATTTCCGCTCAGGTGCTCTACCAATTGAGCTACAGAGAGATCAGAGAAAGATACTGTTTTTCTGATATACGCTTAATTAGCAAGGTGTTACACAATCAATATTTTTGAATAGGAATCGGTATTATCATCGGAGGTTATAATTATCGATCCGTTCAGAAATCCAATCACACATACTGTGAATGATGGAAATCTACAATATCGATCTGAGATAAAATCCTCTAATACAGAAAAATCATTTCGTCATTACAGGCTAGATGGAGATATAAATTCAAATTAATTCAGAAAAAAAGATCTCTCTCCTCTCGCTCCACTGGGATTTCAACACCAGATCAACTGATTTCCGGAACCTGGCCAGGAATTAGTTGATCTGGTGATCAAATACCAGTGGAGCGAGAGGAGAGAGATCTTTTTTTCTGAATAAATTTTAATTCAATGAATTTTGATTTATATCTCCATCTAGTCTAGTCTGTAATGACGAAATAATTTTTCTGTATTAGAGGATTTTATCTCTGATCGATATTGTAGATTTCCATCATTTTTTTTCTTTTAATAATTCAATTTTAAAGATTCATAAGTCGAAATTTTTCCATTTTAAACTGTGAAAATGACAGTGAATTTATTTTTTGATCTTAGAAAAATTTGTCTCATTAATTTTAATGTTGAATGATAATTTTTTTATTTGATAAAAATTTTTTATTCTACAATTTCAGAAGCTTTGAGTGTGAAACGTTAATTTCAATTTTCAATTTCAAATTGCCAAATTTTAATCGCTTTGAATTAAAAAGTTCAATTTTGAATGCTTATAATTAAAAATTATACAATTTCATTTCCTTTGAGTTCTAAATGATCCAATTTTCAAAATTATAATGAGAGATCATTTAATTTTGCACGTTTTTTGAGAATAATTCAATTTTAAAGGGTTATAATTCAAAAAATTGCCATTCAGATCTGTGATAATGACAATACATTAATTTTATATGATAGAAAAATTGGTATAATCAATTTTAATTTTTCCATGTAATAAAAATAAAATTTGTTTTTAGAATCTCAAAATCTTTGAGTTTGAAACGATCAATTTGACTTTCAATTTCGAATTGCCAAATTTTATTCCATTCAAATTAAAAAATTCAATTTTGAACGCTTATAATTGAAAATTGAACAATTTAATTTCCTTTGAATTGTAAATGATCCAATTTTAAAAATTATTATAGGAAATTATTCAATTTTGAACATTGTTTTAGAATAATTTAATTTCAAAGGTTTATAATTCAAAATTTTTTCATTTGGATCTGTGATAATGACGGAAAATTTATTTTTTGATAATAGAAAATTAGTCTAATCAATTTTGATCTTAATCTATAATTTTATTTATTTAATAACAATTTTAAGTTCTAGAATATCAGGGGACGACTGAAAAATTCCGAAAAATAAAATTCCCGGCTGGGAAAATCACCGAATGATAAAATTACTGAACAATTCTTAATATCAGCTTACTTTAAAATTGCTGAATGATAAAATTTTCGGACAGGAAATTGCCGAATAATAACACATCCGATACTTTAAAATTCCCGACATTAGAAAATTATCGAATTCAAACAATTAAGAAAATTTTTTCATAATAAACTAGATTCATTCTTGAAAAATGGAACAATGAAATATTTTGATCAACAAACATTTTTTTGCATGTTCAATGTATTTTTTTAAATTGGTTTGAATTTGAATTAAAAATAATTGAAAAAAAAATTTTCAATGAAAGAACAATACAAGAACAAGATTTTTATCACATGAGAAATAAAATAAGAAAAAATACTATGCACATTATTAAAACAAACTGGCATTGAGAATTTTTTCAATTATTGTTATATTAAATTCAAACAATAATTTACAAAAAATACATTGAGCATTAAAAAAATTCTTTATTTAAAATATTTCAAAATTTCTCATAATCAAACATTTTCAATTTCAAATTATCCAATTTGAAACGCTTTTATTTAGAAATGATACAAATATAATTCCTTTTCATTCCATTAAAAATATTATCCTCTTTTCAAAATTTCACCTAATCTAAAATAGTTTGAATTTGAACGTTTTCAATTAAAAATCGTATACGATAAAAAAAAATATTGTATGAAATATTTATTTTTTTATATATCAGCAAGTCTCCGGAGAAGGTCAATAAAAGAGATATTTTATTGACCTTCTCCGGAGTCTTTCTGATACATAAACTAAAGGTTAAAGCTGAAGAAATAGATGTATTTTTTTAAATTTGAAACTCTTTTAATTCGAGATTAATAATTATTTATTATTGTTCCAAACAATTTTCAAACTCTTAACATTTAGAAAATAGTTTAATACCGTTTTTTTAAATTAGGATCTCTATAAATAAAAATTCCGAGATTTTACTTCTACTTATTTAAATTTGGAACGAATAATAATTAAGCGGGTTATATTGAGTCCACACAAAATAATCCTCTGAGTAGTAAGTAACATGGGCTTAAAGTCAGTTAAATAGTTAGTTGGGAACAATGCACTTGGGAAGTCAAGTGGAAACGTACCAGATGAACTTGAAACTTACTGTGGACATGAATTACATTTAGAATGTAGTTAGATGACATCTTTGCTGGTTTTTTGGAAGATATCGTTTTCAATTGACCCAAGCATTATAATTGTAAAGAGGATTTTTTAATTAGCGTTAGGGTCGATAATATTTATTTTTGTTCTGAAATTAATTTAAAAAAAATTTATGAAAATTTGATTTTTTATGTTTTATCAAACTCATGTGACTGGGTGAAACTTCATTTTCAAAATTCTCTTATTTTCCCTTGACCAATTTTTTATTTTCCCCAGTCATTAACATTCGAACATAATAATTGAGTTATCCACAAAATCATTGAATTTTCAATGAATTTTCAACAAAAAGTGCAATAGTTGATATTTCAACAAAAAAATATGAAATTTCGTTCAAAAAATTAATGTTAAACTCACAAAGACGAATTTTGAACAAATAAAGATTTTTCACTCATGAAGAGAAATGTTTACGTAAACTGTCGAACCTTCAAGCCAAAAGACGAGTTTTCTATGTAAAACTTGAATTTTCAGTCAGAAAATATGAATTTTCAACAAAAAAATTAATTTTCAACCAGAGATAAACCTTCTTTAAAAAAAAAGTAGTTCAGCTTGTACCTACACAGTTGAATTTTCAGTTAGAAAAGATCAATTTTCAACAAAATAGTTCAACTTTCAACTAAATAGACAAGTTTTCAACTAAAAATAATGAATCTTCAACGAAATCAACAAAGTCGTTTAACCAACATTTTAAAATAAAATTGTTGAATTCTCAAGCAAACAACATTAATTTTTAAACATACCGTTGCATTTTCATCAAAGAAAGATGAAATTTCTACTAAAACATAGGAATTTTAAAATAAAAAAGAGAAATTTGAAAAATACTGAATTTTCATCCAAAAATGATTTTAATTTGAGTTTTCAACATTTAAACATGACCTTTAAATAAGCATACAATTTTCTTAGAAGGTACTTGAATTTTCAACAAAACAATTGAATTTTTATTAAAAAAGAATGACTTTTTAACAATATTATTGAATCTTCAACCAAATAGTTTCATTTTTGTCCAAGAAGAGTGAAATTTCTACTAAAACAGATGAATTTTCAATTGAAAAAATTAAATTAAAAAATATTTGAATTCTCATCCAAAAAAGATTTTAGTTTTACTATTTAACATTAAAATATGAGCTTTAAACAAGAAGTCAATTTTCTACGTAGCTACTGATTTTTTGAACCAAAAATACGAATTTTCAATAAAACAGTTGAATTTTTGAACAAAAAGGATTACTTTTTAGCAAACTTGTTGAATCTTCAACCAAAAAGTTGATTTTTATTCAAGAAAGGTGACATTTCTACTAAAACAGATGAATTTTTAAATCAAATTTGAAAAAAAATTTGAATTTTCATCAAAAAAAGATTTTAGTTCGAATATTCAACACTAAAATATGAGTTTCAAGCAAGAAGATGATTTTCTACGAAGATACTTGACTTTTCAACCCGAAAAGACGAATTTTCAACAAAACAGTTGAATTTTGAACCAAAAAGGATGACTTTTTAACTTTAACTTTAAATTATCAAGAAAGAGGAAATTTCTACTAAAACAGATGAATTTTTAAATTAAGTAAACCAATTTTCAAATAAATAGTTGAATTTTCATCCAAAAATAATGACTTTTTAACAAAACTGTTAAATTTTCAAACAAATAATAAATTTTATGACTAAAAAGATAATCTTCAGGAAAAAGAATTTGAAAAAAAAGTAATACAAATATAAATACAAGGCAAATAAATAACTAAAAAGGATATTACATCAGGGTTACCGCAAAACTTCATTTTAAAAATTCCCAAATTTTTCTCTGAATAATTGTTCATCTTCCCTGACCATTAATAATAATTAAGTACCAAAATCTCAAAGTTGTAATATTTTCAACCTAGAATCTTTTATAAACGGAATGAAAGAATTTCAAATTAAAATTGAAATATTTCAAATTTATTCTACTTGACAGTTATTTAAAGTTATAGAAATTCTCTGAATTTTGCAAGATTTTTTTTTCTAGATCCCTGACTCATTTCTGACTTCTATACAATAACTGTGAATTATTTTTTTCATTCGCAAATTTCCAAAAATTACGTGAATGAACGAGTGACCCCCCCCCCCCC
>CAKNXH010001891.1:12734-26426 GCA_932178445.1 Andricus quercusramuli | reverse complement strand
CTATATATATATATATATATATATATATATATATATATGTATGTATGTATGTATGTATGTATATATACAGGGTGTCCAGCGATTCTTAGTGCTGTGCACTTGAAATGTGCCAACATGAGGACCGGATATTACACTTGCATACATTGTGAATCAGAATAATTGTTTTTTAATCTTTTTAAAATCATTAATTTTTATTTACTGCAACTTCAATGAACATAAACTACTGGAAGATGCCATTTTGTTTTATTTTTTGTCATGGCCCACAACTCTCCACCAAAATCACAAATATCGATTTTTATAAGATTTACGTCATCCAAAATATTTCTCGCGCATTAACGAATTTTATTAATTGTGGTCTCCAGTTGATGTATTGACAAGTTTACTACAAATACCAGTTCATACATTGACAATTTATCGATTTTCAGAGATGTTATGTCTCGAAAACAAAGCGCGGCCCACAACTCCCCACTCTCCCCTACTTAAAATTCTTATGAAGTCTTGAAATTTCTGTGTAATCTTTTGGAATTTTTTCAAATTTTTGTAATAATTGGAAATCTTCGAAAATTTTAAAATCTTGTAAAACCTTTGTAATCTTTTGAAAGTTTTAAAATCTTTGGAAATGTTCAAAATCTTTAAAATCTGGTGCATATGCCTTTTTTAAATCTTTGAAATCCTTGCAATCTTTATGAAATGTTCGAAATCTTTGGGAATTTGTTGTTAAATTTTGTAAATCTTGATCAAATCTTTTTAAATATTTGTGAAATTTTTCTTGCATCTTTGTTTGTGAAATATTTTTTATTCATTGAAATGAGTGAATTAATAGTGAAATCTTTTTAAATTTCTAAAATGTTTTTAAACCTTTCGAAATCATTTTAAATCTTCGAAATATTTTTAAATCTTAGAAATCTGGTGTACTGTAAACGTTTTCAGATCCTTGAAATCCTTTAAATCTTTATAAAATGTTCAAAATCCTTTTGAATATTCTAAAATCTTTGAAATATTTTGAAACCTTTTGAAACTGAATTCAAATCGAAATTTTCAACTAATAATTTTTATAATTTGTAAGTTGAATGTCACAAAAAAATGTATAATTGTAACATTCTATATTAGCGGAGACGAAATAAAAAACTTATAGAATTATTCACAATATCAGGGTGGCGGATTCGGCGGACGACTTCAAATTTCCGGTCACTTCCCCGTCAAGTTTTTCCATTTTCCTGGTCAACTAAAAGTAACATATTCATATTTCCAGAAAAAACGCAAATATTTATTTTAATTTATGACGCTCATTCTAAACATCCTTTAACACAACAACAAAGAACAGAGAAAAAAATACTTAAAATTTTCACTAAAAAATATTCATTTATTACAAAAAGTCGAATAGTTAAACTTTCAGTTGAAAACATTAATTTTCAAAAAAAAAAAAAAAAACGGGGTTTCAACAAAATAGTTCAACTTCAACCAGAGTGATGAATTTTCAAATAAAATTATGAATCTTCAACTGGAATAGTTAAATTTTCAACCAAAAAGATTAATTTTCAAATAAAAAGATTAATTTTCTACCAAAAAATACAATTTTTCAACAAAATACATGAATCTTTAACAAAATAGTTAAATTTGGAACTCAGAAGAGATTAATTTTTCACCAAGAAATGCAATTTTTTAACAAAAAACGAAAAAAATCCAAAGGAAATAAAAAAGTTTTCAATCAAACAGCTCATTTTTCAATCACAGAAATTAATTTTTAATTAAAACGATGAATCTTCAACAACAACAAAAATTAACAAAAGAGTTTAACTTTCAGCCAAATAATTGTATTTCTAACCTAAAAGATGAATATTTAATAGAAATGATAAATATTTAACTGGAATACTTGCATTGTTAACCGAATAAAAGAATTTTCAAACAAGAAGATTAACTTCCAAATAAAGAGATAATTTTTTACAAAAAATATAAATTTTTTAACAAAATATATACATTTTGAACGGAATAGTTGAATTTTCAACTGGAATAGTTGACTTTTATGCCAAAAAGATCAATTTTCAACCATAAAGATAAGCTTTCTATAAAAATGACGAATTTTCTACAAAGTACATACATTTTCAAACAAATAGTTTAATTTTTAAATGCAAAATATCAATTTTCAACCAAACAGTTGAATTTTCACCAAAACAAAAAGATAAATTGATTTTTAACAAAGCAGTTACATATTCAACCAGAGAAGAATATTAAATTAAAATGATGAATCTTCAACTTTTCTCAATTGAACAAAATTATTAAAATAATAAAAAACTTGAATTTTTCTACAATAAGAAGTGAATTTCCGGTTTTTTAATTAGATTCCCTGTCATTTCCTGGTCTCAAGTCTATTTATTAATAAATAATGTTAAATTGAAATATATTGCACTCAGAATAGAAATAAATATCCTTTATTTCTTATTTTTTGAGTTTTATTTCAAGTTTTATATATTTCATGTATTATAAAATTGATTTAAGGAAATGGTGTAAAGATATGATCAATATTTACATTATTTACATTAATATCTACAAAAATTGCTTATCATTTTTTCTACATTTATTTGTTAACTTCTTGCAAGATTTAAGAGCAGGAGACTGAACTGTATTGTTTTTAGAAAAATCCAAAAAAAATTTTTTAAATTAAATCTTCGCGTGCTCAAAGAAGTTTTCAAAAATTATTTTGTAACATAAGATAACTTCATATGAGTTTTTTTTCAATTAAAAAAAAAGTTAATATCGATAATCCCGTTCTCTTTTGTTTGCAGAATTACGAAATTTCTAACAAGGCATTAGTTAATAATAAAAATTAATTTCTTTTGAGTATCTTTCACTGAATTTTTATGTTTCTGAGAATTAACCTTCTGATGTTTTTTGAATGTTGAAATTTAATAAAATAATTTTAAATGTTTCAATAAATATATGATTTTATAAACTTGATGCTTAAGAATTTTTTGTGTGGAAAAATATTAGATCAGTTAAAAAATTTGAGATTTCCTTATCCCCAAATCTTCGAGTATTTCAAAATTAAACTACACGCGTATTTTGAATTGCCGCCTAAATGTTGCGCACCACCCAAAAATATAAAAATTTAATTTTCATTCCTAACAATCAATTCTCTATCAAAAAATGAATTTTCAACAAAATAATCCAATTTTGAACCCAAAAGATGAATTTGCTACCAGAAAAAATACAGTTTCGATAAAAGATATACATTTTCAATTAAAAAAGATAAATTCACAAACAAAAATATAATAGTTTAAATTATTTTCACTAAACTGCATTGAATATTACCTCACTCTGAGTAAAAAGTGGACAAAAAGATCTGGAATTAGTATTGGAGAAGATAGTTATCAGCAATAGTAATTCATTGAAATAATTAAGTTTATTAAATTGCATTAATTATTACCTTACGGTAATTGTAAAGTGTATAAAAAGTGGAAAATTATTATAAAAACTGGAATTTCTAGCATTATTCTAAAAGAATATTGTGATAAATAATAATGAATTGTTTAAACCATTATTTATGTTGAACTCAATTCATTATTGGTTGCTTCTAACTAAAAAGTTGATGATAAGATGAAAATTTAAAAAATCGCGACTGTCTAACTGTATTCTAAGAAAAAATTGCTAAAAACAATTTATATGTACATATAATTATCAATAGAAAATAGGATTTTATGTATTAGGAACAATTTATTATTAAAAATACCACAAAAGATCATGTCAACTTAGTATTTCTTTTACATCCCTTAGTTTATATATTTTCAAATCTAAAGTCCAAAAACAGTGAACTTGTTTTATTCTATATTAAAATTGACCGTCTATGTAGGTGAAGGCGTTTACGCGGGCAGTTTTGATCAAATTTGACACTTTTCTAAACACTAAAAATTTAATTTTCATTTCATTTTACATCCCTTGGATAATTTGCTTTTCCATCTGAAGATTTTAAATTTGATGTTGTATTAAAAGTGACCGCCAATGTACTGAACATTTTATAATTAGAAGAGATAAAAAATGAAAAATAATTCAAATTTTGCCAATTGTAATTTTTAAATCATGAAAAATTGAATAAGCCACATACACCTCGAAATTTCATAATTTATACTATCGGTTGTTTCCATTTTATTACACTGAATTTACTTGTACTTTTCCTAATTTTTATAATTACTCAATACTGTAACTGATATCTGCGATTTTTCCAAAAATTTGCCTCATTGAAGAAACTATATAATAAAGACAATCAATTATACAAAAGAATATATTAAATATATGCCAGTTTTTCACTTTTTTTCAAACTTACATTTTAGGATTTCAATTCTTTCTTACGGACATCGAAATTTTTCAATCGATTTCAATTCATCAAGCTTATACTTTTCATTTATGTTTGTGTTTACATTTCCTGGCCTATTTGAATCTGTGATTGATATTCCACGTAAAAAAATGTCATGAAAGGAATAACAAATGAAATAGAAGCAAGAAATTTCAAGAGAAACTTAACGCCAATATATGTATGTTCCATAAAGAAAGTCTCATACAGGAGGCCATAACTGCAATTAACAGATAAAGCAGTCTACTTTATTTTTACATTCTCATTCTAATGAGAAGGTATTAGTTTTCTGTAAAATTTGACTTTGTCGGTCTTCATCAAATGTCCACGTTTTGAGACCTCCTGAGTCAGAAAAACCGATTTTTATGAAGGTGCCTGTATGTATGTCTGTATGCATGTCGGTCTGTCCGTCTGTCTGTAGTATCGTGTAGGCACGATAACTTTAGAAAAATTGATCAGATTGGATTGTGCTTGGACACACTTTTTTATGGCCTACAAAGAAAGAAGGAGTACCTTAACCAGCTATTTTGGATGAAAATTCAAAAAGTGGGCAAAGTTTGAAAATTTTTGAGACCACTTTTTTTGAAGATTTGGAAATTCTATGTACGGTTATTTGTAGTACGCAAAAAGACGAACAAAATATCCTTATGACCTAACATATTTTTTAATTGACACTGAAAATTAGTATATTGTTCGAAAGAAACTAATAAATGTCTATTTTTAATTTCCAAATAATTTTGGTAGATAAAATGGAATTGGTGAAAAATATTTCATTTCCTTGAATGTTCAGAACATTAGGTACATTTTACATGAAAACTCAGATTTCATGAACAAATAAAATTAAATGTGGACATTATGGAACAATTTACTTTTTATTTTTGTTACTTTGAAGGCAGAGTCAGCTAATTAAATCATATTTCTAGCATTCAATCCAATTCGCTAATAAGGTCCACCTTATTTATTTTTCCCAAGTAAGTGAACATAATTTTACGGGAAATAAACGTTTAATAAAAATTGTTAATTTCTGCTGCATTGTGTTTGTGAATGTACTTGACAACGAGAAATTTAACAAGCAACTCGTTTGAGTGGCGGGACAGTGAATTTATGTTGGTAGTACATTGAATCTGACAAGAGTACCTGGGGCTTGGACGACTAATCGATACTAATCCATGTGTTTTAGCACAGAAAGCTTACACAAACATGGATACAATCCTGAGTTTGTATCTCCGGATACATAAAGAACAATCAACTAAAGAAACTACAAAAGTGAATTTTCGAACCAAATGGTCTAATTTTCCAACCAAAAAGTTTGAACTTCAACTACATTTTTAACCAAATAGCTGAATCTTCAAACCAGAAAGACGAATTTCTGAATAGACCGTTGGATTTTCAACCAAAAACTTTTCTACCAAAAAATATGTATTTTCAATCCAGAGAGACGAAATTTCTTCCAAAAAGATACATTCTCAAGAAAACAGTTGAATTTTCGTAAAAAGATTACTTTTTAACCAAATCATCAAATTACCATTCTCCAAAAATGAATTTTCAACCAATCGGTCGAATTTTCATGAAAAAATGATTAAATTTTAACCTAAAACAGTTGGTATTTCAAGCCAGAAGGACTAATTATCTATTCAAAAAGACAAACGTCCAATAAAATAGTTTTCCCGAAAAAAGATGATTTTTTAAATAGGAATCTGTATTATTATTAGAGAATAATATAAATTTTTATCGTCTTTTTGAGACTGGATGGAGCTATCAATTACAAATTATTTTTATTATTTTTTTCTGGAAAAAAGATCTGCTCATTTCGCTTCACTGGGAGTCGAACCACAGAATTTTTTATTTCCGGTCAGGTGCTTTCCCATTAAGCTACTAGATAGAGCTATCAATTAAAAATTATTTTAATTAATTTTTTCTGAAACAAGATCACCTTTCGCTTCGCTGGGAGTCGAACCACAGAACTTCTCTCGATCACTCTAGTAGTTTAATGGGAAAGCACCTGACCGGAAATCAGGAGTTCTGTGGTTCGACTCCCAGCGGAGCGAAAGAAGATATTTTTTCAGAAAAAATTAATTGAAATAAATTTTAAAAATAGTTGAATTGATAACAAGATAATAACATTTACAACAATATGGTTAAATTTTCAAATGAATTATGAATCTTAAAAAGAAGAAAATGGATTGTTTTGAAAATAAACTTAAACTTTCAAACAAGTAGTTGAATTTCAAATGAAAAAAGATTAATTATCAACGAAAAGATGTTTGATATTTTAAAAAAGAAAATATTTTAATTTTGAATAAAAAACAGTGGAATTTAACCAAAAAAAGTATTTCTTAACGAAAAATGTAATAGTTCATATTTCAATCGGAAAAGATTTTAATCTTTGATGAAAAACAGTGCAATTCAACTAAAAAATACGAATTTTCAACAAAATAGTTGAATCTTCAACCAAAACAGATTAAAAACGAAATTTTAACAAAAAATGGAATAGCTAAATTTGCAGTTTAAAAAATTACTTTAAAAAAAATAGTTAAATTTTCGATCAAAGAGGTGGATCTTCAACAAATAAAAATAATTTAAAAAAAAAGATTGTTTAACTTTCGACCAAATAGGTGAATTTTCAAACAAGAAGATTAATTTTCTACCAGGCGAGACGAATTTACAACAAAATACATACAATTTTAAGCACATAGTCGGATTTGTGACGAAGAACAATCAATTTTCAAACCAAAAATGGAATACTGAAATTTTTACTTTGAAAAATAAATTTGTAACCAAAAAAGGTGAATTCTCAATAAAAAATTCAATCGCTGAATTTTCATCTAAAAACGATCTATTCTTAACCAAAAATGGAATAGTTTAATATTTAGTTTGAAAAATTAATTTTCAACACAAAAAACGAATTTTCAACAAATAATTTAAATGCTAAAACCCATCAATTGAATTTTGGTCCAAGTAGTTTGCATTTAAGCAACAAAAAAAACGAGAAAAAGGGGGAAAATTGAAAGTTTCTTGAAAGCAGGGAAAAAATAGAAGTTCTTTTTAAAAAATTAGTAAAAAAATTAATTAAAAAATTAGTAAAAATGAGCAAAAAAATAGAAAAATTAAGAAAAAAAATTATATACAATTAGTAAAAAGGGTTTGTTAGCCTATTAGGACGTTAATTAAGTCGTACGAACCTCCCTCCCATACTGTCCCACTTTAAATCACTCTTCACAACCCTTTTCCAACTTCTTCCTCCTCTATCTCCCCTTTTTCTAGCTTTCCCAGCTTCCTAGCTTTTCCCCTATTGCCTTTCCTCAACCCTCACTTTTTCTCTGATTTCTCCTTATTTTCCTGCCCTTATTTCCCCTACCTCCTCTCCAATCATTTCCCCGCACTTCCCCTTCTTGAAAAAAGTACGACGGACGCTGTACACCTGAATAGGGATGAAGATGGTAATAGGGGAAAGAGTGTGAAATATGTATTTAGATGCCTTACTTCCGAAAAGTGGAAGAAAGTTTTGATTGAATAAGGATCGTTCAAGTTTTCCCAATGTGGAAATTTTCTCCGAAGTGCTAGTGGCTCAGGTGCAAACTTCTTGCGTTTCTTTATTGCCATAATATCCAGCGGATCTTTTACCTTTCTTCCTTAAAAATTTTTATCATTTCGAAGGTGAAGTACGGATATAGTCTACTCTAAATTTTTTAAACGTGGAGACTTTGTGTAAAAAAGCTCTTTGCTGAAAATGAGGACACCTGTTCCAAGCTTGTTGGGTGACAAGGGTTTAAAATTCCTGAGGAAGGGTTGTCGCTGATCTATAACCGGAATCGGGTTGTGGTCGTACATCCGTAGAAGGTCGATAGCGGTTTTGTAATTTCCGCCGAATTTCATGTCGCAGAAGGAGTTTGGTACTTTTCCAGGAAACATATTGATGATGTCTATGACAATAAATCGATCGCCCATAATCGATACTCATGCTCCGCTCAACCACTAAATGACCCACCTATAATGTACCTCCCTTGATTTTGGGGTTAATATCGTTTTAATCTATCAATATCCAAGATTCCCTCCCCTGCTTCCCTTCACTTACACTCCTGCTACTTCCCCTTCCTAATTTCCTCAGCTTCGCCGCCCCTCATTACCCTCATTTCCACTACTTCCTCTCATTCCCACTACTTCCCCTCATTTGCACTACTTCCCGTCGACCCATTCCCCCTCGAACCGTACCCTCATTTCGCCTCACTCCCCCTCAACTCCCAGAATTCTCCTATCATCATTTCCCCTCTCTTCCCCTCTCTTCCCCTACTTCACTCCCTTAATTTCCACTTACAACCCCTACATTTCCACTTACTACTCCTACTTTCCCTCCACCCGTTTTCTCCCACTTCCTCAAATTTCCCTATACTCATTTCCCCTCACTTTCCCTCTTTGGAAAAAAGTACGACAGAGGAACGGAAGAACATCTGATCGACTCTATAATGGTTTCTGCCCGGGGCTACGAAACCCTAAAAAGCGACCAAAAGGGGCTAATTTCTGACTCAAAAGGTGACTAAAACTTGACTTTAAAAGAATTTAAGGAAATTCAAATAAAATTACCACGATTCCAGATGAATTTTAACGAATACAGGATAATTTTATGTGAAAATTTAGCGGAATTTAAGGAAAATAAAAAAATTAATGACTTTCATAAAAATTCATGGTGAATTTGAAAATAATAAAGTGAATTGAAAACAATTTAGAACAATGAAAAAATTGATTGAATTCAGTAAGTTTGAAATATGTTCAGGAAATTAAGAGGGATTCAAAGAATTTGAAGAAAAATCCTTCAAACTTTGTACGGCTCTTGAAAATTACTTGTTGAGTTCACAGCTCAAAAGGAGCTCAAAAAAGAGGAAATAGGGTAATTTTCTGACGAAAAAGGGGAAAATAGGGGAAAGATTAAACATTTATTTTTACACGTCGAGAAGAAAAAACAATCTTTTTATAAGAAATGTGACATTTAAAAAAAATTTTCAATGATTTTTCAATGATTTCTGCCATTAAAGAATTTATTTTTAAAAATTGGATACTTTCAATGTAAATTTCAAACTACTCTCTTCAGTAGAGCGAGGTAAAAATACTAAAATTAGTCGAATCGTTTGAGTATTAATTTGTGGGTCGACATCCAAAGTAAGTGAAGAAACACATTTTTTAATTGGTAAATATCTTCAGTTGTCTTTTTGAAATTTACAATTAAAAACTGTAATGAATCGAAAAAAAATTTGTCTTATTTAGACTTTTTTTAAATGTACAAAAGCATGTTTTTTGGATTGATTCGAACCTGAAATTTATTCAGCTTTAATCAAAGAAACATGTTATTATTCTTTATTCATGAGAAACATTTTTTTCATGGTGTTTATGACATTCCAAAATCGCAAAAGAGATAGGAAATCCCAAAAATCCGAACTCACGACAACATTTTTTTCCGAAAAACCAAAATAAAAATAAGACAAGTTTTGAACAAAATAGTTCAATTGTTGAATTAAGAACATCAGTTTGTAACCGAAAATAGAATAGTTGAATTTTCGTTTCAAAAAATTAATTTTCAATTGAAAAAACTGAATTTTCGCAAAAATTGTTGAATGTTGAAGCCTGAAAGAAGAATTTTCTACAATGCAGTTGATTTTTCAACACAAAAATATGAATTTTTCACAAATTACATTAATTTTTAACCGAATATTTGAATTTTCAAAATAAAAAAGAACAACTTTAAACAAAAAATGGAATTACTACATTTTCAATTGACAAAACTAATTCTCAAATGAAAAAGCCAATTTTCTATGAAATTATTTAATTTTTGAGAAAAAAAAGAACTTTCTAAAATATATTTGAATTTTCAACTCAAAAATATCAGCTTTTAACAGGAAAAATAATTTTCAATCGAAAATTGCAATTTTCAGTTGGAAAAAATGAATTTTTCACAATGTAGTTTGATTTTCAACCCAAAAGACAGCTTTTCAACAAAATAAATATATTTTCAACCAAATAGTTAAATTTTTAACCAACTTTCCCCCAAAAAATATAACTTTTCAAGGAAATTTGAACTTGCAACAAAATAGATGAATTTTCGACTAAAAATGATAAATTTTCAAACACAAATGGAATAGTTCAACTGTGAGTTTAAAAAAATTAATTTTCAACGAAAAAAAAATTTTCAACAATAGTTAAATTTTCAAGTGAAGATTTAAAAAAATTAGAAATCGCTCCAGTTAAAACATTCAAAGTTGCAGTTAATGAATTTGAAATATAATATAAAAGGGAAGACTGTGCACCCTGTACTTGGAATAATAAAATTGATTTTATATGGCGTTTATGAATCTGTTCATAATTAAATAATTTATAGATTTTGACGTTAAAAATTGAACTATTTTAATTCGAGAGCCTTAGTAATTAATGACATTTTTGCAACCGATTGAAGCTTCAAAATCTTTTTTCAATTTTCCAAAACATTTTGATTAATGTATTCATAATTAAATGCTTTCATTCAATTTCAAATCCTATTCAAATATTATTGCATTCTAAAATACTCCATTTTATAAGCATTAAGTTTGAAATTTTTAAATTAAAAATAAGAATAAGAAATTATAAATCAAACATTCAAAAATAAACTAAATAGAATTGAAACTATTTAAAATAAAATAAACCTCGAATCGTTCGAATTTCAGGGTGCTGAATGTAAACTTTGAAATTTGCATTGTTTCATTTTTTTTAATTTTCAATTTGTAAATGACAGTTTTTAAGAAACAACTTATAATCACTAAATTGTACTATTTTTAAGTTGAAATGGTTTGAAAATGATATAATTTTGAGCACTCACAAATTTCTCTGAAAGAACTCTGGAAACGCTTTGAGATTCGCTATATCTGTTATAATAAATTTAAAATAAGAAAATAAAAATGAAATATTCAAAAATAAACAAATTGAAATTGAATTATTTAAAATGAAATAAGCCTCGAATCATTAAAATTGCAGAGTGCTGAATGCACACTTAAAAATTTGCATTGTTTCATTTTTTTTTAATTTTTAATTTATAAGTCACATTTTTGAATTTGAATGTTTCGATAACAATGTAAAATCCTTTAATTGTAGTGTTTCAACTTAAATTTTTTTTTTCAATTATATAATTTGAACATTTAAAAAATGTATTGATCCATTCTTCAAACTATTTTATTTCCTGAAACGCATTCTCTCCTTTGTCTGCTTAGTCAAGCTTTGTTTATAAAATACCGATGCGGACCGACATCAGTTCTCTAAAAGAACACACTGTGTCGCACTTATGTTACGCATCTATATTTAGAATTAGGCGAATCATATTTCATGAAGAAGAATATTAAAAATTGAAATTTCATTATGAAAAATTCATTATTATTACACATCTAAATACTCAAAACTTATGAGAAAAATATTGAAAATTGTTTCTTTTTTCAAAATTAGACGCAGCATATTTTTCTCCTGTTTGTAAATAATTTACAATTATTTAAACAATTATAATTCATTTGAGAGAGAGAGAGAGAAGCAAGCCTCCGTTCTGTGACATGAGACAGCGCGTGTGTCAGAGGCCTGCGTTACACTTTCTAGTCTTGGTTTCATTCGAATCAGGCGCACCTCCCCATACCGAGGTCTAAGATGTTTACACATCAAATACTCTGAAATAAAAAAAATCCGTTTAAAACCACCCTGCTATTCAAATCAACTAATGGTGAAAATAAAATAAAACTTATGGAACACTTCTGAATAATAATTTCTCATATTTATACACAATGAACGATGGATAGGGGTACTTCATGAACCGATATACTCGAAATTGATTAATGGTGTCGTTAAATAAAACTGTTTTATTTCCTCCACTGATTAATATTCATAAAGAAATGTCGAAGAAGTAAATAAACGATTGCTATTACTCCTACTAAGATAGGAGCTCAAGCACTAAGAAAACTTTATTTATGGCCGTGATTGAATTGCATTTCCTTCAAGTATCGGACTGGAGTATGTACAGCGTCAACGGAAATGTCGAAGTCTGCTGGACTCTTGAATAGAGTTTGAGGCTGGTGCTTGGTGAACAATCCGGAGAAGCATAAGTAAACATAATTTTGTTAGTGGACAATGACTTTGCTTGTCAGACAGACAGGAGTTCGTTAGACAAGAGAATAATCGGGAAAGGAATTTGTCGAAACCGGGTAGTTTGAGAGTTGAACAAATTGTTCAAATTTTAGGCATCGCAAATACTATCAAAATCTGAATCGAGAAGTTCCTAAGTCTTTGGATCTACGAGGTCTGCTCGGAAAGTATCCCACCTTGTGCTCTAACTTTGTACCTAATTGTGCTGTTGTCAAAAATAGGTATTTGACATTTAGGGCGGACATCTGTGAAGCCCCCTACTAATCGCACAGGCGGAAAAATTCTATATAGTTTATACGTAATGTATTATGTATAGGCACTATATAAAAAATTATATATATTTTATGCATAATCGGCGATTCACAATTTATATAATAGGAACATAATATTTCTTCATATAATTACCTTGTTGGATACGATTTAAGTATGTCATTGAGTCCGGATGGTATAAAGGTGCATAATATCGGTACTCCTCCGAAAGTGACAACGATCCCGGTGTACCTAATCATGCACCAGGTTGATAAAAGCAACGTCTACAGGAATTTTTTCAACATTTAAACTTCGATGACAAAAAGATCAAATTATAATGTAGTCGCGCCGACCCTGGTGTACCTGATCATGCACCAGGTTGCTAAAACCATCTTCTACAGGAATTTTCCAAAAATTTAAAGTTCGTGGATGAAAAGATCGAATTCAAATGTAGTTGCTCCGACCCTGGTGTACCTGATCATGCACCAGGTTGCTAAAAGCATCGTCTGCAGGAATTTTCTCAACATTTAAACTTCGATGATAAACAAATCAAATTCCAATGTAGTTGCGCCGACCCCGGTGTACCTGATCATGCATCAGGTTGCTAAAAGCATCGTCTACAGGAATTTTCTCAAAATTTAAAGTTCGAGGATAAAAAGATCAAATTCCAATGTTGTTGCGCCAACCTTGGTGAACCTGATCATGCAGCAGTGTCGGTGCAACTACAGTGGAATCCGGTCTGTTTATCATCGAACTTTAAATCTTGAGATAATTCCTGTAGACGATGCTTTTAGCAACCTGGTGCATGATCAGGTAAACAAGGGTCGGCGCAACTACATTTAAATTCGATCTTCTTATCATCGGAATTTAAATTTTAAGAGAATTTGATCCGTTTATCATCGAAGTTTGAATGTTGAGAAAATTCCTGTAGACGATGCTTTTAGCAACCTGGTGCA
>CAKNXH010001891.1:0-12724 GCA_932178445.1 Andricus quercusramuli | reverse complement strand
AATGTTGAGAAAATTCCTGTAGACGATGCTTTTAGCAACCTGGTGCATGATCAGGTACACCAGGGTCGGCGCAACTACATTAGAATTTGATTTGTTTATCATCGAAGTTTAAATGGTGAGAAAATTCCTGTAGAAGATGCTTTTAGCAATCTGGTGCATGGTCAGGTACACCAGGGTCTGCGCAACTACATTTGAATTCGATCTTTTCATCAACGAACTTTGAATTTTGAGAAAATTCCTGTAGACGATGCTTTCAGCAACCTGATGCATGATTAGGTACACCCGGGTCGTTATCACTTCCGGAGGAGTACCGATATGATGCACCTTTATACCGTCCGGACTCAATGACATATTTAAATCGTGTCCAAGAAGGTAATTATATGAAGAAATATTATGTTCCTATTATATAAATTGTGAATCGCCGATTATGTATAAAATATATATAATTTATTATATAGTGCCTATACATAATACATTATGTATAAACTATATAGAATTTTTCCGCCTGGGCGACATGGACCTGCGAATCTTCAGTTGAATAGAGTACGCAGTTGCGTAAACGTGTACCAACGTACGCGTCGCACTTCAGGATGGCGGAACGCACCGAGCAAAGAGGTTGCATTAAATTTTGCCAAAGAAGCTTTAAATTTTTAATTTATCATAAAGAATCATCGTGAAAGCACTAAATCTATTATTAAGTCCTGAAGACTTTAAGAGTCTTTGAAGAAACTCTATTTTCTCGAATAAATTCTTTGAAATTCGATAAAGAATTCTATGTACATATATCAAGCTCTTCCTGCTTGAAATATTAAAATGACTATAATAATTGAACAGCAATATTATGAGTTGAAGGGGAAAATCCATTTATTTCAAATGTATTTAGGAATCTTTGAAAATAACGGGTCAAGGGAACCGTCATCAGTTTAATTTGCCTATCATTGCAATCATTACGTTTGCATCAATTAGTAAATGTGGAATCAAGTTCAATAGTCTACTGATACACCTAAGCATTGGGCACCTTAAACAAATATTTGATTGGCTCGAGACACGACTAATGTGAACATACAAGATGGTTCAACTAGTTAGCAAATTACATTGCAAACCTGCTCCACCAATTAACTAACTTTGCATTTGAATTTCAAACAAATAATGATACTGACAACTGATCTTAATACATGCAGGTTTAGTATGTATTAGCATTACTCTATTTAAATAATGATTTATTTTTAATTAATTGAGTTTTGATGTTATTCTTTGATGTTATTTTTTGTTGTTTTGAGTGATAGCTTTTTATCGATGGAATGTGGTTTAGACTATGTAGATCAAAAACCGCTATTCCATTGACAAAAAACTAGATGTAATCTTAGATGTATAATGTGAAATTAACCAACTTCTAGATCATGCATGGAATTTGTTTAATTTTTCTACTAGCAATTTGTGAAATTTTGCGTTCAAAATGGTCCATTTTCAATGTTTAACTCATACTACTCCAAATGGCAATCTATCTGAATTTGAAACATTCAAAATTTAACAACTTATTCTCAAACTTGTTCTCAAAACGCTTCTAAATTGTACTTCAGAATTTTCAAATATCCACAAATTGTTAACATAAATATAAAATATTCTAAAATTTTAGATTATTTTTCAATCTTTTCAAAATATCAAAATATTTTTAAAATCATTCGAATTCTTTCCAAAATCAAATAAAATTATGCATAAGCTTCTAAACTTTTTAAATAGCTTTCAAAATGAATAGTGTTTCTCCTAAAAATTAACAGAAATCTGCATAATTTGAAAATTGCCTTAATATCTTCCGAATTCTTTTCATTTCCGGGTTTTTCCCAGTCATGTTTTTCAAATTTACCGATCAACTAAAAGTAACATATTCATACTTTCCGCTAACTGCAAACATTCATTTTAATTCAAGACGTTCATTCTAAACCTCCTTCAGCACAATAGAGCAGAAAATTGCAAAATAAATTAATTTCGAAACAAAAATTAAAATTCTGCACTAAAAAATATCAATTTTTAACAAAAAATGGAATAATTAAACTTTCAGTTGGAAAAATGAATTTTTAACCAAAAGTAACGGATTTTCGAGAAAGTAATTCTATTTTAAAATGAAGTGATGAATTTTTAACTAAAATGATGAATCTTCAACTGGAATAGTTGAATTTTTAAACCAAAAAGATGAGTTTTCAACTAAAACAATGAATCTTCAACTGAAATAGTAAAATTTTCAACATCAAAAAATTAATTTTTACTAAAAAAGATAAATTGTTAACCAAAACTTGAATGAATAACTTTTAAGTTAAATAAATTAATGTTCAGCCAAACAAATGAATTTTCAACTAAAGCTATGGAATATTCAATTAGCATGAGTTAGATTTTCAGTTAAAAAAATTACTTTCCATAAAAAAACTAACTTTCAACAAAAAAAAAACTAACTTTCAAAAAATTAGTTACATTTTTAAACAAAGTGATAAATTTTCAATTACAATTGTAAATTTTTATCTGGAATAGTTGAATTTTGAACCAGAAGGATGACCTTTCAAACTAAAATGATGAATCTTCAACTATAATAGTTGCATTTTTTACCAGAGATGAATTTTCAATTAAAAAAGATCGTTTTTCAACCAAAAATTCAATAATTAAATTTTTAATCAAAAAATGAATATCCGAGCAAAGAGATACATTTTTGGTGAAATATTTTTCAATCAAATAACTCAGATTTCAACCAAAGAAATGAATTTTGAATTAGAGTGATGACTCTCCAACAATAAAAAATTAATTTTTCACCAAAAAGAGTTCAACTTTCAACCAAAAGACAATTCTCAACGAAAAAAAATCGATTTTCAACAAAATATGTGCATTTCCAACGAAATAGTGCAATTTTCGATTTAAACGACAAATTCTCATCCTAATTATTAGATTTTAAACAAGAAAGGATCAATTTTCAACCAAAAATGGACATTCAAATTTTCAGTTGAAGGAATGAATTTTCAACCAAACTGATAAATTTTCAACTAAAATGATGAATCTTCAACTGGAATAGATGAAGTTTATACCAAGAAGATGAATTTTCAACTATATAGATTAAGTTTCTACACAAAAGGCGAATTCTTCATGAAGTATATCAATTTTCAAAAACTAGTTTAATTTCTAAATGAAAAATGTAAATTTTCAACCAAATAGTTAAAATTTCATCCAACTACTGGAATAGTCAAATTTTTAGTTCAAAAAATTTACTTTCAATAAAGTAGTTACATTTTCAACAACAGATTAATTTTTAAATGAAATGATGAATCTTCAAACAATATAATAATTTTAACAAAAAATTTTAACTTTTAACCAGTAGTAGAATTTTTAACTACAGACAGATGAATTCGAATTTCAACCAAGGAAGATAAATTCTCATCGAAAAATATGATATATAGTTCGACATTCCAACAACAAAAAAATTAAATTTTAATTTAAGAACTAGCAATTTTAGCTAAATTGCCTTTTTTATCAGGATTCATAATAATTCAATTATTATTAGCTCTTTTTATACATTTCATATACGAACTAATTATTATTTTATTGTTATTCCCTAATTTTCCCGGCTCTAAAGCGCCAAATTTACTGAAAAAATTATAATTTTTACATTTTTCACAAGTTTTTAAATAACGCGATTAATGAATTAATTTATTTCGTTATTTCGGGCAAACAATGTAACCAAAAGTAACCTTTTAATTAAATAAGTACTTTTTTAGTAACCGCGGATCAAGAAAGTAACTAAGTTACTAAAAAAAACCCGTTCCGAGCCCTGTAATCTCTTTAAAAATGTATGCGAGATCTCGTGAGTACAACTTTTAAGAAAAGTAGAAATATTCAAATTTGTCTTATCACGATTAAGAAAAATATATTTTATTCCACAGTTGACCGAAATGGCCACCATTCGCCCCTGAAAATAGGGGCAAAAGTAGCATATATTTCCCGTAAACTGAAATTGCGGGGCGAAATGAAAATTAGCGTGACGAAAGTAAAATTTGCGGGGCGAAAATAAAATTAGCGGGGCGAAAGTAATTTTAGCGGCGCGAAAGTAAAATTTGCGGGGCGAAAGTAAATTTAGCGGGGCGAAAATAAAATTTGCGGGGCGAAAGTAAATTTAGCGGGGCGAAAGTAAAATTAGCGGGGCGAAAGTAATTTTAGCGGCGCGAAAGTAAAATTTGCTCGGCGAAAGTAAATTTAGCGGGGCGAAAGTGAAATTAGCGGGCGAAAGTAAATTTAGCGGAGCGAAAGTAAAATTAGAGGGGCGAAAGTAGAATTTGCGGAGCGAAAATCAAATTGACATTTTTTTCTTTTTTTGGTCAACGGTCGCCATATTGAAAATCTGAGTTGCTCCGAGTGGACCAGAATTCGAGCCGGGAACAAAGCTACAGAAAAATGCGTCGGACCCGCTTTTCAGGGCTAAAAGGTGGTCACGGTCGAGAGTGGAATAAAATACTATATATAACACTGGACGAAAGTAGACTTTTCCCTCGGGCAGTAAACCGAACCGCGGGAAAAATCTGTTTATTTCGCCCCTTGTTACATAATGTACTAATCCAAAACTTTGAATGTGATTCCCGGCCCGAATTTGTATTCCCGGTTAATTCCCGGGTTTACTTTAATTTCCGGCTATTTCCCAGGGTCAGACTGCGGACTTTAAAATTTCTTACCCTTGAGTTCTTTGTTAGTGACTTGGTCGGGTCGAAAACTGGCGATTTCTTTGCGGTCCCCGATGATAAAGTGAATATTGATGAATTCCTCGTCGGCGTCGTTGCTGCCTGTGCCGTTCCTGGTCTCGTGGTCCATGGCCACGATGGGCAGTTTTTTGGTCGATCGAGGTCGCACCTTTTTGATTTCCCGGTTTGGAGGAACCTGGCCTGGCTACGGGACGTGCTTCTTCAGGGGGTTGTCGGGTGACGTACTGCCCCTCCTTCGACGGGCTCATCGTCGCATCGCCACCCTGGCACCCCTGCCGCTCCCAACGAGGACTGGCCCCGAAATTCCCGAAATCTTCTGCAACCCCAGGAGAGACAAACACCACCGAGAAGAACTCGATAACCACCGTCGGCAATCCACGACCGATGTCGACTCTGCTTCTACCTGAACCCTCCACGCTACGTCATTATCCATTCTGAAAAAAGAAACAAAACATATTTTCAACTACTTATATTTGTTGGAACCAAGGGCCTACCTCCTCTCTGGTTTAAGTTTTTTATGAAAGTATAATAAAGCAACATAATTTTTTTTAAATTTTAATTAAAGATAATACACCCCACTCTAGATTTAGGAACAGTGTCAAGGGTTGGCTGCAAATAGCCTTGTTCCTAAATCGGGAAACTTGAAACGTGAACAGTCGCCTTAACCGATTCCAGGTGAAATGCACAATATTGCGCAATATACTCGACTGCGTATTCATGCACTGCGACCCTTCCGAGGCGAAAGTCGGAAACGTCTTTTGCCCCTTGAGCTGAGTAACTGCGTGGGCCAGTAATTCTAGGAATTCCTAAACCGCGAGTTCTTGAACCGAGAGTCGGGTGTGCTCTAGAAAGATATAGTGAGTAGGGTGGATCGAAATAAATTCTGGGATTTGAAATCGCTAAAATGCAGAAATGTAGCGTATGGGCGTCCTAAAAAAGTATACTTAATATGGAATCGATAAAAATTCAGCTGGGTCACCCACGCTAAAAATTTGTTTGAAAATATCTTGTTTGCAGAGTTTGTTTGCAGAGCATGAATCACAGAAAAATAATTAATTTCAATTTTAATTTATGAATACGTATGATATCTTGAATATTAATTAAATAAAATTAGAAAATATAACTCCTCTCTCATTTCGGAAAAAATTCTTATCACCGTTGTAAAAGAAAAAAAAAAATTCGGGTACCTCCTTGAAAACTTTCTTGTATTTAAACATTTATCTGCGCATGTGTGGCTCTTTCAGTACAGGAGTACAGTAGAAAAAAAATCCATTGAATGCCAAATTCAAAATTTTGAAAATTTGATCTAATTTCAATTTTAATTTCTGGGTTCTCCTGTTTAGACAGATATCAAGATTTTTTTTCGAAAATAGGGGTGAATTAAATAGGAATTATCTCTTAGAAATTAATTCATTTAATTCCGTAAAAAAATTGGGAAGACTTTTTTAACCTTAAGGTATATGAAGCCGGAACTTGCGACTTAATATGAAGCCAGAACTTTCGACTTATACATTAGTTGAGAAGAATATTGGTCTCTACTCGATTGGTGACGTCACAACGAAGTAATGTGGCATTTAGTCCTCTAGAGAACTAAGTAATCCCATGCGCATACCCAATCTACCCCTTCTCCTTGAAACTGCGCATCGCAACTTAGATTCTGCTGAACTCTCGCTCGTTCCGCCGCGTTGATTGGGGAAAGCATCGTATGCAACAAGCTACTATTAAAAAATAATTTATTTTAAAGACGGTCCTAATGATTTTTTTAACTTGAGGCCTGCAATAGTAGGAAGTCGTTCCCGAAATTAGTCGAACATACTTCACGGTCCTTCCCCTATTCCCCTTTTAAAAAATTACTCTTTTTGCCTTTTTTCGTTTTTTTTCTCACTTAAACGTGAACTATATTAATAGAGACCAATAAGAAAATCCAACTATATATTTTTTAAAGCGTGATAAACAGCTCAAGGTCACTGCAAGCCATGCCCGAAACCGAGCTTATTTCGGGAGTTGAGTGTACTTGAGAAAATAAAATCTAACTGTAAGGGAAAGGTGCCTTTAATATATTCCACTTATACCTCTTGAATGCAATTTTTTTGTATCAGAAATAAATGGACTAGAAAAGCGTGCAACTATTCCTTCAATAACCAATTTGAAAATATTAAATGCATCCTATCAGGAAAGAATTTTCTTTAAACTTTCTGGAACGTGTCTACTAAAACGTGACGATTGTCTTGAGCTCGTGTTTGGAATACTGGATGAACATCCTGGAATCCTTCGGAATCAAATACAAAGCACTCGGTCATCCGTGATATTCCAGTTATCCAATACGAGGAGTCATTTCGACCAAGCCAGTTGAATTACTGAAGAGTCTGCGCAAAATTTTTGTCGTGAATCGACTCTGAATGAAGGAATAAAATTCTCTGTGAAATACCCAGGTGACTAAATTTGCCAGAAAAAGAATGTCGGAATAAAAACATATCGTGTGGGTGTAACATCCGAACTGAGTTCATCTGGAGAAAAGCTTCCAGTGCGTCCAGGATTCTCCCAAAAATTAATGAGATTATGTCACGAGTTGAAAATATAAAGATTTTTTAAATTCATTGCACTCGAATGAAAAATTTGTATTTTTTAAACATTTCATCAGAGAAAAACAGTAAACTCAGCTTTGTTGGTATAAATAATTAATTTAAAAATTAAATTCTGTCCGAACTGGGCCTAAAATGTTGCATAGGCCGACCAACTTTTATAGTATTTTAAATAAACTTCAAAGTTTACTTAATGAATTATTCTTTAGTATATAAATTATTCAAATACATTTTTATTTACCACAGGCTTCGTAGTATTTTCCTTGTTCTTCTTTCCCATTTTTCTCGTTTTTCGACTTAAATTTGAACTGAATTATTAGAAAAGAGAGTTCAACTATACAGTTGAAAATTCGTCTATTTCGGCTGAATTAAATAATAATTTATGGTTAAAAGTTTAAATTTTTTGTGCTTGAAATATAAACTAATAATTATACATTTCGTTAAGAATGTATCTTTTTTTGTTTGAAAATTCAACTAATTGATTAAAACATGAACTCCTTTGTTGAAAAATTCAGTTTATCGGTTGAAAATTAGTTTTTTAAATATATTTGTGTCTTAATTAAAAAATATGAAATAATTTAGTTTAAAATTTAACTATTTCATTTTTGGTGAAAGATTCATCTTTTTTAGTTGAGAATTCAACTTTTTGTTTAAAAATTCAAGTATTTTGTTGAAATTCATCTATTTTTATTCCATTCAACTGTTTTTTTTTTATTTCAAATTAAAATCTTTTTTGATTAAAATAGCAAGCATTCCATTTTTCGTAAAGAATTCATTTTTTTTATTGAAATGTAATTATTCCATTTTTGGTTCATAATTGATCATTTTTAGTTGAAAGATATAATATGATATATTATATAATAAATATGAAATAAATGATATAATATGATTTTTTTATATGTATTGTTTTAAATTTGTCTTTTTCTGGTAGAAAATTAATCTTCTTGGTTACAATTCGTCTTTTTATGAAAAATCTACTGTTTTTTTAAAAAGTGAATATGTTTAAGTTAAAAATTCAACTTTTCAGTTGAGAATACGTCTTTCTTGTTGAATTTACCTTTTCTCGATTTAAAATTAAAACCTTATATGGTTAAAATATCAACCATTATATTTTTTGTCGAAAATTCATATTTTTTTATTGAAAGCCCAATTACTTGGTTGCAAGTGAAACTACTTTGTCAAAAATTAATTTTGTTGTTGGAAATTCATGATTTTACGTGAAAATTTATCATTTTGGTTAAATAATTAACTATTTTGTTCAAAATTCGTGTTTTATGGATTAAAAATTAATTTTTTTATTTAAAATTTATTTATTCTACTTTTGATCGGAGATGTATCTCACTGGTTGAAAAGGTCATTATTTTTTTAAAAATTCTTGTATTTTGTTGAAAATTCGTTTTTTTTTCAGTTTAAAATACATTTTTTTTACCTAAAATTTAATTAACCCAATTTTGGATGAAAATTTATCATTTTTAGTTGAGAATTCAAATATATGGTTGAAAATTCACGTGTTTTGTTGAAAATTCGTCGTTTTTGGTTTGAAAATTAATCTTCTTGCTTGACAATTTGTTTTTTTTTAATGAAAAATCGACTGTTTCCTAGATAAGCTAATCTGTTGGTGTTGATAATTTAACTATTTTGTTAAAAACACGTATTTTTTGTTGAATTCAACTTTTCTTGATTCAAAATTCAAACCTTTTTTGGTTGAAATATCAACTATTACAATTTTCGTTGCGAATTCATATTTTTTAATATAAATAATTTGATATGAATTTAATAAATTAATCATCTTGTTTGAAAATTCTCCTTTTTTTTGGTAGAATTCAACTGTTTTTGATTTTTAATCAAAAATCTTTTCTCACTGAAAATGTTTCTTTTGTAGTTAAAATTTTAACTATTTTGTTAAAAATCAATTTACTCTGTTGAAAATTCTTTTTTCGTGAAAAATATGTTTTTTTGGTTGGAAATACGTCTTTTCGTTTGAAAATGCAACTATTTGTTCAAAACTTACATCATTTGGTCAAAAATAAAATATTTTTACTTGAAACATTAAGAATTGAAAGGCTTGTAAATTAAATTTAATATAGCACCCATATGAGTTTTACTTTTTTAAAAATTTATTCCTCTATTTTCGTGAAAAATCTCGTTATGGGCATGGATCCGAAAAGAGTTTTCTAAATATTTACTTGAAATTTCTCAACCCTCTGCAAATATATTCCTGTTTGAAATGAGCAAAATTCACTTAAATTTCCATGCAGCCAAAAAACAAACATAACTTACCACGAAGGAATCTCTCTTCCCAGATCGTAATTTATGCAGCGATATTTGTCTCCTCGGAAAGTTCCATGCTGTGAAACTTTTCAGACTTATTTCACACCTTTCAAACTTTTTGCCGGCATACAGCTTTTGTGATTAAAGAGTAATTTTTTCACCTCATTCAATTTTTAATAAAATTCTGAAGAATCACACAAAATGATGGAACCTGTCAGGGTATGTAGGATGGTTTCTCGAAGGATTTATCAGGTTCATTTTCTGGTATCAAAGCTCTTCGCCTGGGGTGATTGCTAGAGAGATTAATCAGCGACCTGGGTCAGAGCAGTATTGCAAAACGAACTTGTTATTTAAATAAACAACACGGAAATTCTCAATTTCTTCATATGAACTGCATGATAGAATCGAGTAAATAACTCTTACCCCGAAAGGGTTATTGGTATAATATAAATAATAATAATAATAATAATAACTTTTCAGCAGGTTCAGATGAAGGAAATATTGTTTATGCATCTGAATGGAGTCTAACGTTCCAGAAAGACGCCAACTCTTTTACCATCTCGGGTGAACTGTAAGCGCATCTTTTACGATAAGTGAAAAAGGAAAAAGCTTCCCTTGGATGCAATACCAATTTATGTCTTCGCGGTAATCTTATTGCGATGTGCAAGCAATATCCATCTTCCATTTTGCGATATTCATTCATGGGGAATATTTTTCATTCTATGAAAGTAGATATGGTTGTTAGGCCACATGATATTTTTCCAGGGTTCTAATAGTGAAAAAAAAAGTGTGACATTGGGGCCACACGGCAGAAGTGAAACTTTACGTGCGCTTGGCATCATATAGTTATAGTGTACACTAATGCATTAGGGATGCGTATAAGTGTAAACGAGAGGAAGCTTGCATAGTTATGGAGTAGTCGGGATATCTAATATTGAGAGAGAGAGAGAGAGAGAGAAAAGTGAGAGAGAGAGAGAGAGAGAGCATACTGCTTGGCTTAGCTTGGGAATAGTGGGGATATCGAAGAGGAGTCTTCAGAGAAATTGCGAATCGCCGCACAAAAGGGAGACGCGGTTAAAGATAGAAGGTATAGAAAATATACTCATAAGAGAGAGACAGAGAAAGAAAGTGAACCAAATTTTAATTTGAAATCAACTCAAATCGGTTCGTCCTGAACCAGAATCAGGTATTTTTTATCAGTAATTAGAAATAACAGTTTTTTTGTAACTAGTTACTTGTGTTAGTACCGGTGCAGTTAAATAATAACTTTATAAGTCTGAAAATCACTTTCACATTTTAGACTTCACACTTTTCCCCTATTCCCCCCTTTTCCCCTTTTTTAAAGAATTCTGTTTGACTATAGTAGATGAGCAGGCTGCGTTCTGGACCAATTAGTATTAGTGCTTGTCTGTGTGAGGTGGCCTGTGTGCGTGTGTCCGTGTGAGGCTGGCATGGAGGCCGTGTTGCTCAGCTTCTAGAACATTCTCGAGGGATCCTGAAGCTTCTAGAACATTCCATCATGATGACGTCACAGTAATATTGTGCAATTGTGCCAGCTAAATTCATACAAACAGCTTCAAGGTTATTGCTTATCTGAAGAATGTTGCGTAAATACTTTCAAGGTTATATTTTGCATTGTCCTGGCAATTTCTACTGTTCCTGTCCTGTTTTGTCTATCAATTTGATTTATTGCTTCCTTACAGATATCATATTCAACTAAAAATTCCTGTCTTTATTTCGCTAGCAAATAATCAGTGAGAAGCATTCTTAGGCAGTCTAGAACCTTCTATAACTCAAATTATACTGCGTAATTTCTGAAATAGCATTTTGATAAACAAGTTCAAGGTTATTTCAATGATTCATTACATTTTGCGTTGCAAAAATTATATCCCAAACGAGTCGTATATAATGTAGAAGCTTCCAGAACTTTGTTGCATCATATGACGCAATCGTTCCAGAAATTGCGTGGTATAATTTGAAGTATTGCATCATATGATGCAATAACCTTGAACTTGTTTATCAAAATGCTATTTCAGAAATTACGCAGTATAATTTGAGTTATAGAAGGTTCTAGACTGCCTAAGAATGCTTCTCACTGATTATTTGTTAGCGAAATAAGGACAGGAATTTTTAGTTGAATATGATATCTGTAAGGAAGCAATAAATCAAATTGATAGACAAAACAGGATGCCATGCATAGCTCTGCGTATCAAATTTCATCTGTTCACCGGAAGCGATGAATCATCCTTGTTTTTCTTGCAATAACTATATGGCGCAGTAGAAATTGCCAGGACAATGCAAAATATAACCTTGAAAGTATTTAAGCAACATTCTTCAGATAAGAAATAACCTTGAAGCTGTTTGTATGAATTTAGCTGGCAGAATTGCACAATATTACTGTGACGTCATCATGATGGAATGTTCTAGAAGCTTCAGGATCCCTCGAGAATCTTCTAGAACCTGAGCAACACGGCCTCCATGCCAGCCTCACACGGACACACGCACACAGGCCACCTCACACAGGCACGCACTAATACTAATTGGTCCAGAACGCAGCCTGCTCATCTACTGACTATTTTCTCGTTTTTTTCACTTAATTGCGAACTGAATTAATAGAACCCAATAGGAAAATCCAAATATTTTTGGTTAAAAGTTGATATTTTTCTTTGAAAAGTCCACTATTATATTTATGATTGGAATTCATCTCATTTTTTTATTGAAGATTCATCTCTTTGGTTGAAAATTAATTTTTCTTCGATGATAAGTAAACTATAATATTTTTTAATCTGAATTCATCTCCTTTGGTTGGAACTAAAAATTCTATACTATTTCGTTGAAAGTTTAATTATTTTTTTGAAAGTGCAATTTTTGTTGAAAAGTCATCTTTTGGTAAAAAATTCATCTACATGGCTGAGAGTTGAACTACTTTGTTAAAAATTCTTTATTTTGGTCGAAAATTAACTTTTCGTTGAAAATTCATATTTTTGGTTACAAATTTAACTATTTTGGTAGAATATTCAACTATGTGGTTGATAATTCACGTATTTTACGAGAAATTCGTCTTAAATTAATTTGGTTGAAAATTCAGCATTTTCGGTGAAAATTCATTTTTTTTGTTCAATATTTAACTATTTTGTTCAA
>CAKNXH010001890.1:283941-295025 GCA_932178445.1 Andricus quercusramuli | reverse complement strand
AAAAAAAAAGATAATTTCAAAAAAGTACCATTTTTCAATAATTCTGGCTAAATTAATAACAATTCAGCGTCAATTCCTAATGAATTCAAGTTTTTGAGAACAAATTTAAATATCTCAAATATTCCACTGACTTCTGTAAAATTGGAGTGAATTTAGAAGAAATCAAGGGAATGCAAAAGACTTCCAAGAAATGTATTAGAATTTTTGAGGAATGTAATCAAAAAAAAATTTTTCAATAAAAAAATTTCCATCAAATGAAGTGAAATGGGATGAGAAACTTCAAAATTCAGGGTACTATAAAGAAAATACAATGAACTAAGTAGAAGTGAGTGAATTTAGAAGAATTTAAGTGAATTCAAACAAATATAGAGTGAATCAAAAAAATGCACCACATATTAGAAAAATTAAAAAGAATTCAAGATAAGTTAATGAAAATTCAGGGTGGATTCCGAATGAATTCAAATGAATTGAAGAAAAAAAACATAAAATCCAAAATATTCCATTTATTTCAGCAAATTTGGAGTTAAACGAGAATAATTCAAGCTAATAGAACAACTTCTTCCAAATTCAAGAAAATTTAATTAAATGCAGATAAATGAGAGTGAACAGAATTGGTGAAGAAGAATCTGATAGAATCCACAAGAATTGAAGGTGAATTTAAAAGTCTTCAGGGTGTATTAAAAAATTGAAAATCCAAGAAAAATCCGTTGAATTCAGTGAATTTCAAAGGAATTTCAAAGAATTCAGGTCAAATTCAAAATAATTCAGAGGAATTCGAAAGAAATTCAATAATTTTGAGAAATCATTGGGTTCCCTATTTCAATGCATTGAAAGAAGTGACTAAATTATAATGACTTCATCTTAAAAAGAGACTAGAAAATGATTTGAATGAGGAAAGAGACAAACAGTGAATTGAGGTAGTTGTGTCAAAAATCAGGTCTCTGCAAAAAAATGTTTTCTATTATTTTAATAATTGAGATGATATCATCCGTTTTATGATATTATCATCGTTCCATGGAAGAAAGGTCATTATTTTAAATGAAATAAGTTAAAAACCTACGATGAATGATTATTCAAAAATTATTTTTTGTAGTTGAATTTTTGTCTCACTGTCGTTTCGTATCATTAAAAAAAATCATTGAATTTTAGTCAATCATGGTGTTATCAGACAAACATTCCCTACAACTCAATTGTTTCTAATTTTTTTTATTGTGAATAATCTTCAAATCTGTAATCTGTTTAAAAAATGTTTTCTTTTTAAAATATTTTTCTAACGATTACAACCATAGAAAAATTATTCTTCAAATTAAAAGCAGTGGAGTTGTAGACAATGTTTTTTTCCGAAAAAACTATCACTTATAAAAATTCAACAATTTTTCAAAAATTGGTAAGAAGCGGTAGAAGAAAAAATTCAATAGTAAAAACATTGCTAAAATGATTTTTTTTTTGTAAATTAAAGAAGAATTTCATTAAGGATCATGTTTTTTGTTCAAAATAACGTCATCAGTAGTATTTTTTTATTCTTAAAATCAAAGAAAAAATATTTCTTTCAGAGATCTGATTTTTTGCACCTGAATACAGATAGAAATAACTAGTTTCTTCTAAAAAGTAACTTAGCCATAACTGGTGTTTACAAATTTTGCCAAGCTTGAAAAATGTCTTGAGTAACCAATCATTTTGCCGGTTACCCGATATAATTCTAATATCGAGCGGGAGGTTTGATGACTCGACTTTTGTAAAACCGGCTGAACTCGGGAGGTGATCTTCTGCAGTTTTCCTCTCCCCTGGCCAAACGTCCAGACAAATGCGAGTACTTCTAATAAAGTCAGATGCAGCCAAGGTACATCACTGGTTTTGATCAAATTAATGCAGTCATTCAAATCACACCTTAGAAAAAGAAAAATTTCACAAGCCCATACCATACAATACTGCAGGACTTAAATGGACCAGCCTAACAAGACAATAATAAAAATAATACCCTGTATAATTTTCATGAACGTTGCATGAAAAATATTCAATATTAATATTGAACTTCCAACATAAATGATCAGTTTGTGTGTTAAAGAGGTTTATAAAAGAATAAAGGTGCCATTTGAAATTGGTTTGGTAATACCCTCCTAATATTCATGGACACATTGTGATAGTCTATCAGTTATATGCTGTGTGTTCGTCACTCCCCAATCGAATTGAAACTTTGGAGTTCATGGTACAAGTTCACCTGAATTCAATTAGGACGTACATGTACTAAGCTCTCACGACTATAATAATTTTATATACATGCCTTTTATGTTAATTAGGAGACGTGAGAAGGGTGGGGGGTGCATACACAATGTTAGCTACTCTAATTAATTGTTAACATAAGAAAGCCAATTTATGTCGAAACATATTTTTTCAATCCTGATCATTTCTTAAAATGTTAAAAAAGACATTTTTGAGAATATCACTTTCATTATTTTGACAATATTATAATTTTGAAAAAACACCGTTATTTATGATAGGCTTTAAAATGTTTTAAAGAATCGTCAATCAGTTTCATTAATTTTTATCAAAGTGATTAGCAAAAGAATTTGTATAAAATATCTTTTTCATCAATAACATGACCTACCTGATGAAAGGATCTTAGTTCTTAATCTGAAATTTTATTTTTAATAGCAGAACATGCAGTCGAATATAAAAATAAATATAAATAATAAATAAAATTTGAAGTAATATGCGGGAGCGTTCACGTCCCGGCATTTTTATTTCCTTGCACTAAAAATATAAACAATTTAAGAATCCACTATTTGGAGAAAGTTTTAATTATAAAGAGTTTTTCAAAATTTTTAAATAATAATTTTGATTCGAAAGTTCTTGAGACTAAAAACAATTTTTGATTAAGTAAAATTTTGGAAAAAGGAAATTATTTCAAATGCAATCAAAAGGAATTGATCATGTATAATTTCAAGATAAAAGCGTTTGGAATTAAATATGTAATTTTAAATTAAAACTGTTCAAGAATGAAAATTTTTTATCAGAAGCTCCCAAAATGGAAAAATTTCAGACAGAAATTTGAAAATGGGACAATTTCACTAAAAAGAAGTTGAAATTGTAGCATTTTCATTTCAAAGAGTTCAAAATTAAACAATTTCTTTCATTAAATGATTTCAGATCGAAATTTCGAAAATAGGACAATTTTGAAATGTTCAAATTCAAATTATTTTGGATTAGAATTTTGATTACTGGATAATTTAACATTCGTAAGGCCTTGAGTTTGTATTACGATTTCATATTCAATGCGTTCAAAATTGAATAATTCAAAAAATTTCAATTTATATAATTTTTAATTCGAAGCGATTAAAAGATGACAATTTGAAATTGAGAACTGAATTGAATGTTCCAAGGTCAGAGCTTCTGAAATTCTAGAATTAAACATTTTTATTGCATAGAAAATTGTAATTAAGTATTCAAATTGATTGGAAAAGTTTTTCTATGATTAAAAAAGATCTATGTGATCCTCACCTTCAAAATTTCAAAAATTTCCATTATCAACCTTTAAAATTGAATTATTGTACAAAAAACGTTTTAAAGGAAGTAATTTTAAATGACAAACAGTGAGAAAATCATTCACTTTGAATAAATTCAAATTATTGAAAAATTGTTCATTGTACTTTTCTGAATTCAAACATTTTAATTTTCATTGCAAAATTAAAGCTAAGGACAAATTTAAAATACAGCGTTTAACAAGAAAATCTAGATCTCTAAAACTGAAACCATTAAAAAATCAAAGAAATTATTCAATTACTAAAGTATCAATTTCAGACAGTTCTATCATTATCTATTTTGATGTTAAAAAAATACATATTTTCAATTATAAATCGCTTAATTTTGAACACTTCATTTCGAATTATTATTCATTTCTGAAATCTTTCAATAAAATATTTTTCAATTTTGAACAATTCATTTTTTTTAAATCCTTAACTGAAAATTGGATAATTTTAAAATGGCATTGAAAATTTGAAAAAAAGAATACAAAACAAGATAGTTATGATTACAAGTTTTGAAATAATTGCCCCCTTTTAAACTTTTCAATTGGAAATTGTTTTTTTTTTTTAAGTTGAGTTTGAAATGTTCAATATTTTTGAACATTAACAAATAAAAGATATTTCAATTTTCAATGCTTGGTTCTAGAATTGTATAATTCAAAAGCTTCAGCTTGACAAAATTATTGTCCTAATTTTTTATTATTTTTTATTTATTCTGGTCGTCCTGAAATTTTTAATAATATAATTTAAAATTAGAATATTATGTAATTGAAAAAATTAACAAATTTGTAACAAAATATTTTCAAAATTATAAAATTTTAAAGCAAAAAACCTTGAAAATAAAAATTGCGAATTCAAAACTATGATTTCCAATTGAAATTAAAGACATTTTAAAGATGATAAATTGATGAAAATTATTAAGTATCATGTCATGTAGTATGCCAAGTGATATTGAAAGTGGTTGTATGTACTTTTTTTCGCTGAAAATTTTTATTTGTATACAAAAAATCACTGTTATTTTTACCGTTTGAGATTGAAGAATTTCAAATACACTGGAACTTGGAATCAAGAACGGTTTCAGGCATTGATTGTATTGGCGGCGATCCTACTTTCAGACTGTCCGAACCTAAGCAGGCAGGGCCGCGTATATCATTTCTGTTTGATTCAGAGCAACTAACGCGTGAAGAGTGTGGCCCTCGAGCCATTTATCACGCTTGATTGAGCAATGCCGCCCTCGCTTTCAGTAGCATGAAACCGCTGCGGCATCAATTCTTCGAATGGTGTAAATCCGGACTGCTTCAATACAAGTTACAGTGTATTTTTAACCTTCAAATTATAATTATTCCACAAACTTTCAAAATAATTTGTTTCATAATAGATTTGATACTTTCACGATGATTCATTATAATAAATTTAAATTTAAAATTTAGAATTTAAAATTTAAAGATTTTTCGGGTTTCAATCGTGTGCGAAACTATGAATGTTGCCGACGTTTCGTGAACATTGCAGTTCACTTCTTCAGGGCTGAAAAAGACTTGATTGGCCAATCAAGTTCAAGCAGTCCCCACCATGGGGCACTCTGGCCAATCACAGGCATCGTAGAGAATACATATATAAGAACAACATAACCTGAAACTTCAGTTTCAGGTCAGCCCTGAAGAAGTGAACTGCAATGTTCACGAAACGTCGGCAACATTCATAGTTTCGCACACGATTGAAACCCCAAAAATCTTTAAATTTTAAATTTAAATTTATTATAATTTGTTTCATAATTGGAAACTTTCAAACTCAGTAAATTAAAACATGAAGGGTTGAAAATTTGCAAATTTCAAATTGGAAAGTAAGGCGTTAAAGATGATACCAAAAAACTGTTACATTAAAATGATAGAAAAAGTCACGAGACAAAAAACGCGCGAAAAATCCAGATATATAAATATAATTATTTCATGATTTAAGTTTCCGCAAAAATGAAAATTTTCAATCGATAAGCAATTAATGTTTTCCACTGAATACCTCTTTATATCGTATTTTGAAATATTCCATTTTTATGTTCTTTAACGTTTCTGATGCAGAGAAGAATTTATACAAGAAATCCATAAAGCATGTACCAGTAATTGTGTTAACAAAAGATTTTTACGTTCTATAATTGGCAGACGCCATGTTCGCAATTAACCCGTTGAAACACAAAGGCGTCCGATAGGTATATGCTTTCTAGGGTCATTCATTTTAAGTGAATATTGGCTTTTCTTCGTTTATTAAAATTACACATGCATGTTCTTCACTTACATAATCTAAAACGCATTGGGTGAGATTAAATTGAAAATCTTTCAATAATATTCAATTTTCATTTCAAATATAGTCTCTACATCTGAATTAGTAGAAAACTACTAATTGTTAGTAGTTTTCTACAATTCAAATAGTGCCGATTCGTTTACTGGTAATTAGTAAGAATATACTAATTCAATGAGTAAGAATAACTGACTAAATGAATTAGTAACTATATCTACTAAAGGAATTGGTAATTGTATTGCTGTTTTCTATTTCAAAGAGTAGTTTCAAGTAAATTTAAAAACTGTTTTCTCAACGAAGAGAATTTTATTGAAATATATTAATAAATTCTTAAATTTGGATTACGTCCGATTAAAAAAAAAGTTAAAGTGAGATGTTATTTTGTCGACCAGGGTAAATTAATTAACTAATTTTTTATGTTAAATATTGCGATCATACTGGTCAAATAATTTTTCTGGTGAAACGAGAAAAAAATCTCCCTCAGCCCGGATTTTCTGCCTGAAAAAATCTGCCTCAGGCAGATTTTTTCTCGTTTCACCAGAAAAATTATTTGACCAGTAGATCGCAATATTTAACATCAAAAATTAATTAATTAATCTACCCTGTTCGGCAAAATAACATCTTACTTTAAAGTATTCAGATTCGGTGAAATGTATTCAGACTAGAATGAGTCACTAAATTCACAGGCTAATTAGACGTACACTTGTCTTTGATTGATTACGGATTCCGCATGCTAGAATACAAAATTTTTATTACATACTTTTAATTAGTATATTATAGTTAATTATTATCAGAGTATAGCTAAATAAAGAAATCATACCTGAAAAAACATTCCCTGACAATTTCAAATTCTAGTCAGATATCTCAAGCTTTTTTCCAGGTGTAATTTTTTATAGTACGGAGCTATTCAAATATTTCTCTTTTTTTTAATCGACTCTGAATAAGTTTCTGGGGATTTAATTAATATTGGTGATTTAGAAATCTTCAACGAATTATATTACAAGATATTCTTAAATATAGTGGCACCCGTAAACAATTAAATAACCCGATAATACCAAAAACATAGTAATTCATTTCTAGAATTCGCCTCTAAAGTCTATGAATTTGACTAAAAATTCAAATAAATTTTTTTTCGATAGTTGATAGTTGAATTTTGAACTACAAAAGATCAGTTTTCGACCAAAAAAAGGAATAATTAAATTCAAACTTAACAAATTGATTTTCCAGAAAAAACATTTTTGAACTAAAATGATAGATGTTTTACTGAAATAGATGAATTTTTGACAAACGAGTAACTTTTAACTAAGTAGTTTTTATCTTCAATAAAAAAGACGAAATTTCAACTAAAATGATGAATACTTAACTAAAATACTTAAAATTTCCACCAAAAACATAAAGTTTCAAATATTAAGATTCATTTTGAAACATAAAGAATAATTTTCTATAAAAAAATACGTCTTTTGAAGAAAATAGAAGGAATCTCAACTAAAAAAGACAAACTATTGACCAAATTGTTGAATCTTCAATTTAAAAAATTAATTTTACACGGAAAAAAGAAACACATATACAGCCAAAGTGATGAATTTTCAACTAAAATGATGAACCATTGATTGGAATAGTTGAATTTTCAACTAAGAATGATAATTTTTCAACCTAAAATTGAATGGTTAAATGGTTGATTTCAAATTTTGTATTATATTAAACCAAAGATATGAAGTTTTAACTAAAATGTTGGAATATTCGACTGCAATAGTTACATTTTCAGTTTAAAAAAAGTTAATTTTCGGTTAAAGTGAAAAAGAATTTTCAACAAAATTCGACCAAAGAGATGAATTTTTAATTAGAATGATGTTCCGAAAAAGATGAATTCTGAACAAAAAATATAGTGGTTAATATTAGAAAAAAAATTTGCAATCAGAAACTTTGAACTTAAAACGATCAATTTTCAAACAATTCGATTCGATAATTTGAGAGTAAATTTTTGAATAAAAGAATTTTCTATTGGGTTTCCTCTTACTAGTTTTACAATGATTTTATGATGGACCAATTTTTTTTACTTTGAAAAATTATTAAAATTGTAATGAAATATCTAATTTTTTATTTCTATCAAAGATTTTATACAACAGTAGATGGTGTATTGAGAGAACATCAACCTTTCTTAATTAAAACTCAAAAATCAGCAGAATGTATTCAGAAAATTATTATATCATGTTTGTTGTGAAAAGGAAAATCATATTTTTGTGCATAATAGAACTGGAAAAAATTCAGGATTTATTAATTTAAAATTGTATTATTACATTTTCAGTTAGGATAAAATGTTTTCACAAAATAGTTCAATTTTCAATCAAACTGATAAATCTTTACTAAAAAAATTAATTCTCAACAAAAAGTCTAATAGTCATTTCTAACAAAAAAATATTTCAATTTTCAATTTGAAAAAAACTGTTAAATTCAACTAAAAAATACGAATTTTCAACAAAAGAGTTGAATTTTCAAACAAGAGGGATTTTTCAATCAATAAAGAAAAAAATTTTATCCAAAATGTTATTAAATTTTCAAGTCATGAAGAAAAATTTTTGGAAAAAGTTGAATTTACAACCCAAAAACAATCAAATTTTTGACAAAAAAAACGAGTCTTCAACCAAGTAAGTCGATTTTAAACTGAAAAAGCTCAATTTTTTAGTAAAAATGGACCAAAGAAATGAACTTTCAACTAAAGTGATGCATTTTTTCATCAGAAAAATATATTTTTAACCAAATAGTTGAATTTTTGACCCAGAAATTAAATTTTCTGTCAAAAAAAGACAAATTATGAACAAAAAATAGAATAGTTTAATTTCAAGTTTAAGAAATTACTTCTTAACCTAATAAAATAAATTTTCAACGAAACGGTACAATTTTCTAACAAACAGATGAATTTTCAACCGAAAATAATAAATGTGTATGAAAGAAGTTTCGATGAAAAATAAACTGGTTAAATTATTGGTCAAAAAAATTAATTTTCAATTCAAAAAAACTAAATTCTAACCAAAGAAAACTGAAAAAATTAATTTTCTATACAAAAAAAAAAGTTTTAACAAAATACATGAATTTTCAACGAAACATTTTATTTTTAATTGGAATTTTCAACCTAATATTTGAATTTCTAGCCAAAAAGGTTAATTTTCTACTCAGAAAGACAAATATTCAACAAAATAGATGCATTTTCAATTAAAAAAGATAAATTTTAAATAAAAAATAGAATAGTTTAATTTTCACTTAGAAAAATAAGTTTTCAAGCAGATGAAATAAATTTTCAATTAAGTGGTTGAATTTTTAACCAAACCAATTAATTTTTTACCAAAAATATTAGATGTTTAAAAAAATTTCTAAACAAGATTTAGTTAAATTTTTATTAAAACAAATCAATTTTTAATAGAAAGCAAACTCACATTCAACCAAAGAAATTAATTTTCAACAAAAAAGATTATTTTTCTATCAGATAAGAATAACTTTCAACCAAATGCATGAATTTTTAACCAAATATATTAACTTTTGATGGAATTTCCAAACAAGTACTTAAATTTTCAACCAAGAAGGTGGAATAGTCACCGAGAAGATTAATATTCTATCACAAAAGAGAAAGTTTCGATGAAATACGGAAAATTTTCCAATAGATACTTACATTTCTAACTAAAGAGGACCAATGTTTAACCAAGCATGGAATGGTTCAATTTTCAGTTTAAAAAATAATTTGAAAAAATGTTACTACAATAGTTCAATCTTGAACAAAAAAAAAAAGATTTTTCAACTAAAATAATAATTCATCAACAAACAAAAATAATTTTTAACCAAGTAGTTCCACTTTTAAGTAAGTAGTTGAATTTTGAACCAAAAAAGGTTTTACACCCAGTACATTCAAGATTTTTCCGTTTTTCATTCTGCGAGGTATTCATCTTGAGAAATATGGAACGCCTTTAAGGTGTAAAGTTGTGAAGTGAAATTTTTCATATTACAGGATCAGTATGTAAAACGAAGCTCAAATTTTTAATATAACTAGCCAAAATTAATCATTTCTGCTAAATGTCATGAAAATGAATGTCACATTTTTCATACTCTGGAGCTTTATTTATAAAATTAAGATAGAAAAACAAAATAATTTAATACATTTATGTGACAAATATGTCCAGAAAACGCTGTTAATGAAGCCTTATAGAAAATTCGAATCAAATTCAAATAATCGAACCGGATTCTACCTTGAATTTATTTTAGCTTGAAATACCTTCCAAATGTATTTTTTGTTTTTCAAATTTCAAAAAAGTAATAAAAGTACGGTGTCAGATTATTACACACGTGGAGAGTCATATATTGTCAATAAAAAGAATAATCTGCCAATTTTAAAGAATTGCAAAGTAAGTGGAAAAAATAGTGTCATTCACCTTAAATTTAGTGGAATTTTCTCGCTACAATGAAGAAACTTCTGTAAATTATATATAATGTTTTTCAAATTTATTCTAATTTCGTCAAAAATCTATAACAAAATGTTGGAAAATAAACAGAGTATTTTCTAAAGAATGGGCAATTAGAGTGTTAGGCTAAGGTTATTAATGTTAATTTATGAGCCATTTTATTTACTTCCTTGAATTATGAAATTTGGACAAGGTGAGTGCATTTAACGATAATATAATGTAGGTTCATGTAAAATTGTATGGGATTTAATAGATGTCATGCTTGACGGGTGATTCTCATATACACATGTATAGAAATGTCCATTGTTAATTAAATTTGAAGTTATGTTTCACTCCGTCAAACACATTATGTGAGACATAAAGGTGGATTACATTTTGCGGTTTTGCTTGTTATTGCTGGCAGAATTAGACAGAGTGTCTGAAAACTTCAGTTTTAAAATTGTCTAATTTGCTCTTGACCAACTTTTCATTTTTCCTGACCATTACAATTAAAATACCAGCACCTTTATTTTGTAATATGTTCAACATTTTAACTTTTATGAATGGAATTAAACCATATTTCAGATACAAATTTAAAATATTCCAATTTATTTTATTTTATAACAAAAATAAAACAATATCTCAGATACAAAATTTAAACATGCAAATTCATTCTTCACAAAAATAACATTTTTCTACCATAAAAGATGACTTTTTAACAACATACTTCAATTTTCGAGTAAAAGAATTGAATTTTCAACAAAATAGTTGATTTTTAAACCAAAAAGAAGATGAATTCCAAAAAAAAGTTTAATAGTTGACATTTCAACCAAAAATATGAAATTTA
>CAKNXH010001890.1:263081-283931 GCA_932178445.1 Andricus quercusramuli | reverse complement strand
TGACATTTCAACCAAAAATATGAAATTTAATTTTAAAACCAAAAGACAAAATTTCTGGACGAGAATCGAATTTTCAACCAGAAGATATGAGTTTTCAGCAGAATAGTCCAATTTTAAACCAAAGAGATAAGCATTCAAGAAAATGAATTTTCAACAAAGTAGTTCAACTTTAATCCACATAGTTGAATTTTCAATTTAAAAAATCAATTTTCAATAAAATAGTTAAACTCTCTAGCAAAGAGATGAATTTTTAACTGACAAATGATTTCCTAACAAAGTTATATAACCCAAATTTTAAACAAAATAGGTAAATCCTTAAGAAAAGAAGATTAGTTTTCAACCAAATGCATTTTCATCCAAAAAATATTAAATTTCTACTAAAACAGATGAATTTTCAAATCAAAAGGAGGAATTTTCAAAAAAAGTTGAATTTTCACCCGAGAAATATTTCAGCGCCACTTTTGATCATCAAAATATGAATATTTTAGACAAGAAGTAAATTTTCAATGGGAATATTTGTATATTCAACCCAAAAAGTCGAACTGTCAACAAAACAGTTAAATTTTTGACCCAAGAGGATAACTTTTTAACAAATTTGTTGAATTAGGAATCAACTAGTTGCATTTCTATCCAAGAAAGATGAAAGTTCTACTAAAACAGATACATTTTTCGAAAAAAAAAAAATCATTGAATTTTCTTCTAAAAAAGATTTCAGTTGACAAAATTGTTCAACTTTTAACAAGGTAGATTATTTTTCACACACATAGTTGAATTGTAAGCCAAAAACATACATTTTTAACCAAGAAGATTAATTTTCTAACATAAAAGACGAAATTTCAACAAAATACATGAATTTTCAACTAAATAGCTGAATTTTCGACTATAAAAAATGAATTTTCAAGAAAAAATAGAATAGTTATATTTTAAATTAAAAAAAAAACATTTCTCGCCAAGAAAAACGAATTTCCAAAAATTTGTTAAACTTGCAACCAAAGATACGAATTTTCAACTAAAATGATGCTTCTTCCAGAAAAAAAATTCGGACAAATTAGTTCAACTTTTCACCAATTATTTGAATTTTATACGAAAGTAGTTGAAATTCCGAACAAAACAAATGATTTTTTCACAAAATTGTTGAATTTTTAATCAAACAATTATATTCTCAACCAAAAAACATGGAGTAGTTAAATTTTTGATTGAAAAATATAAATTTTCAACCAAACAGTTACATTTTGAACTGAGGAGATGCATTTTCAATTAAAATTATGCATCTTCATTAAAAAAGTTAATGTTTAACAAATAAGTTCAACTTTCAACCTGTTAGTTGAATTCCTTACAACAAACATAATGATTCTTCAACGTAAAAGATAAATTGTTTATCGAAAAAAAATTAAAAAATACGGTTATTTTAAATAAGATATTTGAATTTTTAACTAAAAACGATTATTTTACAAATGGAATAGTTCAATTTTTGGCTAAGAATATTAATTTTCAACCAAGTTTCGTTTATCTGAATTACTTCAAATGAACTGGGTCCAAAGTGAGTTATCCTGGATTATAGGTGGATTCAACTGAATTACATGTTTTTGAGCAGAATAACATTTTAATAATAGATGATTTCTTCTATTAAAATACGTGTAAAAATTTAAATTTTAACTATATTTGTTAGAAAAAAAGGTCAATTCACGAGTTCCTTCTTTGAAAAACTTTTATAAAACCTTTTAAAATTAAAGGTCAAAGCATCGACAACTGTAATTTGGTGATTGTGAATTCTCTTTTGTTAAAGCTCCTTCGGCTTTAACGAACACATTCGCATCACGTATCTCGTGCTTCACCCTCGACTTTATAGAAAATGTGAACTTTTCTACATTATGTTCAACTCTATTATATGAAATGTATATAATATTTATTTCTGTACTTCGGTCTGGGGCTGCTTATTTTGATATTACAAAATAAAGTGTAAATTTTATTTTTCATCACTACCTTAATATTTGTTTCTTATTTTGCACTAATTTTAAGTGTCAGCTACCCTAAAAAATGTATCGTTTCAATACATTATTACAATTCATTATATGCACTGGTATTGAAACAAAAGTATTTTCTTTGTCTTGTTTGCATAATTGAAAAAAGTGCGCATCCTATCAAAAAAATTGTTATTAAACATTTTATTGCAACCTGTGTCGTTTTTCCATGAATTTAATTTGGTTATTTTCAATGCTATTTTTTACGATTTAAACTAAAAATGTGCATTCTAGCATAAGGTCGTTTTAAACGTTGTAGATATAATTTCAGCGAAACATTTTGTTGAGTAAAATGTTTTTGTAGCTTGTGTCCTTTTTCAAAAAAGTAAATTCATTTCTAATATATTTTTATAACAAGCGTTTATAACAAGTTTTCAGATATTTTTGGTTGAACAACTTTTGTCTTTCAACTTTTTTCTTCTCTTGTGTCGTTTTTTCAAAAATTTACTTATTTTATTTCTAATTCTATTTTTACGATTAAAACAAAAACCACGCGTCCTATCAAAAAATTAATAATGACAAATTTGGATCAGTTTTCACTGTTCTTTGGAATGGAAACTTTTGTCTATTCATTTTTTTTCGTAGCTTGTGTCATTTCTTCAAAAATTTTATTTATTTTTTATTTTGAATGTTGTTTTTCACGAATAAAACAAGAACCACGCATCCAATCGAAAAATTATCAATAACAAATTTGTAGCCCCTTCTTCAGCGAACAACTTTTGTCTCATTATTTTTTTTTCGTGGCTTGTGTCGCTTGTTCAAAAATTTAATTTTTTTATTTTTAATGCTATTTTTTACGAATAAAACAAAACCTGAGTTTCCTATAAAAAAAGTGATTCATAATAAATTTGTAGATCTTTTTTTTCATATCCTACGTTTTTTAGCTTGAAATGGTAATATTCGTTTTTTTTTTTATTGAAAATGCTATAACTCTGATAATTTTCTATTGATCAAAAGAGGTAATTGAGATTAATTGCTCTCGAGTTACCGAGTACTATGAATTGCCGTACATAGAATTTTTTAATCTTGAAATAAATGGGCTAAACAATTTTGGAAAATGCTCTACATTTTTTAATTTTCATCAAAAATAGCTGATTAACGAACCTGATCTTATTTTCTGCTCCCTTAAAGTGTGTGCCAAAGCACAATCAAATCCGATTAGTCTTTCAATACTTATGCTAATAGTCAATTTTCCCATAAAAATAATACGTTCTCATTATTATGAGAATGTAATAAAACGATTATATTAGAATGGATCCAATAGTAATTGAAAATTTTTTACGTGATGACCAATAAAAGTCCCAAGCCGTTTGTTAGTTCGGTCAAAATGCACGTGCTTCCAATTTTAATTGGAAGAAGGAATTGGCACAAAAGAAAAAAGTAACCTCAACTTTTATTAAGCTTCCTCTATTTCAAGGACCTTGTTTCTCGCGGATTCATTTCGATAGCATAGAAATTGGTTTTCCAACCACGAATGTTATTTGCGAATGAAAACAACGCACTTCTCAGTCCTCATTGATATAGCGAGCTAACGTCGGCGTACTGGGTATATCCAAGTGATGTGCATATTAGATGCTTGAGACTGATACTCTATGTATGAATAACCGACTGACTTCTCATAAGCTTTGCATACAAATAGATATGAACACTTAGCCTTACCTGACCTCGAAACGTCAAGAAAAGTCACATGGAGATCATCTAAATTCACCGAGAGTCTGTTTCGTTTTACGATAAATCATAAAACCCCATCATTCTATCGAGCATTCTTCCCCTTTTCAGTATTTTTATCGAAAATGTTGCGTATCTAGATGACAAAGATCCATCCATCATTTATTCCCGAATATAAAATACTGTCAGTAAATACACGTCTCCAGATTACTAGTTCCTAACATTAAAAATATAAAAAAATTAAAAATCCATTATTAACCAAAATTTTAAATATTCAGATTTATTGATTTTTGAAACAATAATTAATAATTGCAAACTGAAAACGTTTTAAATCTGAAAATAGTATATTTCGATACAAGAGGCCAACTGGGCAGTTTTTGTTCACTACGAGTGTGAAGGCCCAGAACGATCTCGAAGGGTAAAGGGTTACACTCGCAGGAATCATCCACCCGTGAGTCCTCGTATATCGAATAATATTTTTCATTATAAATTACAATGCAAAATCTGAGATTGCCTACCGCTTACAGACATCGAATAAAACCTCACTGACCCAACACAATGCTGACATTGTAAACGTTTACGACGCTAGATGGCACTAGTAGTTAAAGAGGTGAGCAAAATGTTTGGGTAACCATAGAGAGCATTTTCCTCACTGATGACAGTATTTTGCTCACTGATGAAAGCATTTTGCTCACCGATGAGAGAATTTTCCTCTTCGATGTTGGGGAGTTTGCTCGTCACCTTCGCGCACGATGCGGAATCGACCATTTTCCATGTTTGTAAATGGTGGCCAAACGAGGTTTCGCATGTATGTGTAAAGGAAAAATGTATTGAACGATTCTGAATCAAAAACGTTCTAAATCAATTAATTAGGCATCTTCACTTTATCGCTAGATAACTTCACAACGTTGAGTGCTGAGAGGGCAATAATGGCAACTTGTGCATGGGACTAAACTTTAGTTTCATATTATCTTCGTAATATTATTATTATACCATTAAGCCTTTTCCCTTCCGGGGTAGGCGTGACTTGTTCGGTTGGAAAGTAGTGGAATAGGTATATAGGTATGAGGTTGATCGGTATATGGGTATAGGGTGGATGGGTATGTAGGTGTATAGTATGTGTATAGTGTATATCTATGTATAGTAGGTGTGTAGTATAGATGTTTTAAATTGATCTGGAGTTCTCGTGTTATTTATATAAATTACACGTTCACTCCGCAACACTGCTCCGACCCAGGTTGCTGATCAATCTCTCTAGCGATCACCCCAAGTGAGGAGCCTCACAAAATTATTATGTATGGTTCCCCACCTGGGCCCATTAGTATCCAAGGTCTTTGTTTCAGGTATCATTCACTCTATTGTCACTCAGTTTATAAACTATTTGTCGCCACATATTTCTGTCCTGGCATACTACTCTAGCTTCATTCACGTCCATGCATTTTTTCATGCAGGCTCTTGTAATTCTATGGCTTCTTATGTCTCTTCGTATTAGTGTCTCATTCACAGATTCTAACCATTCTTTCGGCGGTCTACCTCTGGGCATTTTGCCATTTACTTTACCTTTATACACTTGCTTGGTCAGTCGTTCATCTTTCATTCTTTCAAGATGTCCGAACCACCTTAGCTGATTTCTTTCCCATATGTCAACTAGTGTCTCCCCTGTACCACATTCTTCGAGGATTGTCTCATTTCGTACTTTGTCCATCAGTGTTTTCCCGCATATTATGCGCAGAGGTTTCATGCCGATCGCGTTGATTTTACTCCTGTCCTTTTCTTGACAGGTCCATGTCTCGCTACCGTATAGTACAGTCGGTACGAAAATAGAGTTATGTATGGCCATTTTAGCTTTTTTTGATATGTTTTTATTTGTGAGGATGGACCTTGCTCTACCGATAACCTGCTTACCCTTATTTATGCGCCTATCTAATTCCCCATCTATTTTTCCGTCGTTAGTGAATAGACTACCTAGATATACGTACTTGTCAACTTGTTCTAATTTCTCATCATTTAGAACTATGTTGCATATTGTTTTCTCACTTTTTCCCTCAAACACCATGACTTTCGTTTTATTCACGTTAATTTTGAGGTCCATGTTCTTCATGCTTGTATTAAGTTTATTCAACATTCTTTGCAAGTCTTCGACTGATTCTGCCATAACAATCTTGTCATCCGCGAAAGCCAACCCACGTACCTTGACGGTTTCGAGATCTACACCTTTTTCGTCGAATAGGGCAGTTCTCAGACACTTATCCATGAATATGATAAAAAGCCACAAGGACATAACGCATCCTTGTTTCACGCCTTGCATAATATCGAACCATTCACTCTTTTTCCCATTTACCCTTACACTCGCTTTACTACCTGTATATATTGTTTTTATTGCTTGTAGGAGCCCTCCATTCACTCCATACTCTTTAAGGACTTCCCAAAGTTTACTTCTATTTACCGTGTCGAATGCTTTTTCTAGATCGATAAATGCACAGAAGACTTTCTTTCCTACTCTCAAACTTTTTTCTGCGACCTGTCTTAGGCTAAATATCTGATCCGTACATGATCTTCCTGGCATAAATCCACTTTGGACTTCCCATATTTTCTCTTCTGTAATTTTCATTACCCTGCGGATAAGTATTTTTGAGTATATTTTACTTACGGTACTTAGTAGGCTGATACCTCTGTAATTACTGCAGTTGCTTTTATCTCCTTTTCTTTTGTATATTGGTACGATAATCGCTTTTCTCCAATCGTCTGGGACTTCTCCCGTCTCGATACATAAATTTATTAATTCGCACAACCTGTGAGGTATGTACTCGTCACCGTATTTAAGCATTTCAGCGCTAATATTGTCTATACCCGCAGCCTTACCGTTTTTCAAGTTCTTAATTATATCTCTGACCTCGGTGACACAGACTTTTTCAATTGGGTTTTCTAATGCATTATCTTCTATGTCGCAGTTTTGTTGTCCGATATTTTCACCTCCCAATAGTTCTTTGAAAGACTCTTTCAAAGCGTCTACTATTCCGTCTATATCATATAGCATTTCGCCTTTGCTGTTTCTCATGCTAGCAAACTCTGTACTTTTACTTTCCTTCAACTGTTTATATAATAGTTTCATAATTCCTTCAAAGTAGTTTATTATTTTATTCTCTTCTTCTGTTCTGATTTTCTCTTTACTCTCTTTGACTAGTCGTTTAACTTTCCTATTTTTGTGTCTGTAATCATTTTTAAGTCTAGTTCTCTCCTCATCGCTAAGACCTGTCATGTTCAGCGTTTTATTGTGCGCTTCTTTCTTTTCTTTTTGGGCTGCCGCAATTTCATCGTTCCACCACGCATCGCCAGACTTTCTTCCTACAACCGCTGTACCACATACTTCGGTCGCAGATTTGACAATGACATCCCGTAATAAAGTCCACGCGCCCTCTATAATTATCATTCCATTATTTCATTTAATAGTTCTTGAAGAATAAAAACGAATTTTCAAATACACTTTTAGTGTAAAAACTATTTTTTAGGAAGATATTAACAAGTAAGTAAGGTTTAGTCATATGCATTTGATCCATTGTTTGCGCCTCAGCACTGAACAAGGTGAAGTTGGCTGGTGATTATTTGAAAATTAGAAAATAAATAATTTTAGATTAGGTAAAAGATTTAAAAATGGACAATATTTCGAATGGAATGAAAAGTTTAAAATTAAATAATGCAAAATTGATAAATTTTAAATCAGCACCTCTCAAAATTGAAATGTTTCAGACTAAAATTTCGAAAAAGGGCCGTTCAAAAACTACGTCACATTACCACGTTGGTAAGGGAGAGGGGAAAGGGCGTAAAGCAGAATGTGACATCGCACATGGAAAATATAAATTTGATTTGATTGATTTAAATCCAACATACAGAATCACATCAGAACAAAGCTTGGATATTTTACAATAAACAATTTTTTGCAATTCTTTAAAAAATAAAGATTAGTGATTTAATTTCTAAAAAGATGTTATAAATAATGCATCTAATATACAGATTTCACACTCTTTCTCCTATTCCCCTCTTCGAAAATGCGATTACTTGGTTAAAAGTTGAACTAATTTACTAAACATTCATGTTATTGATCATTTATTTATCTATTTTGTTGAAAATTCGGTCTCGATGATTTAAAAGTCAATTTTTTTTACTGAAAATTTAGCTTCAATTCTTTTCTTTACTAGAAAACTAATCTTCTGGATGGAAAATTCAACTACTTGGTTGAATTAGAAGATGTTATTATTTAGTGGTATACTGGAAATAATGACATCTTCTAACATGACATCCGACATAAAATATATCTAACATAACATCTTCCAAAAAATAATATCTTCTAATTAATTGTATCACCTGGTCGACATCGAATAACATAATCTACTTGGTTGAAGTTTTGGTTGAAAATCAATTTTTTAACAATTCCATTTATGTTCGAAATTTGATCGTTTTCAGTTTAAAATTCAACTATTTGGTCAATAATTTACCTTTTTGAGAATAAACTTCTTTAGAAAATTTGTCTTTTTGGCTTGAAAAATCAAGTGTTTTGTTGAAAATTGGTCTTTTTGGGTTGAAAATTCTATTAATTTGATAGAAGATTCAACTAGTTGGTTGAAAATTCATATTTTCGGGTAGAAAATTCAACTGCTTTGTAAAGAATTCGCCTTTTTGTCTTTGAAATTGAATAATTTGTTTGACATTTTTCTACTTTCTTCAATGAAAAATTTTTCTGGTATAAAGATTCCTCTCTTTTAGTAGAAATTTCACCTTTTTTGGTTGAAAATGCTTTTTTTGTTTAAAAATTATTTGGTTCGGTTGCGAATTCAACTATTTTGTTGAAAATTTGCCTCTCTTAGTCGAATTCAACTATTTTCATTTAAAATTATAATCTTTTTTGGTTGAAATATCAATTTTTATATTTTCCGCTAAAAAATCATCTCTTTTAGTTAAGTGACCATGTTTTTAGTTCAAAATTAAAATTTGTTTTTGTTGAAATATAATTTCATTGAGAATTAATCTTTTTTGATTGAAATTTCAAGTTGAAAATTGAGCTTCTGTTTTAAAAACTGATTTTTGTTAAAAATTCATCATCTTATTCGAAACGTCAACTATTTTGTTGAAAAATGAATTATTTTGTTAAAAATTCAACTTTTTTTTAAAGTCGTTTTTTTTTGTCGAAAATTCAACTGTTTTATTGAAAATTCGTCTTTTTGTATAGAAAATACCTTCTTTTGGATTGAAAAATCAACTGTTTTTGGTTGAAAATTGATCAGTTTTGCTAAAAAGTTCCACCATTGGTTGAAAATTCATCTTCGTAGGTTAAAAATTCAACTGCATGTTTGAATATGCATCTGCAACTATTTTCTTGAAAATTCCTCTGTTTTGCTTGAAAGTTCAACTAGTTGGTTGTAAATGCAACTGCTTGGTCTAAAATGAATTTTTTTCTTCATTGAAAATTCGACTCCTTGGTTGAAAAATAATTTTTCTTGGTTGAAAGTTCATTTTTTCGGGTTTGAAAGTCACGCCTGTTCTAAAAATTATACTTTTCAACTTGAAAACTGAACTTTTTTGTTGAAAATTCATCTCTTTTGGTAGAAAATTAATCTTTTTTGTGGAGAATTCAACTATTTTGTTTAAAATGCAATAAATTTCTTTTCAACGTCCTTTTTTGAATATTTGGGATTGATATTGAGTAAAATAAGATAGAAATCAAGAGAATAGTTCCAGATTTGAGATTTGAGAATTTTAAAAATCACATCATTTTTCTGTCCCACAACTTTTTTGTCTGGCTACATATTAATGTCATTTTTCCTATATTTAAAATATTGGTATCTGTTGTGCATACATTCTTGGAAGATTTTTTTTAATTTGTTCTATCATAGTTCCAGGTCCTGTTAGGCAACCTTCAACAAATTAATATAATGTTCATGTTTTTTATTAACAACAAAGTTCAGATCCATGACAAATACATTCCTTGGTCTCTTAATTTTATATTTTCATACCCTCTGTAAAAAATATATATTTTAGGCAATTTCAAATTTGTTTGTTTTTGAAAATCTCATTGTCTAAAATGGTCAGATTTTCGACAATAACCAATTTTTCATTTTCTCTGGCCACTAATATTCAAAGACAACAATTTTTATGTGGTGACATATTTAACATAAGGTTCTATATAGAATATTTGTTAAAGGAAATGAAAAAGTTTCGATTTTGAATTCAAACATTTTTAATATTTTCTAACTCATCACAACTAAGAATCTGCATTGAAACCGTTGAATTTTTGAACAAGAATGATGACTTTTTAACCAAATAGCTTAATTTTCAACAAATAATTGAATTTTCAACAAAATAGTTGAAATTTTCTTTAAATTGATGAATCTGTAACCTATAGAAATGAATTTTCAACCAAATGTCAAATTTTCAAATGAAAAAGATCAATCTTCAACTAAAAACAGTTTCATTTTTAACTAAATAATTAAATTTTTGAGAAGACAGTTATATTTCAAACAAAAAAGATGAATTTTCTATACAGAAGGATGAATTTTCTGTGAAAATAGACAAATGTTTAACAAACCAGTTGAATTTTCGATGAAAAAAGATAACTTTTCGAAAAAATACTTGAATTTTTGACAAAATAATTATTAATTAATAAAATAATAAATAGTTGAATTTTTAACAAGACACTGAAATTTCCTCCCTAGAAAGATGAATTTTTAACCACATAGTCGAATTTTCAAACACAAAAGACTAAACATCAACTTAAAAAATTTAACTTTCTGCCCGAAAAAATTGATTTTCAACAAAAACAGGAATTCTCAACGGAAAATATAATAGCTTATAATATCTCAACAATAAAAAAACAAATTTTAATAAAAATAGTTACATTTTCAACCAAAGAGTTGAATTTTCAAAAAAAAATTAAATTTTCTACAAAATAATTGAATTTCTAACCAACTAGTTGAATTTTCAACCTACCAGGATGATTTTTAACCAAAAAGATAAGTAATCAGACAAAAAGATTAATTTTCTACCAAAAACACAAATGAAATTTTACCCAAAAATGTAAAAGTTTCATTTTCAGTTTAAAAATTCAATTTCCAATCAAAAAGACTACAAACACAGATAACTTTTTGAACCGAAAAGACTAATTTAAAACAAAATAGTAGAATTTTCAACCAGAAAAGATAACTTAACAAAATTGCTGAATTTTTAATCCAATAATAAAATTTGTAACTACATAAGAATATAATCATCAGAAGGAAGCAACTGAAAAAAAGAAATACATTAATATTGAATTACCAATTAAAATTAAAATTAAAAATTTTAATTCAGTATCCTTGGAAATTATTTAAAGTGCCTCTGATAGAAATCTGCTGACATTTATAAGATTTAGTTTAAAATCCCTGACTTTTCGTTGACTTTCCCCAGAATTCCAGGTTTTCCCTGACCTGTGGCCATCTTGATTATGTTATTGTTGATTACGTTGTATATGATCGGATTTACGACAGTACTACAGTAGAACAATGAATTGGAATATTCTTCGAGCAAAATACGTATAATATAAGGGTAGTTTATGTCCTTAGAAATTAGCATAAGAATATGATAAATGTGTCTTGGACTCCAACTAATGAATGTCACAATCACTAGCAAAAAATTAAAGAATATCAGTCAATAATATTAAAAAATATTAATTATCTAATATTTTGACCAAAACAATCATTAACCAATAATTTAGGGATCATTTTCTCATTATTTCATATCAATTAATATCGACTTTCATGCTATTACCTTTGCTGAGGTTAATACGTACATAATATTCTGATGGTACTTTTTATTGAATCCAAATTTTGCGCATAACTTGAATTCTGTTAATAATTTTGAAATAAAGGATTTTTGGCCACAGATAGAATTTGCATCCAAATTTTCACATAGAGGATCATAATAACAAACGTAGGAATTAAAAATAATACCACTAGGTCAACATATTCATACGCTGTACCTTCATTTTGCGTAGCGATTGCAATTTTGTCAAAACAAAAAGAAAGTAAATCTGATCGAATAGCAAGCGACCTATGTGGCAATAAAAATATGTTGATAAATATATAAAGTACAGGTGACGAGTATGAAACAACGTGTCCTTCGATGATTTCTTATGAATTCTTTTGATATTAATTGTATGATGAATAAAAATTTTAGCTCTTACATGTTCAATGCTATAAAAATTCTCTATGAGGCGCTTCGATTAAATGAGCCTAGGATGAAAGTCATTGTGAAAAGTTTTCTGGAGGTTATAGCAGAAATAGTACAAGTTCAATTTTTTTATCCAATTTTCAATATCGTATGAAATAATGAATATTTTGTGATGTTTTTGGCCTTATTTATAAGGTAAATTTCTATAAAATCACAATAATTTTATTTTCTCATTATATATGATGTATAAATAATCATAAAGTTTTTATAAAATGTATTATAAACATATAATAATAATTGTGCACGAGCTCATGAGTTGGTGCACCTGTATAGAAATCTGACTTTAAAATAAGCCAAAGAACATTAAAAAACGATTACTATTTTAGACGTCGCATATAGTTTGAGAACTCATATGAAACATTCACTGTTTTGAAATATCTTCTTGAACATTTGTTACAATGACTTCATCCTTAGACCTGTTATATGCAGTTAATTTTGATAGCTTTTAGAATCTATTTAGGAAAAAATGTTTACTCTCATACTTAACATTATAAGAACATGAGCAATCTTCGAAATATATAGGTAGTTTCCCATAATGTTGACGGATGCTGTACAATTAGGGTGGCCTAAAGAAAAAAAAATTTAGAATTTTTTTCATGAATCCTCAGAAATGAAGATTTCATGTATTTTCAAATTATTCATAACTGTTTAAACAATTTTTGTTCAATTTGAACAATTTTATTTTCATAGAATATCGCGAATTAAGGGAATATTATGACTGCTATGATTTTTTAAATGAATTTGGATTGTATATTTTTCCTTTAATTATTTATATGTTTATTGTTCAATTATTTTTTTATTTAATCCAACTTTTTATCGGAGAAAGCTGGAAAATCGTACTTTCTTGCTAGTTTTTCAAGAAATTTGAAAAGTTCAACCTAATAAATCTTACGTTTTTCCAAGTTACTTCTTACTAATATAATATAAATAAAGTATAATATAAATGAAATATAATGGAAAAATATATACATAAAGTAATATATTGTGCGATTATGATCGAAAAATAATGCGTACTGAAATATTGCCTAATGATTGCGTAAAGCAATTACGCGTGATAGCATTGGCCATTACGCTGTATTTTTGTTCCATTTTTGGCATACTCGATTCTCCACATTAAAATTTTAAGGTCCTTAAACTTTCCAAAATATGATTTTTCATCTAAAAGAGAATTTATTGCTCAAACAAATCTATTTAATTAATGTTCCAAAGAAACGCTTGTTCGTGGAAATTTTCTTTTTTGCAATAAATTCTTTCGGAAGCAAGTTAACGCTGATATGTAGATTTTGAGCTAATAGTTACCATTTTAATTACCATTTTTTATAGAAGATTCATTACACACATTTTTTAATTTAACATACATTTATTAAATAAATAAATATTACACAAGTACATACAAAATAATTGTCTTACCACTGGTATTGTATGAAAAAAGTTCATAGAACATTTAACAATTATTATGGTTATTAATGATCAGTATAAATAAATGACACTAATTAACATTTCATCGTCGAAAAGTATAATTTTTCTCTTGAAAGTTTCTTAGAAGCTAGTTAATATTGATATTTGACATACATGTTACCTCAGTGTTATCAATTTTATATGAAGAAATTGTTAGAAATATTCAAAAATTCCATATCATCATATGGAAAGAAGCAGCAGCTTCTTTTATCGCTTTTATTTACAGCCTCCCCACAATGGGACAAAAAGAAAGTCCGTGGACAAATTAATTTTCAGAAGACAATGGTCATCCGATATGAATGTTCAAAAAAATTAATTCCAATAAAATTACGCATCTATTATGGCCAATTTTTGAAGAAAATTTTAATAATTTTTTCTTTTTATAACAAAAATTTGAAAAAAATTTTAATTTTTGAAGTGTACCGTTTTTTAACATATACTTAGATTCATTTCAAAATAGCTAGAAAACATTAATCAACTATTCGGAAAAGACCTCCAACAGCAAGGTGAATGTTTAAAAATGTATTGCATTTGTTATAAAGAAATAAGTGAATGAACATTTTTTTTTTTTTGAGGATTGGCAGCGATTCGTCACTCGATTCGCACTGAATCTACCATATACCTACGGATACGTGTTTGAACAATCTTAATTTAAAAATGCACCATTTGGCTAATTTTGTACGTAAAAACTTGGTTCGTTCAACGCAATCAACTGTAAATAAATAATTTTTAAGGACATTTTGACGACAATGAAAAATTGTTATCGTTAACAAAATTTGCATTTGCGGAATTAACCGCCCATTCTTTAGACATGACTTCTTGCTATGGATCGACAACATTTTATAATGTTTTAATAAACTCAGTTAACGAATACATTATTTGGCTTTTATTTTTTAAATTCGACTATTTACTTGAAAATTTGATTATTTGGTTGAGAATTGACTTTTTTGTTGAAAATTCACATTTTCAAAGTTAAAAATTCAACATCTTGTAGAAAATGCAGGTATTGGTTGAAAGTTGAACTACTTTTTTAAAAGTGCATTTTGTTTTAAGATTCACCCCTTTGATGGAAAATTCAACTATTTTGTAGAATTATCTTTTTTTATATTTATTTATTTGACAATTTAACTATTCCATTTTGAGGTTAAAATTGTATGTATTTTGTTTAAAATTCAACTGTCTTCGAAAACATTTTTTTTGTTTTTGTCTTGAAAATTTAGCTATTGGCTTAAAAATGCATTTGTTTTCGGTTGAATTATAGTAGTTTAAGTTTTGTGTGATGATCTGTGACAAAATATCTGTATTTAAAAAAGCGTGACCTAGTGTTTGAATGGCCACTGGAAAGGTTTTTTGATCTCCTGTAAAATGTGGTCGATTGGACTTATAGCAACCTTTTAGTTTTCCTCCCTTTTAAATGGTAAATATTGAATTTTTGTTGTAGTTGATATAATATATAATTCATACTTCGATTCAATATGAGGACTTTTTCGTAAGTCCTGAAATACTGTGGAATAACCAATAAACCAGCAATTATTCAAGAACCCAAGATAATAATAGCTATTGACCGCTTCAATCCATTCATTATGTTGAAGAAAAATGGGTGACAAATGGCGAGATAACGTTGAGAAGAAAAAGCGATGACAGTCATTATTGAGGCAATGTAACATCTGTAGACATTTGTGTTTATGAAAAAAATGGTGTGAGAAATTAAAAAAAAAAGAATTGAGTATGATAGAATTTTAAATATAAATAAACATTGCGAATCAACATTATGTCTCAATAAATAAGAAGGAATTTCGGACGTCTAAAAGCATATTTTAAGATTTAAATTGAACAAGCAATTTTATTTATCAGGCACTTTAAAATTTATTGGTGGGAATCCGCATAAAAGGGTACGAATGGCCGCTTCGTTTTCCAACCTAAAGGGTTTGCCTTTGACATGAAATTTAGCGTCACCGGACACGTCCTCGGGTTGCGGATAGAGTATTAAAAAAATTGTTCGTGAAATTTGGATAGTTTGCAAAAGTTTTCCATGACAATATATTGTCATGGAAAACTTAGAACCTGAATGTCTTTCATATTTATCTTACTCAATTCCGTCTTATTTCAGGTATGGCGATGACATTATCACTGCGGTTCCCCATGATAAACTTGATTTAATTTTGAATGAATTCAATTCATATAACTCCAATATTAACTTTACAATAGAAGTAGAAAATAACTAACAAATTAGCTTCTTAGATACACTGATTGTCCGTATTGATGACGAACTTAAAATTGATTGTTTCTAAAAAACAACTTTTACAGGTAGATATTTGAATTTTAATTCCGCACATCCTATCAGCCATAAAATTGGAGTTATTACTGTTTTATTTCATAGAATGTTTAGAATTTCAGACATTATATTTAGAAGCAAAAATGTTAATTTTATTAAGCAAACACTTTTGAAAAATGGTTATCCAAAATCACTTATTGCATTTTGTTTTAAAAATGTAACCCACCGTTTTTACAATGTATGCAAATAAAATTAATAATAATAAGTCTAACAATTTTATTGATTTCACTGTTCTCGATCCCGCGGGCTCCTCTCACACTGCGAAACTGCGTGGGCTAGCAGTTCTACGAATTCGTGAACCATGGGTTCTTTTATCGAGATTTGAGTGTATCTCATTATAATTCCTTTGTGTAATTTATGGAGAAAAATCTAAAAATTTGACCTGCGTAGCTTCATCTCACGATACTAGTGAAAAGTTTCTAAAAAATGTGACTTAGTTGCTAAATAAATATAAGAAGAATTTTTTCGAAAATCCTAACACACAAATCATTTAGAAATTCAAAAAGCCTTCAATAAAGAAAAAAATGTACAAATCGAATGTATAGTGTAGGCTAAAAATTGATTTGTCCACAAAAACTGTTTTGCCTCACTTCTATATATTTATTTTTTTCTATGTCCTCTACGTCTTTACAATTCAATGTTTTCATTTATAGCCGTGAATTAGAGAGAAATACTTTAATTACAATTTTATTTATTTAAGGTTTCTTCCTGGAAGGGCGAAAAGACGATCACTGGCTGCGAATGCTGTAGCCACAGAACAAAAAGCCAGTAAAGTATTAGGAGTGGTGTTCTTCGCTTTCGTATTGTGTTGGGCACCATTTTTCCTGCTAAACATTGTCTTCGCAGCCTGTCCAAAATGTTACATACCAGGTCATGTCGTCGATACGTGTCTATGGTTAGGATACGTGTCGTCAACCATCAATCCAGTCATCTACACAGTCTTTAACAAGACATTCAGAGCTGCCTTTATTCGACTTTTAAAGTGCCGATGTTCCAGGTAATTTATCAGTCCCTTCTAAAGAAAATTAAAGAAAGCGCCGTGCGCCTACCAAAAGGGTTTCGTAGCCTATTAAGACGTTAATTATGTCGTTCAAATATCCCCCTCCCTACTTCCCTGCCCCCTCATCCCACTTCCCCGCCCCTCTTCTCACTTATTACACCAACACATTGCAGCCCTCCGCCCTACTCATCATCCACTACTTCTATCTCCTCTACTTCTCATCACTTCCACCTTTTCAACCACGTCAACTCCCATCACACCATCCTTCCCCTACTTCCCTTACGTCTACATTCCCTCACTTCCTCCCTGTTCTCGCACTGTCCCTCCCTTCACCCTCCACTTCTACCTCCCCTACTTCTCATCAATTCCCCCTTTCACCCACGCTCTTCCCATCAACCCATCCTTCCCAGACTCCTCTCATCTATTCATTCCCTTACGCTCTCCCATCCTCTCACTTCCCACCCTCCACTTACCACTTCTCCCCTCACTTCCCCACTCTTCTACTTGCTCTAATTCTCTCGCTTACCCTCACTTCGCCTGCCTTGTCCTCTTTACCCTCCCGGGAAAAAACTACATCGGGCGGGCACTAGGGATGGGCGATTCTCTCGAAAAGATCGATTCATGAATCGTTCTAGGATCGAATTTATTAAGATCGATTCAGCAAAAAAATCGAATCAGAAGAACCGATCTTGAATGAATCGATCTTTTAAGATCGATGATTAAAGATCGACAATTAGACACTGTTTATTCCTTTTTTCACAAAAAAACTTTGTAGACCAGGAAAAATGCTTAAATGTTTGTTCATTTATATTGGAAATAATTTATCTTTGTCCACTGTAATATACTCAAATATGCTAGTCTGTCATGGTCGAACAAACCACTTTTTCTCGGCACGCGCAAGTCAAAAAAAGTCAATCAATTAGACGGCTTCCTACACATGCAACTTTGATGCCATAAAAACTTTCGGACCTCCCTTTCTAACAATAAAGGATAGAAAAAGAGGTATATTCCATTTCGAAACTGTGATAATAAACATTTTGAGCGCAGGATGCGCTTGAGCTTAGATTGAGATGCAGTCTGGGGCACACACAAAAATTATAGGAGCAATAAAGATAAAAAAGTTACGCCGTGGTCACGAAACTATAGGACGGATGGATAAATAATTAAAAATGAAAGAATCGTTTTTTCGATTCTGGGGGTAAAGAATCGATCCAATAAAAAATCGACTCGCAAAGAATCGATTCAAAAGATCGATCTTTTGACTGAAAAAGATCGATCGTTGAAGAATCGATCCAGAATCGCCCATCCCTAGCGGGCACGCGAAAGAAACCATAAAATAAGGGTTTCTGCCCCGGGCTACGAAACCCCAACAAGAAAAAAACTTCATTTCTTGAAAACACGGTTTATGCTTCTCGATGGGTCCTAAAAGAAAGTACGCAACTCACGGTGACGGATAGAATCTAAGTAACTCGCGCTGACAAATAGAATCTACGCAACTCGTTGAGTCTGATAGAAAATACGCAACTCGCGGTAACAGATAGAAACTACGCATGTAACAAAATGCAAGTTTTTAGGAAACCGTGTTGAAAGTTCAATTAGTCTTCACAATTCAAGTGTAATTATTTCAGATATAATAAAGTGATCCTATAATCATCGCCAAATAAAGTATAACCTGAACTTTATGTTCAAAACAGTAAATGATGTTTTCTATGTAACTTCAATAGTGTTTTGTTTCATCTAACCTCAAACTTTTTAGAAATTTCAAATTCAATCGACTTTTCCTTCTCCGCGAGGACTTTCATATTATGTGAGCTTCATTTTTAATACAAAAATATTGATGAATTGTGAATATTGATCTACATAAAATCCGATTATATTACTTTGCTTGAGGTTATGTTTTTTTTTTTAATTCATGCAAGTCAATGACAGCGAACCTGGCGCCACGGTGAAGGAAAGAACTATTTTAGCCGAATTACGTACTTTAATCACGCAGTTCACTTGCAAAAACGAGTTGCGTGGATTTATTATTTATTAATAATAACGCTTTAAAACAACCCTGGCGGACCGAACGAACGGAGCGGATACGCTACAGCGTATCCTTATAGTATCCACATCGTATCCTCTCCGTATCATGCAAGAAAAACTCATTAAAAAAGGAAGATGAACATTTCACTTATTGAAATTCGAAGTCTACGTGAAATTTTGCGTTAAAAGGTCACGGAGTAATCGCAATAGTTTTTCTTGGAACATTAAAAACTTTCAAAAAATATAATACTTATCGATAACGTGGGCTGAAGTCAACTTCAAACGCATCGTCGACGGATAAAGCCTATGAACTGCTACTGAATGACGATGCGTTTGAAGTCGCCTTCAGCGCACGTCATCGATAAGTATTATATTTATTAAAAGTTTTCAATGTTGCAAGAAAAACTATTGCGATTACTCTGTGACCTTTTAACTCAAAATTTCACGTAGAATCCGAATTTCAACAAGTGAAATGTTAATCTTTTCTTTTTAATGAGTTTTTCTTGCATGATACGGAGAGGATACGATGCGGATACTATAAGGATACGCTGTAGCGTATCCGCTCCGTTCGTTCGGTCCGCCAGGGAATCGAAAGAAAAATTAGTTGCGTACATTCTATCCGCTACTGTGAGTTGCGTACACTCTAAGAAATAGTCTATTAACACTAAAATTAGGTTCCTTTCAGAATGCATCCTTTAAAATTAAGCAGATTTCTTTTGTCCATCAATAGAATCGTTTTACTGTTCAAATACTCATCTGTTAAATCCAAAACGGAAGTAGTTTTGCTGATGAACGATTTCTTTTGATTTTGAAAAGAATTCCTTTAACTATTGAAGGATTTCATTTGTTGGCTAGCGGAGAAACTGCGCCTGCGCATGAGTGAATTTTTTCACTGCACGATTTATTATTTGATAAAGTGGGTAAAAAAAGCGTGCCAAATGATGTAGAAAATGGATTTCTTCAAAAAATTAGGAATCCCAGACTGTGACGCGAAAACTTCGGAAGGTACGTGTACTAAAAGAATAATTTTTGATCCGCATAACCTCACTTTTATGGCACAATAGGCATTATAGCTTGAGCGCCAGGGGAGTTCTCCATGGATTTCCCGCCCTTATTAAACCTAACCTCACTTTTCATTGATTTTTACGCTTTTGACAATCGGACTATACATTTTTTTTATTGCTTTTGACAATCGAAAGTTCGTAAGACTTTCTTTGTGAAATGATTTTTTAGAGCGTCGATTTTATATCGATCTTATATTTACATTCACCGAAGTTCGGCTTTTGTACATTTCGTGCACGTAATATCATACAAAAAGTTTTCTTTTAACGTTCAAATTATTCTTTCTTTTGTCCGACAATAGATTTCACTTCAAGATCAAAGGAAATCCTTTCACAGTTAAAGGATAGCATTTGAAACGACAATTCTTTAACTATGAAAGGATTTCCTCTCATGCCAATTTTGAATGGAAAATCCTTTAATAGTGAAAGGAATGGTTTGACAGTCAATAGTCTGTTTTTAGAGTGTATTTTGTATCCATCCCTACGACTTGCGTAGATTCTATTTCTCAGCGCGAGTTACGTATATTCTATCCGTCACCGTGAGTTGCGTACTTTTTTTTAGGACCCATCGTTCTGAGTATAAGCAGATGGTATAAGTCACCTTCAAAATTTTAGATCGCTATTCACTTGAAAAGGGTTCGCTTTTAATCCCAATGAAAAAATACCAAAAGATTTTTGGCATAAGTGATTTTTTTATTTCTGTTTGAAGTTTAAACGAAAATATGCACTTTTTTATGATAGGAAATATCTACGACTTAAACGAAAAAGAACAATTCAAAAAAAGTTGATGACACTTTCCTATTACAAAATAGTTTTCAGAAATTGGAAATTTTTATTTTTAAACTTAAAAATACATTTAATTATGAGAACATGACGAGGATGACTAATTGTTTTTAATTAGGCTATTAAAACGTTGCTTTCTAATGTTTGAAATATAAATATAAATGTAGATGGCGCATAAGAGGATCTCTTTCGCACTTATGACTATGACTACTATGAATTTGGCCTCACTGTATATATATATAT
>CAKNXH010001890.1:197428-243218 GCA_932178445.1 Andricus quercusramuli | reverse complement strand
AAACTTTTCTAATCTTTTTTTTTATTCATATATTTGTATTCATTCATGTATTACAAAATTACAAATTAAAAGCTGTGTGCGGCAAAACGATGCACAATATTGCGCGTTAGGTTGCCGCACACAGCTTTTAATTTTCAATTTTTTAACAAATGAGTAAATACAAATACATCAATATAAATGTGTAAAAATATCAAAAGAGTGTCGAGTTCTGTACAAAATGGTGAATAAATTTGTAAAGGGATGAAAATATGCCCTAGAGGACCCAGTGAATGGAACGCGCGGTATGCTAGGGCATATATCTTCGTCCTTTTTCACATTTATTCATAATTCCACATATAACTCAATACTCTTCATCTTTTTTGCTTACTCATATATTTGTATTTATTCATGTGTTACAAAATTACAAATTAAAAGCTGTGCGCGGCAAGACGAGGCACAATATTGCGCGTCAGGTGGCCGCGCACAGCTTTTAATTTTCAATTTTTTAACACACGAATAAATACAAATACATAAATGTAAATGTGTACAAATAAAAAAGAGTGTTCAGTTCTGTACGAAATTGAGAATAAATTATTAAAAGGATGAAAATATGCCCTAGCGGGCCCAGTGAACCGTACGGTCACGCAATTGCGTAAACGTTCCATTCACGCCGTCCACTAGGGGAAGTTCTAATTGAATTGATTAAACGTATCGCGTGGCGAATTGAGAATTGTGAATTTGAAATTATCACATTGACTCGAGTCAGATTTAAATTTTAGTTTCCGATTAGCTCTGGAACGACCTTGCTTTCTATTATAACCGAGGTATTCAATCGATCATTTAAGATCCTTTAAGACTCCCACGCGTAAAGATACTTTACAAATCGAAGGAAATTCTTAACTGGACTTTGCGCGTGAATAAAACGGAAGTGACTAATTCAATTAATAATTTTTGACTAATTATCAGTTACTGAGTTCTTGCTCCTCAAATTAGTCAAATTTTACTGATAATTAGTTAAATTTGACTGATAATCAGTTAAATTTAACTAATTCATATTTATCTAGTGAATTTCCTTTTCCTAATTATTTAAAAAAAATATGCTAATTGGAACCTGTTTTGGCTGTTGAAATTACTTTTCATATTTCTATACACATTCTATCATTACTTGTTTTAGTTCTTTTTTCATTGTGTCATATTTCATATTACATAGGTCCAATAAACGTAGAGTCGCAAAATTAACCATTCTTGGCATCTGTTGAAATCCCTACAAATCTTTACAATACTTTTAAATCCCGTTAATTCTTTTGAAAATATTATAAATTCCATAAAAATGTTTAAATCATGTGAAGATTCTTTAAACTTCTTAAATTTCCATGGAAATCGTACATATTCTCCCGAAATCCCTTTAAAATCCGTGGATAACCCTTAAAATCACTAGAAAACGGTTAAAATTCTTGAAATTCCGTGAAATATTTCAAAACCTCATGAGATCTCTTGAAATATTTCAAATCCTTTTCAAATTCATTGAAATTTTCCAAACTTGTAGGAATCTCTCCGAATCTCTTGAAATTCCTGATAATATATTATAATCGTTCAAAAGCCGTTAAAATTCCTCGATATCCCTTAATCATTAAACCCCCTTCATATTTCTTAAAATTCCATGAAATACTTTAAAATGAAATCTTTCTAAATCCCTTCAAATTTTCGAAACCTCAATAAAATCCCCTGATATCCCTCAAAATTTGTGAAAATATTAAAATCCAGTGACTTATTTTTAAATTTCTTGAAATCCTTTAAAACCCTTTAAAACTGTAAAAATCCTTGAAATCGTTTAAAATTTTAAAATCCCATAAAAAACACCTTAATATTTATAAAAATCGTTAGAAATCCTTGAAATTTCGTAAAATATTTCGAAATCTTACGACATCCTTGAATTATTTGAAACCCATTATTATATCTCTTAAAATCCTTTGAAATCATTACAAGTGTTTTTAAATCTCCTGAAATTTTTTTCAATCCTTCAAATTGAAAGATAATTAAAATGATGAAAATACTTCGAATCGCAAGAAATCTAGTGACTTATCTTCAAATCTTTTTAAATCCCTTAAAATATTTTAAAACATTTTGAAGACTATGACAATCCTTGAAATCGCTTGAAGTCATCAAAATCCCATAAAAATCCGTGGACATCTCTTAAAATCTCTAAAAATCGCTTAAAATCATTCAAATTCTGTAAAATATTTTCGAATCTCTTGAAATTCCTTCTAATGTATTATTATCAGTTTAAATCGTTCAAGAGTAATTGGAATTTCTCGAAATCCTTCTCTCTAAATTATAATCAGCGACTGAATTCTAGCTATGGATAAGTTATCTTTACTGACGAATTAGTAATTTTTACTGATTCATCAGTAAAGTAATCGTAATAGTAACCACAGTAACATTAATCCATTAAAATCTTATAAAATATCTTTAAATTCATTCAAATTTTCGAAATCCTATTAAAATCCCCTGTTATTCTTCAAAATTCGTGAAAATACTTCGATATCACATGAATAAATGCTTTGAAATTTCGTAACTTATTTTTAAATATTTTTAAATCCCTCAAAATCAGTCGAAATCATTCGGTATTCTTTAAAATCCAGTAAAATGTATATGTGAAAATCTGACTGACCTCAAGGTCTCTTAAAATCTTGTGAAATCCCTTGAAAAATTGAGATCCTCTCTGAAATTGTACTACATAATTTTTTGAAATTCTGGATATCTTTTAAAATCTGTGAAACCTCTCGTTTGAAATACCGTAAAACTTTTGTAATCCCTTGAAAACTTTTTAAATTCCTCGAGATCTCGTGATATAAAAAAGTGTTATCGACACGAAAATTAATTTCGATAAAAATGTCAACAAAAACTATTAAAAAAATGTTTTCTACTAGAAAAACCTAGTATTTTTAACATTTTCAAAATAACATTTTCAAGTACCAAAGCATTTTCAGTTGAAAGTATTATAAAATTAATAAAGTGTAGAATTGAAGAAAATAGGTTTGTTCTAATTTCAACCTTGAACTTTCAAGTCTAAAACTTGATTATTTGATTAAATGGAACAATTCAAAAGTCAAAAATTTTAAATATTCAAGACTAAACTATTAGAAAATAAATTAGAAAATTAGAAATGTAATCACAACTTTCAAATTAAGTAGCTCATTCAAACTACTTCAAACTAGTATGTCTAAAATTGAACAATTTCAAATGTTAACGTTTAAAAATTTAAAGTTGTGAAAATAAGAAATTTTAATAACTAAAGCAATCAAATTTCACAAAACTGAAATGAAACCGTTCAAAATTACACAATTACAAATTATAAATTTTAAAAATTAAAAAAAAATTAAATTTTAAGAACTCAAGTTGAAGACATTAAAATAAAGGAACTTTTAGCACGAAACACTTAAAATTGATAATTATTGTTATATTTTAAGTGAATTTTTGAGTAGTTTCATTTTACCTGTGTTAATATTAAACACTTTGTTATAAATTTCCAAGTTTTAATATTAAACCTATTGAATGTAAAATATTTTTTTGTTAAGTTCATAAATTGTTTAATCGATTGCTAAATTTTACCACCTATTTTTTTTTCATTTTACAAAGCTGTTTGTGTAGACGCAAAAAAAAACATAGCATTGTATCAAGAAAATATTATTACTCATACAGACGATACAATATTTATTTGATCCAAGAAAACTTGTCATCAAGTACATTTCATTGAAACAATAAAACTGTTTTCGGATCAAGGAAATATGGTATCATCCGTATTCGTATTGTTCAAAAATTGTGATGTTTTAATTTTAAATAAATTACTTTACATCTTTTAATCTTCAACCTCTTTAATTTCGGAATCTGCTAATTTTGAATTTTCATATTTTTTTAATCAGTCTGAATTTAAAAAACTTTGACTAATTATGTATCCCTAGAGTAGATTAAAAACGCATACTTGTAAAAATGTATAATCGATTCCCTATAAAATTTGAGAAGTTATTTATTTATTGGTTACTTTATATGAAAACAATGGCAGATCTTTCAAACATTAGCAAATTATACACAGCCCAACAAAATCTCAACTGCATGTTTTTCTTTTAACAAATAATATTCGGTGATAAGAATATATGAAACTATAAAAAATTATTATAATCAAAAAATTCTAGATATAAACGTGCACATTTCTACATGAAAATAATTAACTTTGACGATTCAAGTAGAAAGAGTGATGATTTCAACATTAATTGCTTGTCGAAGTACCAGACTTTCTAGAAATAAAAATATTCCAAGAACGGATATTTTGTAATACACAATGGAGTTGTTCACGAGCATAAAGAAGTAATGGAGGAAAATAAATGTTCTTGCACTATAACATTGAACTGATAAAGAGAATTACATTAAAATTAATATCTTCTCGTACGAGTTACAAGTCCAGTAATCATGTTGTAAATTTTACATTTCTTAAAAGATTTATATCTAAGTTACTCATTCTAATTTGAAAAATCTGATATTCATCTTTTATTACATGATCGCTTAATAAATGTGCGTCTTCAAATTATATAGGCAAAAACAGGTTTTTAACAGCTCTTTGGATGGCACCCATATAAAATAATCCTGCATATTCATCGGAGGAATTTTAGTGTTTAATGCTACTGACTAAAGCAATCAGCTTAAAAGAAACTTCCAATCTGACTCACTTCCATGAATTTATCTTTTGTCTAAAGTTGAAGTGGAATTTTTCACCTTGAGCATTACTTACGTAAAGTCAATTTTATGACCCGAAAATTGATAGAATATGCAATTTACATGAATTTTAAATAAAAATGATTCATCTCCTTCAACTATAACAAATATTTGAAGTATGGAATAAAAAATTCTCTGTTCGCTTTGTACAGACTTCAGAGAATTGAGTTATTTGTTTCTTTTATAGAGTTGCATTTAATTTTGTTTTTAATACAAGCATTAAGCGCAGAATGGCCGTAGGTCAGGGAAAAGTTATGGTTTTTGAAAAAAAATCTGACAAATGTCAGGGAATTTTTATTAGAGGACTTTAAAACACTGCCAAGGATAATAAATTATAAAATTTTAATTTTAAATTTTTTACTCCCTTCATAAAGGATTCTACATTCAAAATGTAATAAGATTAAGATTCTGATGATTAATGGTCAGCGAAAATGAAAAATTGTTCAGGGAAAAATTATGGAATTTTGAAAATGAAGTTTTATGACCATCCTGATATAATATTCTTGTCAGACATTTATTTGTCTTATACTTCTATTTCTATTACTTCTTTTTGCAGTTGGCTCCTTCTGACGATTATATTGTTTTTAGTTGTAAATTGTAATTGAAATTTTTAGTTGAATTGAAAATTCATCTTTTTAGTTGAAAGTGTTACTATTTCGTGAAAATTTCTTTTCTTTTCTGTAGAAAATAAATTTTTTACTGAAAATTTGAATTTTCCATTTTTAATTGGAATTTTAAAATTTCCATTTTTTACTGAAAATTTACATTTCTGGTTTAAAATGTACTTGTTTTAATTTAAAATTTACCTACTTAGATCAGTTTTAACTACTTTTTTATTTATTTTTAGTTTAAGGTTCATCTCCTTAGGTTGAAAATATAACTATTTTGTACAAAATTCTTTTTCTTTATTAGGAATTTATTGTTCGAACTGAGAATGTAATTTTCATATTTTTGATTGCAATATGATGGTTTTTTTGTTGTTGAAAATTCAACCATTTTACAGGAAATTGGTCTTTTTGCTTGAAAGTCCAACAATCTGGATGAACTTTGTTTTTCTTTTTTGACTGAAAAATAAACTATTTGGTTGAAAATTAATTTTTTTTTAGAAAAATTCATCTCTTCGGTGGAAAATTGTACTATTTAGTTGAAAATTCGTTTTTTTGTTGAAAATAAATTTTTTAGTGAAAACTTAAATCTTCAGTTATTTACTGAAAAATATAAAATTTTTCATTTTTTACCAAAAATTAAAATTTTCTATTTTTGGTTCTAAAATTCATATATTTGGTAGAAATTTGATATTTTTTAGTTGAAATATCAACTATCAGATTTTCTGTTAAGAAATTAACTACTTTATTAAAAGTTAAATTATTTTGTTGAAAACTGAACTATTTTCAATTTTTCTAAATGTCAACTATCACACGTTTTGTTGAGAATTCATCTTTCTGCTGAATATTTAAATTTTCGAATTAAATATTCAACTGTGTTCTAAGAAAATTCTTTTCTTGAGACTTAAAACTTTTTTGGCTGAAGTTTAATATTTTTTGTTTGAAAATTCGACTATTTGGTTGCAAATTTGTGTACTTTGTTAAAAACTAATTTTTTTTGGTTATGAATTCATATTCCATGATAGAAAGCGCACATTTTTACTTGAAAATTCATCCTTTTCTGATTGAAAATTCATTTTTCATGGTAGAAAAGTGTTGAAATAAATGAATTTTTAAAATTTTATCATGATCTTCTTTTATTCCGTTTATAAAAGATTCCATGGTAAGAATGTTGCAAGCTTACAATGCTGGTCTTTGAATAATAATGGTCAGGGAAAATGAAAAATTGGTGCGGAAAAAATCAGGGAAATGTCCGGGAATTTTGAAAATTAAGTTTTTCGGCCACCCTGGAAGGGCTCTTAAATTTGTATATGTGAATTAAGGATTATTTATTCATTTACCTTTAATAAAAAATCAAGTTTACTGTCGACTTGTTCCGTGGTCATGCCTGCAACCCATCCAAAGTAAATGAAGGTCTCTCTTATAGAAAATTCTCCGTAGAGTGCAATTTCTTGAGGCATATATCCTACTCGTGGCCCTGGAACTCCGGATCCCTTTGATCCAGGTCGGCCCCCCAGGACCCAAATTTCACCAGAATTCAAGCGTCTTCGGCCAACGATGCAGGAAAGTAAAGTAGTTTTTCCACAGCCACTTGCACCCAGAAGACCGTATCTAAAAAAGCATAATTATAAATATTAAACTCTCTGAATTTAAGAATGACATGTTTTTTGTTTGACCTGTACCGAAAGCATGTATTTTCGTGCATGTAAAGGGTGCGCAAAGTGACTTTTTCTGCCCGGAGAAGAAGTCGGGCGCAAAATACTACTTTTCGCCCCCCCCCCTCCTCCATATGCCCTCAAAGGCAAACTTTCGATAGAGTGTTTAGAAAAAAGCACTGTGTGCTTCGAGTGGTCTTTACTAAAAATTTTAGCACTTTGCAGTCCCAATTGTTTTCCAGATTTTCATTGATTAATATCATCACATTTAAAAAAAGTGGTGTAACAATATGTTTCAAAAATCTCGCCATCATTGTCGTTGACAACCTAAGTGTCTTTTTTTGAAGTTGTTTCATGACTTGAATTAAAATTTTTTTAAATTATATTCACAAGTAAGCCCTTTTGATAAGAAAAATCATAGAAAACATTATGTGAACTGCTAAATATTTATCCTTTCCAATAGGCTTGTGCAGTTGTATTGAAGCTCTCAAATTATCTAATAAATTATTGAAAATATTATACATGTTTTATGTTAGTGCTTTTCAACCATTTTAGAAAAGAAAGTATTGATACGAATTGAATTGAAAAGACTAAGACACCCTGAAAATCCCGCACTCAGAAAACGATTTGGTTGAATCAACAACATTTTTCTTGGTTCAAGCATAGAATTTGGTTATTATATGTACAACAAAATATTTGGTTGACTTAACTCAATTTTTTGGTGGTTTTAACAAAATCTTTTGGTAGTTGGAGTATTTGGTTGATTCAACCAAAAAAATTGGTTAGGTCAATCAAATATTTTTTTGAATCAGCAAAAATTCGTATAATTCAACCAAATTTTCATGTATATCCAACAAAACAGTTTGTTTGGTTCAACAAAAGTTTTTTTCTGAGTGCGCTTTGTCACGATGGCGCATTGGACCTATGTGTCAATGCATGTGAATTCGTGAAGACGGTGTTTCAATTTTGAATCATTCTATACGTACTGTTGTCACTATTGATAGTGACAACAGCAACTAGCCACTTTCGTTACAAAATATGTGTTTTTCAAAAAACGACGTGAAATTAAATTAAATTTACATGCAGTGTTCGGAAACGAATGATGTTTGTGCAATAGTGATGTGATGATTTTCTTACACAATTAAGAAATAAATCACTGAAGAGGACTCCCACATGAGTCGAAACGTCTGATTAAAAAACACAGTTTTCTTATTACTGGACCCTAAAGCCCATACAGAGAAACACCAACTCAAATAATTATGGTTTCAAAATTTTAAAAAACTCCTAATGTTTAAGATTTTATTTGTTAATGGTCTTTTAAATCAATTGTTTATATTTTTAATATGTACTCACATGGTGCCCTTTGGTACTGTCATGTTAAGTCCATCCAAAATGACATTTGGATTCTTTTTTGGTCCATATTTCTTAAAAGCTCTACGCACACAGACTGCATGTCTTCTTCTGGTATCAACAGTTGAAGTTTGAGTCTGGAATTGAGCTCTCCGCGTTTTAAGTTCTAAGGAGGCTACTGAGGTCACCGTTGTATCCGTGGAAGGATCCATTTCTGTAATAAAAATCTATTTAGAAATAATTATAAGATTTCAGATTTACCAACAATAAAAAGTTTATTCAGTATATCAACAACTTGTATTCAATTCTTATATATATATATATATATATATATATATATATATATATATACAACTACTATTTGAGTTGTTTAGTAATAGAAATAAGTTTCCACTTTTGCCAAAATTAAACTTAGAATGTTGCGCAAATCTTTATTTTTGTCTTTAGAATGAAATAAATGAATTGTTTCAAATTGAGTGAGTCAATCCTCTTATCCACAACCTTAATTGTTGAAAATAACTCTGATTTCAATTTTATATCTTACATTTTGAATGTTCTATTTTCAATATATATAGGTACTTTTAATTTTTAATTAACACATTTTTTATAAAAATTAACTTCACTTGCAAAAAATTGGATTGCTATTGGCTCACAGTATATCCAAAAGATATCTTTTAGCACCAAATTGGATAAAAACTTGGCAAACAGTTGACAAAGTTGACAACTGAATTAAAATTCATCAATGCAGTTATCTGTTTGCAGCATTTTAATCTAATTGCGGATACAAATTATTTTTGGGGATTTTTGCCCTGAGAAGAAAAATTATTTTTTTTTCATTCACAGAAATCCTAAAGCAAAGAACGCTTAAATAGAAAAAAAAAATTATACTTATGTCATCTATTTAAATTTTAATACAGGCATTCAACGAATAAAAATCATAAACTTTCATTTCTCACAGATAATATATATATTTAATTTTCAAACACGTGTGAAAATGATGTTTCTTAATCAACACCTATATGACAATAATAAAAAATACCTCTTATAAAAACATGAGAAGAAGAAAATAATTCACTAAATTTATCTAATGGTTTTAGATGATAAATGATAACTTTTCGAGCTGGAAAAGAGCTAGGGCGTGACAGAATTTCCCCATTCCCTTTTTCACATCAAAAATTAATATTTTAAATTTGAACAATTTTTATAATCATTATTAACTTATTAATGACACCCAAGGGTCAATAATTATATTCCTCGAGTTCCGAAAATGCTTAAACCATGCATGACTAATTTTTTTCAAAAAATGAATTCATCATGTTTTGTTCACTTACTCCATAATTTCAATGTTAATTATAGCAATTTTTTAATTTTTACTATTCTAATATTTCAAATCTGTTAAATATTGAAATTAATCAATAATTAGTGAAATTCATTTGAATAATTGAAATCCATTAACATATAATAATAATTAAATCTTGATCGGTTCGCATTTCTTTCAATATGATGCATTTCTTCTCATTGTTTCGTGTTGATAAAAAAATTAGATAATTTTTGGTTTATTTCAGAAAAATCCAAATATTTGTTGGCAAAAATACAAATGTTCTCTCCCAACTAATACTTTACTTTTTAGACTAGGAAGAAGATTTTTCAAAAGAGTATAATCCTTTTACTCCCAAATTCGGAAGTCATCAAGTATAATTACTAGTTTTATAAGTAAATTTTCTGTTCGTCTTAAATTTAATTAACCAAATTTAAAAATTTGAGTTTAATTTGCATGATTTTACCTATTGATGAATCAATTATAATGACTGAATTATTCAAATATAACACGTAGAGTTATCGGTCAATCATTAAACTTTGACGATTACGTGTGGTCTTCGGACTTAGAAGGAAGAAGTCTCATTATGAATTTATAATATAAATCCCTTTCTACACGTTCTTACCCGTTAAAAAAAAAGATAGAATCATGGAATGATTCCTATCGTTTATTATAAAAATAATAGCAGCAAATACGCAAGCGTGAAGCACGCATTCACGTCTCTGGATTTTTATTACCGAACATTAAAAATATAAACAATTTAAAAATTCATAATAAACCAAATTTTCAAATATGAAGTTAATGAAACTGTTTAAAAAATAATCAATAATCTCGAATTGAAAGCGTTTATAATTGAAAATGACATATTGAACGATTTTGAATTGAAAACGTTCCAAATTCATTTATAAATGAAAGCGTTTTAAATTGAATAATTTGAAATTTAAAGTTTTTAGAATTGAAAAATTTTTAATTATAAGCTTTTAAAATTGAAAAATTTCAGGCTGAAATTTTGAAAATTGGACAATTTATAATTCAAAGCGTTCAAGTATGAACAATTTTATTTTGAATTAAAGAATCTCGAAATTGAATGAATTCAGATCAAAATGTAAAAATCAGGACAATTTCGAAACATTATAAATGGAATATTTTGAGATTAGAATGTTGAAAATCAGACTAGTTAAAATTGAAAGGAATGGAAATTGTACTTTTTCTAATTAAAAGCGTTCCAAATTGAGTTTTGAATTTTTTTTAAAGTCAAAGCCTCTGAAATTCTGGGAATTTGAATTGTTAATACACAAAAAATTCTAATTTAACATTAACATTCATCACATTTTTTTTCTAGGAGCCAAAAATAAATTCACCGTCATTCTCTTCGTTCAAAGTGAAAATTTTTAAAATTATAAACCTTTAAAATTACATTAGTGTAAAAAAACTTCCAAAATAAAAAGTAATTTCAAATGGAAAAAATTTGGAATGAAAATTGTTTACTGCGAAAAGTTGAGAATCAAACTAAATTCGAACCTAATTCAAAACTGACAAAATTTGTAGTGACCAAGAATTGTATGATATTAAAACTTTTTCATACTCAAACCCTTCAAAATCACAATTAATTTAAGTAAATTGAAATAGCTTAACATTGTCGGGTTTCAAATTGTTACTTATATTTTTTTTAAATTCAACTATTTCAATTTTAATTTAAAATTAAAACTTATGGAAGGGAAAATTTGAAAACTTAGCGTTGAACATGCAAATTCAGAACTCTAAAATTGTAATAATTAAAAATGAAAGAAATTTCATGAAGCTTAATTTTGATCTTTTTTGATTTTAGACAACACATTTTCTAGCCTTTTATTTTTGAGTTGTGTGATTTTTAACATTCCATTCAGAAATTGCACAATTCAAAGCCCTTCAGTTCAAATAAAAAAGAATTCAATTGTTAAAGCCTCTCTCAAATCTTCTAACTGTTAAGGCTTGAAATTGAGAAATTGTGAACTTAGTTTTTCATTGGTTTGGATTTATTCTACATTACAAAATTGTTCAATCACAAATCGTTCTGACTAAAATAGTGGAACTATCAAATGCTTCAATTTGATATTCTACGGTTTCGAAGAAGTGGAAAAAAAGCAATTTTGTTCTTTCAAAATGGAAACCAAGAAATTTAGAATGTTTCAATCTGAAATTATTAAATTTAAAACTGACTATAATTGAACGCAAACAATTTAAAATATTTAAACTTAAAACTAATCATGAAGGCTTTAAATATAAAGTTTTAAAAGATTCAATAGTAAAATTGTGCTGATATTTTTAATATTTGAACTTGAAAATACAACATTGTGAAACTTGAAGTTGGAGCCCTCTAAAAATTAATAAAATTCAAATGAAATATTTTCGAATTAAAGCTTTTGAAACAAAAAAAACTTGTTTTCAAGGCCTCAAAATCAAAAAATCACTGTGATTTTCAAAGTTGAAAATTGATGAATTTTGAATATTGTGAATGTAAGTAATGAATGAATGAATCTAAAAAAGGCATGATTGCGATTTTAAATATTGTGCAGGACGATTTTTTAAATTTCGATGGAAGTGTAAGAATATCATGTTGCTTTAAGTGGAAAAAAATATTATAAGATATCAAAGTGAGGCATACTAATGAACTAATATATGGGTGAAAATAAAAAAGTTGGTATTATTCGATTTTGAATTGAATGGTGAAAAACGTATTTCAGATCAACATAAAACATCTTTTTCTATTCATATTATTTACAATAATTGTAAAAATAATGATTTGCGAGATGAAGAATCACGTTATGGTTTTATAATTATAATTTTTCGTATTTAATATTTTATAAGTCAAAATAAGCATGAGAACTGCTTCTCGAGATTTAAAATATTAAAATTAAAAATTCATTATTATTATTTTTTATAATAGGATTAATTAAACGAATAATTACCAGAATCAAATTCTTATTTTATATGATTTTTTCGTGACCTTATTTTATATATAATATCCACAGAAGCGCACTCACATTTAATATTATTTCAAAGATTTCAAGGTATTTCAAGAAATAAAAAAAAATGTAATGGGAGTGCGAAGAATTTCTCAACCTTTATGAGAATTTTGAAGGACTTCATAGGTATTTTTATTGACTACAAGGGACTTCATAAAATGTCAAACAACTTTTGCGGGGTCTCAATCGATATCAACAATTTTAGAACAATTTATAATATTTCTATAAATTTTAAAGAATTTCGCAAAGCGTTTATAAAACAGTTCACATAGGATTTCAAAGATTTGAAGAGATTTTCAAATATTTTATAGAATTTCACAGGATTTCAAAAATTTCACAGGATTTCAAAAATTTCATGCGGTTTTAAAGAATTTACCTGAATTTTGAAAAATTTGGAAGGATTTTATGTAGGATTATAAAGATTTACGGGTATTTTAACAGATTTAAAGGAATTTCAGAAAATATTGCAACGTCTCCAAATATTAAAAAGGATTTTTAATGAATTTCAAAGGATTTCACAAAATTTCCGAGGATTTTAAATCATTTTCAGGGGCTTTGAAGGTTTCATGTAATTTCACGGGGTTTTATAAAATTTAAATGGATGTTAAAGAATATAGTCACATGAGATGAGGGATTTTGTTTGATTTCAAAAATTCACAAATAAGGTTTTTAAATATTTTTGGAAATTTTTAAAAAACCCAAGGAATTTTTAAGAGCTTCGAAATATGTGAAGGGATTTCAAAATATTTAAAAGGATTTGAAATGTTTAGAGCATTTCAAAAGTTTAATCGAATTTTATCAAATTTCGGAAGATTTCAATAATTTTAAGGGCTTTTAAATGCTCTCAAGGTATTTTAATAAATTTTTCAGTATTTGAGGAAATATCATTAAATTTCAGGAAATATCATTAGATTTAATGGAATTTCACGGGTCTTATTTTTCATAATTATTCTTATTTTCGTGATATTTTTAAATTGAATGTTATTCTATAGATTAATTTCAATCAAACATAAATTAGTTTCTTATTATTATGTTAAGATTATATGTTTAGCAAATATATTCATACTGCAAAACATTATAATGAAAGTAAAATATTACTTCAAATTTATTTAAAATCATTTTCAAATCGGAAATAGCTATAATTTAGATTCTTTTCCGTTTTTCAAATAACAATTTTGCAAAAACTACCAAAAAGCTTCTAGCAGGTTTTAACATTTCATTAAATATAAGCGCAGAGGTAAGTAGACATTAAATATTTTTTCTCATACATAAATGAATTCCAGATAATATTTAATTAATGTAAATATTGATCAAAATATGAGCGATTATCTTTCTCTTACTTTTTCTGAAACGGAAGAACCTAAGTATTTCTCTGGGAACAAAAAAATTGTATTTTTACCTTAAAATTTGAAATTAAAACATTTTTTAATTTTAATTTGTATTATCCGTCAGGGTTTAATTTGAACAAAAAAAATAAAAAATTAATATTTAGTTAATATTTAGTTTCATATTTAGAAGTTTTAAATTCAACAATTTCTGAATTATCAATTGTACATGTAAATTTGACAAATATGAACAATTTTTAATGGAAGATTCAAAAAGCGTCACTATTTAAAATTTGTAAATATGTTTATGTCTTTAATATTAGAAAGTAACAATCCAGAGACGTGAATGCGTACTTCGCGCGCCTGAATTTTATTTAGATGGGGTTTCAAAAGAAATTTAATTTAAATGAGTTTCTGGACAACTTTTGGGAATAGATTAAATTTTGTGTCAAGGTATTTTTATGGACTTCAACCATTTCAAGGGATAAGAATAAATTATAAAAATTTCAAAGCATTTTCTAGTTTTCAAGCTATATTAAAACATTCGAAAGAATTTTAAGAGATTTCGTTCATAATATTTTCGTAATTCTTAATATTTAAAAATGTGTTATTATGTATTTTTTAATAGTTTGTTTTTAATATTAGAAAATAAAAATTCAGAGCCTTTAACTATATTTGAGTTTAAGAGCACTGAAGAGCTTGGTTTCAAGTTTACATTCTAAGTATTAATTATCGTAAAGATGAAATAACAAATCTTGGAAAGGAATATTAAATTGTTATACTTATGAGCATCACGATTTAATTATTACTTTAGGAATTTTTAGGAAAGGAAATATTCGTGATTATGAGAATGATTACAAATACATGAAAATTATTTATTTAACAAACTTTGTTTTTTCTCGAACTTTTTTATATCACCTTACATGGATTTCCAACGACCTAAGTATATTCAATTGGAAAAATTCAATTCTTAATTGACAGAAATCATTTGACATTATTTGAAAACTAAAATTTCTTATAAAACGATTGGTTCTCCGTTTCTAAATGTAAAAGTAAATGTTTCACTTTTCCCCTATTTCCCCTTTTTTGAGCTGCTTTTGTGCTGTGATCCCTGGTATTTAACAATTAGATATTGTCAAATTTTTGATTTTCACTCATGGGATTGAAAATTTTTTTTAACAAAGTACTCAAATTCTTAACAAAGTGAGATTTTGTAGTAAATGAAAAAATGTAGAAATTTCAAGTAAAAAAAGATGAGATTTCAACCAAAAAGGTTCATTTTCTACTATAAAAGACGAATCCTCAAGAAAATACATAAATTTTGAACCAAATAGTGGAATTTTCAAGCTAAAAAGATGATTTTTCTACAAAACAGTTGAATTTTCAATTAAATAATTAAATTTGAACCAAAAAGATGATTTTTTTACCAAAAAAGACAAATCTCAAAACAAAATACATACATATTTATAACCAGATAGTTGAATTTTCAACCGCGGAGAATAATTTTCTATCCGAGAATGTGAATTTAAAAAAAAATCAACCTAATAGTTGAATTTTCACGCTGAAAAACTACAAGATACTTGAATTTTCTACCAAAATATTATATTTTTAACACAGAAAGACAAATTTTCAATAAAAAACGCAATTGAAAATTCATCCCGAAAATATGAAGTTTCGACAAAAAAGTTCATTTTCAATCAAATAGTTATATTTTAAATTAGAAACTTAGTATTCACTCCAAAAAGAAACTCCCAACAGAATACATAAACTCTCAACAAAATATATAAATTTCAACAAAAAAAGTTAAACTTGTAATCCGAAAATTTGAAGTTTCAATAAAAAACTTCACTTTAAATCGAATAGTTATATTTTAAGCACAAAAAAATAAGTTTTTACCCCAAAAAAGAAACTTTCAACAAAATACAATCATTTTCAACAAGAAAGTTGAATCTTCAAACAAGAAAATTATTTTTCTACCAAAAAAGATGAACTTTTAACAAACTGCATAAATTTTCACACCAAATAGTTAAATTACTAAACAAGACAAAATTAATTCCTAACCAAAAATGGAATAGTTAAATTTACACTTGAGAAAAATTAATTTTGAATAAAAAAACGAAACTGCCGCAAAATAGTTAAATTTTCCACCACGTAGTTGCATTTTTCACCTAATTGTTAAATTTCCGCAAGACTAGAAAAAATATGAATATCCAACAAACAAAGACGAATTCTCAGCAAAATAGTTGAATCCTCAACCGAAACGCAGTTACATTTTCAACAAAAAAATACGATTTTCTATAACGAAAAGACGAATGTTCAACAAAATGCATACATTTTTAACTAAATAATTGAATTTCCATTTTTTGAAAAAAGAAAGCTGAATTTTTATTTTGAAAAAGACCACTTTTTTAACCAAAAATGGAACGGTTGAATTATTTCGAAAAACAATAATTTTCAATTCTGAAAAAAACGAATTTTCTGCAAAACATTTGAATATTCCACCAAATTTTTTTATTTTCAAGCCAAAAGGACCAATTTTGCACAAGATAGTCGAATTTTCATCCTAAAAATATATATATTTTCAACCAAAAAAATTAATTTTCAATTGATTAGTTCAACTTTCAAGCAAAGAGTTTAATTTCAAACCAAAAAAGATTAATTTTTAACAAAAATTGTACTCCATGTAAGACACCACAGGAAAATCGTTGTGAACACTATAATTGAAAAATATAAATGAAGTGATATTTATCGTCTCATTATATTCAATTCAAAAAGTTCTTTGTAATCATTGGGGGAGCTGCCCCGCCCGCTTTCACCTGCATTAATTGAAAAAAATTGACAATCGCCCAGTTCAAAAAATTTTCTGGATCCAATCCGCCCTTAGCAACCATGACAGTGATTGCTATGAACCGTCATGAACAAAAAAAACTACAAATAATTTCATCTGGGTATGCCAAAAAATTACTTTGATACCTCAATCTAACCGGTCTACAATTTCTTCACCTCGTGCCTAATGATACTTTTCAGAAAAACACGTGAAATATATTTTCGATATAAATTAAGAGAACTAATCATTACACAGTTCTTAAGCTAAATGTTGGGAGAATCGAAGAAATCAGTGAAAGAATAGTGAAAGCAATTTAATTCCTTAAAGATTGATAGTAATCTGTCAGCGAACAAAATTTACTTTAGCATGTCAAAAATACATTTTTCAATTCAAACATAGCAAGTGGTGAAACGGCTGATTATAAAATTCGTTTCAAATATTGCCACTCATAAAAAAATACTCTAGAAATTTCGCTTCAAAACCCAGTTAATTATTTCATTATTGGATTATTCAGTTCGTACTGGTATCCACCTCATACTGGTTTCCCCTATATAATTCCACAACTTTACAGAAGCGATGGAGAACATTGCGCGTAAATGCAAGTGACGTAATAATTATATCATAAGTCATAAGACGTAACAGAATTGTGTACACGTGTGAATGTGTAGTATTATTTCAAGGCGGGAAAAGGAGACTCGTTTTCACCTGCGAGTGGACTAAAGAAACTGATTCATACTCGATACCGAAACCACCGAGAAATCGAACTCGAAAGTTCTGTTTTAAAACAACATTGTATTGACTAAGCATTAAGGTGGTCTACATTTTGTTTTTAATTTTCATGCATATCGCTCGCAAGTTTGAGAGAGCCTAGGACGCGCGTCTGTTGGTTGTCGCGCTTCGCGCTCGATATTTTATTTACCTCGCGTTACGCGCTCGGTCTTTGTATTGCCCCCACATTTGTGCACAGAGGTTTTAAAATTAAAGGTCAAAGCATCAACAACTGTAATTTCGTGATTGATAATTCTCTTTTGTTAAAGCTCCTTCGGCTATAGCGAACACATTTGTATGGCGTATCTCGTGCTCCGCACTCGATTTTGTCCACAATGTGAACTTTTCTACATTATGTTCAACACTATTATATCAAATGTAAATTACATTTCATTCCTGTTTGTGGGCCTGGGATTGATTATTGAGATATTGAAAACTAGAGAACAAATCTTATTCATCATTATTACTTTAATACTTGTTATTTATTTTTCACACAATTTTATTCTCAGCTACCCTGCAAATTCATTGTCATGTTTTTATAATTAAAAAAAGTGCGCATCCTTTAAATTAACACAATTTTCTTATTAAGTATTTTATTGCAACTTGTGTCGTTCTTACATAAATTTAATTCGTTTATTATTGATTTTATTGTTTACGATTTAAACCAACAATACTCATGACAGCATAAAGTGCTTCTAAAAAAATTTGCAAATATACTTTAGGCGAAAATTTTTGTCAAATGTTATTGTAGCTTCTGTCGTTTTTCCAAGAAGTTATTTTTTTTTATTTTGAACGTATTTTCATAACAAAAGTTCATAACAAATTCGTGGATATATTTGTTTGAACAACTTTTGTATTTTAATTTTTTTCATCTTTTGTGTCATTTTTCCAAAAATCAAATTTTTTTATTTTTATTTTTTTCGTTTAAAAAGAAAAAATACTCGTCCTATTTGAAAAAGGTTAATTATAAATTTCTAGATATTTTTTGGGTGTACAGCTTTTTTCTATTGATTTCTTTTCGTACCTTGCACCGTTTTTCCAAGAAAATTTTTTTAAATGGTATTTCTACGATTAAAACCAAAACTATGCATCCTATCAAAAAATTATTCAGAAAAAATTTGTAGCTCTTTTCTGGCTGAACAACTATTTTTTTCATTTTTTTCGTACCTTGTTTCGCTTGTCCACAAATTTAATTTCGTTATTTTCAATGTTGTTTTTTTAAGAATAAAACAAGAGCTACGCGACCTCTCAAAAGTGATTATAACGAATTGATCGACCTTTTTTTGGCTCACAATTTTTGGCAAATCCAACTTTTTTCGCATCTAGCATTGTTTGACTGTAAAATGCAATTTTTGATTAATTTGCTGTGCGATCAAAATTTGAATTTTCGATTTTTCAAGAAAATTCCAAAAATTGTTATGATAATCTTGTAGGGCTTTCAAAAAGCAACTTTTTTTTTTTGCTTTTCTGCATATCGTTTATATTACATAAAATACTACTTTTTATTGATAATTAGAAGTTTATATACATTGTTTAAACAGTTAATTATTGGTTTTAGCAATTTTCTCTCGGAATTTAATTAGAAAGTCACAGTTTTTTCCGAATTTTTCAATTTATCATCAACTTTTCACTTAAAGTGAACCAATGATAAATTAAGTTCAACATAAGAATTATTTTAAAAATTTATTATTATTCATTACAATGTTCTCTCAGAAGATTTCTAGAAAGTTGTAGTTTTTCTATAATTTTTCCACTTTTCATCCAAGTTTAATTAGCGTGAGGTAAAAATCAATGCAATTGAAAAAAACTTAATTGTTTAGGCAGATAATTATTGTTTATTAACTATTTTCTCCTATAGTAATGGTGGATAGTCGCGGTTTTGTCTGAAATTTTCAGCATATTGTCCACTTTGTACTTAGAGTCACGTACCCGTGTAGAAATTTAAATCAGGGCACCACCAGGTCCTGGTAAGGTTGCCTTATTTTATTTAAGGCCCGGATACGGAAATCCTATCGGGCCCTGATGGTGTTTCGTCACGCTCGGAATGGAAAGGGCCGTACGTTGCCAACCTTAGACGGTCCATGTCAGGCAGCCTTTTTTGTGCCTTTAAAATAATTAAGGTCCTTTGCAGGGCCGTGATTATTTCGTATCGAATTCCTTACTTATTTTTATTTAAATGAGAATGAAATAAATATGAAAATATGTACGATGAATTCAAAAAGTAAACGAACTATTGCCCAAGGCGGCATGATTCAAATCTTGAAATTTTAAATCAAATCTGTTTCTGTCAAATCTTTTATCCACGATATCAGAATTTTAATAATTATTATTTATAGTGATTAATGTATGTATGTATACCATTAGGCCATTTCCCTTTTGGGGTAGGCGTGACACTACCCGATTCGGGTAGTGTTTCTAGGTGGATAGTTTCTTGTAGTAAAGAACTACAAGTGTGGGCTCACCGCACCCACGACGCCAACAGTACACGGTAGTATTATTCCCGAATGGTCACCCATCCAAGTACAAACCGCGCCCAACACTGCTTAACTTCAGTGATCTAACGAGAACTGGTTTTTTCAGCGTGGTATGACCGTTGGCGATGAAATGGCAATATCATTATTATTTCAAGCATTTTACGTAGCTAAGCACCGTAGATTATTATTTAATTATTGTAAAAAAATCTCATATACTACATAAAAAAAAATCTATATGAATTAATGTATTTCCTCTTTTTTTACGAAAGCGACTATTAATCATTATCATTAGTATGAAAAGTTTGAATAAACTGCGTTAGTCAATAAAAAGGGCCATCTATCCAGACCTTATTCGTACCTAATCAGGGCCGTAAATACGGCCTTTTATCAGATCGCCTCAATTAAAAATAAGGGCAGCCTATCCGGGCCTTATTTGAACCTGATCAGGACCGTAAATACGGCCTTTTATCAGATCGCCTTAATTAAAAATAAGGGCAGCCTATCCGGGCCTTATTTGAACCTGATCAGGGCCGTTTTATACATTTTTAAATCAGGTAACCTTATCAGGACCTGGTACGGGCCTTTTTTTAAATAAGGCTAAAAAAGGCATTTTCCACACGGGTAATATGTAAGTAATGCAATTTATCAAATATAATTGTGTAAAGAAATGATTATTGTTCATAACTATTTTCTCCTATATTAATGATAGATAGTTGCGATTCTTTCTGAAATTGTTTACTTTTTGTCCACTTTTCACTTAAGTGAGGTGATACTTAATGTTGCATTGTTTTCTGAAATCATCAGCTTTGCTTTGACTTTTTAGATATGAGCATATAATAAATGAACATCAACAATACTCATTTTTCAAGTAGTATTGGATTTCTTCCAAAGTGAATTATTTTCCACTCCTTTGCCAATTTCTTAAAGATAATAATTCAAGCACAAAAACTATCTTACAGTAGAGATAAAAACAAAGAATGGAATAATTATGAGTCGGTGGGAGGAGTAAGTCTGTAGATGACTTTGAAAAATTTTGTTTTAATTTACAGCACGAAGTTTATTCCAAAGCATAAAAGAAAAATTTGGAATTACGCATATTTCACTATCAGCCCCCCCCCCCCTTCTCAGGAGAAAATGCGTTGTCATCGTTAATAATATACATATATAGATATTAAAAAGGAATAAATCACAAATAAATGTATTATATCATTTTGCGGGACAAGGTGCAATTAGCAAATTGCTTCCGGTACTCTGTTACCACATGTAGTAAATATTGTTTCTGACTTTCTTCTCTGGTAAGAAGGGAATTGAAGTCAGATAATAATTTCACAAATATCTATTTCATTTCAGAAAAATATATTCACAAGAAAGAAAGTGATTGTTAGAAAAATTATTCTCTCCAATGTTTATTCATTATCTTTTCATAACAATAATAGTTTGTTACAAAACGATTCATCTTGTTGAATTTCATTAATTATTGCCTCACACGAATTGAAAAGTGGATAAAGTGGAAAATTATAGAAAAAACTGAAATTTTCTAGCATTATTCGGATATCTGTCGACGGGAAAATGATTTTTTTTCGATGCCAGTCCTTTTAATTGGGAACTTCATGATAATTTCAGTAACATTCAGAATGAGTTAATAAATTTTATCATTTTTTGAAAACATATTTTCCGTCGACAAATGCATTATTCAGGCTTGTGTCGATGGGAAAACTCGTTTTTTCCCAAAATCAGTTTTTTTAATAAATTGGGAACTTCGCGATGATTTTAGCAATAATCATAATTATCACTTTATAAATTTTATGTAATTTTTTAACGAATGCAACCAAAAATTAATTATTCAGGCAACTTTCGACGGAAAAATTAGTTTTCTTTTTCACTGTCAGTCCTTTTAATTAGGAAGTCCATGGTAATTTCATCAACACTCATGCTTGTTTAATAAATTGTTTGATTTTTTCAAATAAGTTTAATAAACAAATGTATTATTTGGGCATTTGTCGGCAAAAAATTAGTTTTTTTTCAACGTCAGTCCTTTCAATTGGGAGCTCTGCGATAATTTCAGCACCATTCATGATTATTTGATAAATTGTATGATTTTTTGAAGAAAAATTTAACAAACAAATGCATTATTCGAGCATTCGTCGAAGAATCATAAATGTTGCTGAAATTATAATGCGATTCCCAATTTAAAGGACTGATATTAAAAAAAAAATTATGTCGACAAATGCTCACATAATGCATTTTCTTATTGAATTTGTTATAAAAATCTATACAATTTATCAACTAAGTACGAGTGTAAACGAAATTCCCATTGACCTCCCAAATAAAAGAACTGACATTGAAAAAAAAAACCAATTTTTCTGTCGACAAATACCCGAATTATGCATTGTTTATGCACTGTTTATGTGAAATGATTGAAAATAATAGAAAACACACTCTCCAAAAATAATTTTTTAATGCAAATTTCTTTGTTCATTTATTCTAACATAACATATTTAACTAATTTTACTCTATAAAACGTAGACTTTCCTTATATTTGCTTATTTAAAAAATGGAAAAAAACTAAATTAAAATCGGGCTTAATAACTCTCTGTGAAATTTTATCAGCTTTTTTCAAATTGTTCACGTCTAAAACTGTCGAGACTTATCGACAGCACATTATTTTGAACCGAAAAAGTCATTTTTTCCCACTATAACTTGAATTTGTTCATTCTTTAGGAAGAAGGTCATTCAAAAAATATATAATTAAATAAATAACTTTGCATACAAAAATAATAAGGTTTTTTAAGAATTGATCATTAATTTTTAAGTAAATAAGTAAGCTTGTTTCTTCAAAATTACATAAAAGATTAAACATTTCTGCGTCCAATACCCCAAAAATGAAGTGCTTTTCCAAAATCTTGAAGAAGATATTGGGAAAACAGGAAAAATGTTTAAGTTTTACGTAGAATTTCTGGAATATCTCTAATTTTTCCTTGGTTAATGCCAAAGTCCACGCTTAAAATAAAAAAGTCGTGAGAATTAAAAAAAATGGTATACTCGAAAAACGAATTTAAATAATTATGAGCGTGAAAATCATACATAATTCTTTAAATTATTTCATATATTTCTTTTATAAATGATTTTGCTTAAAATTTTTACGAATTTTTGGTTCACGTTCAGACTGACAGAATCCAGGGGAAAAAGAATAGAATTATTGTCTTCATTCGTCACGGATGTTTTAAGTTTTTCAACGATTCTGAAAGGATTTATAATCATAAAAAAATGTCTTAAAACCTCTGGGAATATTTTAAGACAATTTTAGAAATAATCATCATCGGTTTAAAATATATTTAGGAATTTTAGAATTCTTTAAGTGGTTAAAAATATTTTAAAAGTTTGAAAAATCTCCAAAAATTTCTAAAATATGTTTAAAAGCTTTTCAAGCGTCAAAAAGTTTTAAATATATTTCGAACTGACACAAATTTTGCCAAAAATTTGGTAAAATCCTGTAAAGAAAATCCTTAGACATTTTCAAGATTCTTCACAAATATTTTTGAATTTTCTTGAGATACCTAAAAAAATTATATTCATATAACTTTAAAGTAAATAAACAAAGAAACTTGAAAAATAAATATCTATTCAAAATTTTTAATGTGTACTCAACATTATTTTCCCCTTCGAACTATAATTTTGTCTACTTGTTGTCATTCTTGACCTAAAAATCTTTTTTGGATGAAAATTCATCTTTTTGGTTTGAAAATTCATCTCTTTTGGTAAAAGTTTCTTTTTTTTTACTGAAATTACAACTATTTGGTTTAAAAACAGAGTTTTTTGGCTGATTCCACTTTTTTCGTCGAAAATTCGTTAGTTAATATTTTTGATTAAAAATTAAACTATGTGGTTGCAAATGACCTTTTTTGTTTGAAAATTCATATTTTAGGCTTAAAAAAAGTTAACTGTTTTGTGGAAATTTCTTATTTTTTGGGGAATATGTAATCTTTTTTGTTTGAAAATAAAATTGGCTGAAAATAAAACTGCTTGAAAATACAGTTGATTGAAAATTAATCTTTTTGATTGATGATTCAACTATTTTGTTGAAAAATTTTCTTGTTTGGATCATTCAACTGTTTTTTTAATAAAAGTAAAATGTTTGGAATAAAATATCAGCTATTACATTTTTCGTTGAGAATTCACCTTTTTTTTTGGAAATTCAACTATTTTGTTGAAGATGAACTTTTTTGTTGGAATTTTGGTTTGATATATCTAGAAATTTAACCAATCTTTTTGAATTTCCTTAAGAATATTCTGAAAATGATGTTGATATAAATTCAAAAACAGATGAATAAACCTAAAAAAAGTTGTCCGACCATATTATGTCTCAAAACTCTCGCAAATCTACGAAATACCTTCTCAGGATGTTGTATTTATAAAACGTCAAAGAAAGGCACATTGATGATTGCAACAAATTTTAATGAAGAAACCGAAGCGTAAATAAATAAAAAAAAATAGTAGTCATGATTTTTTTTAAACATAGTTATTTGCATATTGGTATTTTTTCTTTCGCTGTACTCAAAGGTCGTAATTTTCCTTCAAATTTAATTAACAAAAGCACATTCTATTCTGTGAAAACTTCGTGAAATCGTTCTTTTTTTAGAAATGCTACGTAAACCATTTTTAGTAAGTCATTTTTGGAATCTTACAATTTGCCCGAAGCGAAAAAAGACAAAAATACGAATAACTACAATTTAATGAACATTTACCACATTAAATTTTTTTTTATATGATTTAAGCTTAGGTTTTTCTTCTAAAATTTATTACGTGGTTAAATTAAAACTTTCAAAGTTTCTAGTTTTAATACGGGCGGGAAGCCCATGAAGAGCTCCCCTGGCGCTCAAGCTATAAAGCCTATTGTGCCACTTCAAATTTTCTAATAATTTATTGAAATTATTCTACATGTTTTATGTTAATAGTTTCCGTTGTACATTAGTTTGAAAAAAATAATTTTTATATAAAATCGAAAAGCGTCGACGAAGATTTAATATTGCTAACAAATTTATATTTTACTAGTTTTTTTCGCCGGTAATCAACATTTTCGAATAAAAGTCATCCTCAAGATTCCCAATTTTCAGCAATTCAAATTATGTTTGCGTTTACGCATTAAATGGGTATTTTCAATTACAAATAATTAGATAACAAAAAATTATACATTTTTCAACAATTCACGTTTTCGTTTTTGTTAGTGTTTTCATGCCGAAAATTGGTATTTTGAAACAACATCTTCATAGTTGGTTCGAAAAATATTTGCAATTGTAAACCTTCTAAGGTTATATTCCTGTTTTTTTTATAGGAACTCGTTTATTTATAACAAAAATCATTAGATTCCGAAGAAGATTTACAATTATGAACAATTTTCTGGTATTTTATGGTAGTGCTTCGCATCAGAAGTTATTGAATTTTTGAACTAAAGATCATTTCACTTGAAAAATTAAACTTACAATTTTGGACTACTTCAGGTAATGGTAGTGTTTTTCGTCGAAAATTTTTTTTTTAACAAAAATGCCACAATTCGATTACCTACACAAAAATATTACATTTAATTATGAGGATAAGATATCAGTTTTAATCAATTATCAAAAACATTGCCCTTGCTTAAATGCTTATCTTTTTTATTATTTGAGATAATAGATACTATAGAATATAAAAATTTGGTATTAATAAAAATTGAGTGTGACAACAAAATAATCGCGCGCGTAGCGCGCGTGTTTGTATTCTCATGCGATAAAAATTGCTTAAATCTAAGCAAAAGGCTGAAAATAAGTTCAACCACCTAAAAGTACAATAATTTTATCAAATCAGAAATTTTATCATGATCTAAGTCTCATAAACATCAAAATTTCCTTAAAAGTCACTAATGAAGAAGCTTCAAAAAAAGATACAACATTTTTTGTATATTTTAAATTCCGCTATACAATTTTAAATTAAAAACTCATAAGATAAAAAAGGATTAGGGGAAACTAAAATATTTATAAAATTATTTATAAATTATGTTCAATTTTCCGAAAACGCTAACAGAATATGCACAGTGGGGAAGGGATCTTATCAGAAAGATTATATACATGATAATACGTTTCTGAAAAATATCAAGGTGTCTATAAACTTAGTGACGTGAAACGAAAATTGTAGACAATTTAAAACAAACCATGAAAACTTATTTTCCTGTACAACGCAAGATTATTTCATTACTAAATAACTCTGTACTTCACTATTTACTTCATAATATGCAGTCGAATTCTTGAAATAAATTTCGAAACTTTTTAGCTACAACAATTACCCGTACAAAGGCAAGTTCAGTTTTTAATAATTGAGTCGAATTTTATGACTTCTGTAGGCAGCAATTTCGGCCTCCAGATTATTATATCTAATGTTACAGATGTAAATTTCTTGTGCAATAAACAGTAATTATTTTAATTTCGTTTTTATTACCGGAATGTTCGCAATTTTTTTAATCAGAAGAAAAGTTTCTTTGGGTGACATTGAACATCAACTTTTACATTAAAAAAAAAAGTTAGAATTTTTCAGAAATGTCAAACAATGAAGGTTTCAGATTTTGTAAATTAAATATCTTTTAAATTTTGTTTGCTGAAACCGGTACTGAAAATTTCAGTCGTCCTTTTACTGATAAACTATGTGAAAATTACTGCGGATTCCAGTGAATTTTCACGAATTCACAGTGGATTTTCTCTGATTAAAATCCTGAAAAATGAGCCACTGGTTCTTAGTGAAATTTCTCTGATTTAAATTCATAGTGTTTAAAAAAAACTAAGGGTTTTAAAGCACTTCAAAAGTTATCAAAACCCGTTTTTAAATGAAAGTGAAGAAATATTTTTTTGATTCATTTTGAAGAAATCATTCCGGACATTTTTCAGAATTATAAATGGAAACCGATTTTTTCTTATTTATAATTTAAAATTATTGTTTATTGCCAAAGAAGACTTTATGTAGTTTGTATTCCATTCTAGACTTTATGTATACTGTATGTATTTGCTACCAATTTATCCTACTATATACGATTTTTTTCACTGTCTAATCCAACAATCAAGCGAAAGATAACCGAAATGAATAAATATATTTTTTTGAGATGCTAAATTCAACATTTTTTAATGTAATGTCATAAAATTTGATGAATGGCCCAAAAAATACTATTTCTGCACTAAAAGGGCTATTCATAAACTATACGTTATTCTATTTTTAATAGTTTTCAGCCCCAACTCATATTTACGAATGGAATGTGAAAGAATACTATAAACTTGCTTGTATACATGATAAAAAAATTTTCAACATTTCTAATCCGACATGCACAAAATGTTGCCTGAATCTAACATGGCTGTTTATGAATTCTTGAACAATGTTGTTCTAAAGTTTCCAAGAGTATATGTGGATGTTTTCCATTCTTTTTTGTAAAAATTACATATGTACATACCGCTTTGTTTATTATTATTTTCCAAAAATTTGGTCTTCTGAAAATAGTTCCAATAAAAAATTACGTATTTTAAAAAGATCCACTCTTTATGGCTGAAGCATGTTTCTTCAATCTGTTTTCGAAAGAAGTTTTCCAATTTTTCTAGAAAGCAATTGGTCATGAAGAAGAATGTCTCAAATGTAAAAAATGATTTTCTTCGATATCTACAATTCTTCCATTAGTTCAATAAAAATAAATCATATTTTGTTTTACAAAACTATTCCTGTGGTACCATAGTAGGTGTAAATTAAGAAACGTCTTAGAATTTAAATAGCTGAGATAAATACAATGAATTTTTTATATTTTATGCGTTCTTGGCTTTGATCGACGAATTGCATGCTGTTTTTTAATCTCGCCAAACAATATCTTATTAATTTTTTCATTTAGTGAAACGAAACTGGGACACAATAGTATGAAAAATGACATATTAATCATCTGTCCAAGGATATCACTGGTAATTTTTCATCTTATTATAAATTCTCTTCATTACCTGAAATAAACTAGGGTTTTTGTAAAGAAAAAAGATTCAGTTTTTTTATCAGCACAAAAAATCCGAAAAAAAATTTTTATTCTCAAGATAAATTGAAATGTGGCAAGCATTTGACAACTACATTGACAGTTACAACCATTACAACCACTTGCATGACATTTGATGAAATTTGTCTACTGCAGCATTTTTATACCATTTGTGACATCAAAAAGTTTTAAATAAACATTTAAAAGATTCCATTTCTCACTTTTTCATCAAGGAAGATTATTATTAATACTGAAATAAGTATCAAAAGTCAAAGATAGGACTTAAGATTTAGATGTTTTATTATCGCGTTATCTATTCGGAAAAATTTGTCCTTAAATAATGCAATAATTGCTTTGATCGCACAAATCATTGTAGATTAAGTTTTTGATTGGATAACATTGATTTATAATTTATAGTCAAAACCAGATTTTTTTCCGCCTGGAAAGTCAAAATGTCTGTCTCTATCTATAGTCTTTATGCAGCAGCCTCTTAAATATTATTCGATGAGGCAACTTCTTTAAAAAAGTCTTCAGTGAATGTTACACCAAGGTATGATAATTCATTAATTGCGCAACAGGTGCTGTGCTACATTCTCATCCATCCAGCTTCCAAAATAGTAAAAGTATATCGAAATCACATAATAACATAAAACTATTCACACTTTCTAATACAGAAGTCACAAAAAACGTCTAGGCGGTAAAAATACCAGTCATCAAGGACTTTCATATGGCCAATTTTGAAGAATGAAGCCTTCCTATTTTCAATATTTTGTCAATAACAATTAATTTTTGTTTCTCAGTAGGCTCAAACGAGAGTTATTAAATGCATTTTACTGAGAAAAAAAAACATGTTTAATGTTTTGGTTACAATATATCAGCTGTTTACTGAACAAATGGTTCCCACTCGGCAATTGGTTCTTTTACCCTATTTACAAATATTTTCAATGCTAAATATCCTACAAATTAATTTCGGTCCATAACGACATATTAGCCATTTTTTATTAAAATATATATTTGCAGATAAGAAATATCTGTTAAATCAGAATTTAAGTGATCCAATCAAGTATCTGTATTGATGAAACATTTCTCCTTTTTCTTGATGTTATACAAGACTTTTATGTATTGATTGTTATAGGACGGGTGGGGTTTCTAGAAGAAAGGATATAACAGAAATTCAATAACAAATTTTTAATATGCCGCTCAAAGATCACTGGTATTTAAATCTAGAATGGAATACGATCAACATAATAATTATTGCCTATTTTACTATGTTAAACATGGGATAATGACGCCCAGACTTTTAATTAGAAGTATTTCTTTCCACGCACACATGGTTTACATTAATTTCGTATGACAAAAATTGAAGAAATTTTTGACACGTACATATTTTTTTACAAAAAGAAATTTGATCAAACAAGCATTTATGTGGTTTGTCGTTTTAAGATTTGAATCGATCAAAATTTGTAGGTAGTGTCTACGTGCGCTGAAAAAATCCGGCTATTTGGACCAAAATCTTGATATAAAGTCCCTTTTCTAGGTCCCACTATTGGTACGGAAAAAATCTGGCTATTCGTACCAATATTTCGGTACACGCAGCCACGGTTAAAATTTTTTATTCGTACAAACAGGGAAATTGAAGTTATTAGAGATCCTTTGGTTCTAATAAATTTTCGTTTTACGAAACGCAGTGAAATGTATAAAATAAAGAGAATAATACAATTATGTCATACTTATAGTACAGATTAATTATATTTTTATAATATAACTATAATATTATTCTATTTTTTGCATACATTTGATGTTTCTAAATGGCGTTTAAAATATCACAAAATTTAAAATTGTTTAAAAACTTTCTATTGAGTTAAAGATCTATAACAATATCTCACATATACTTGAACTTTAATCAGAACAAGATCGTAATTATTTATGTTTTTTTATTTCAATAATTATGAAACAGAAGGAAAATTTGGATTTATCACGTACAAAAGCTGAAACAAAAGTCTGCTTGGCTTAAAGGGGGCACGTACTTGTTAAAAATTTTCTTTTCATTAATAGTGACGCAATAAAATTCCAACGATTCAATTTGCAGTAAGAGAATCATTGCGATTTTTCTTTGTTTTTTTTAATGGTTCAAAATGCATAGGAATTGCCGAGCAATTAATGAATCAAACATTTAATTGATAATAGTAAGATGCTTCGTGTACTTTATAATTTCAAATTCCATCAATTTTGATGAAAACAAAATCATCCTTTTACGTTTACTCAAAATTTCTTTCTTTCAGATATTGAAGCGATCCACTGACTTTTCAAAAGATTTTTAAATGCAGAAATTCATTGGATATTTATTCATTCTAAAGGTCGAAATGGACTTTGTTTTTACAAACCGCTTACTCATACGTATAGAATTCGTTTTCTAGTTTCCTCATCGGAAATATGTCGTATTCATTAATTATCCGGTAATTGTTACAAAAATGAGTAATATAGAATTAAGAATCCGAAAGTCACACATTGTTTTATTGTATTAGATTATTTCTGAACACAGATATTATTTCAAAATTTGTTTAAAACTTTACTTTCACTCTGAAAATAATTATATTATGTTTAGCTTCCAATAAAATAAAATAATAGTGAGATAAAATAATTTGATTCTCTGATCGCTTTTTCTCAGAAAAAAAACTTGTTACATATTTTATTACTTACATAATTATCTTTATCTATTCCAAATCATTAACAAAAGGCATTGCAAAAATAAAATTTTGTTTCATTTGATAAATTTCTTCAATTTCTACCAAATATTTTACATATTTTTTGAAATAATGTGCTTCGTTTCTACGAAAAAATATTTGTTTGAAATCATAGTTTTTTTCTGAGCTTTCGGATTAGTAGAATCCTCTTTTTGTATTTTAATCTTTCAAATTTGTTTTGCTATTGTGAAAATAAAAAAGTACGTAAAAATTAAGGATTTAATTTCTGAACAGAAAATCTCAAAATCAAAGTTTTTAATGATGATTAATAATATTAGTATTTACAATTATTCATAAAATTGACAAAAATGGACCTTTTGGTAATTTTTATCAATTTTGAGAGAGAAATAAGTGTACATTGGAAAATATTTTAGTTTAAACTTGTTTTTTTCGTGCAATAATATTTATTTTCCTTTCATGATCAATGAGAAAAAGTTGACGATTTTAAGTAAATTTTCGAAAATAAAAAAAATTCCAACCCGTGTAAAGTATTTTTTTTTTTAGTAAGGGTAACCCAAAAGAGTATGAAAATATAAAACTCAAAGATCAATGAATGTATTCATGATGGATATAAATTGTACACGTTGCTAAAAGTCGCGGGACAGGCCACGCGACTATGTTTAAACGAATTTTTAAAGTCTTTTTAAGATATATGCAGAACAGATAAGAATAATTTAATATATACAAAAAATTACTATTTTCACGATTTATATGATTTTTACTTCAGTATTTTGACCTCAGTTATGAGAAAGAGCTGTAATTTTCATTCAATCTTAGTTTTTGATTTTATTTCTCGAAATATTCTATAAATAAATTCTCTTCGGCTCATTTTCATCAAAATTATTTGTTCTAGGACTTATACAGCTATTATTCTTCTAAACAGAAAAGTTAAATCATAAATCATTTTAATCTTTACAAAATTGAAGCAAATGCAACTGTAGAGTTTCTTCCAAGGAATATAATAAGCTACTTGTCATTAATGTTGATTAAGAATTCCAAGTTCCGCGTACAACGGAAACAAAAACATAAACACACAAATAAAAATAAGGAAATAATCATACAAATTTCTCAATTTTGTGGTGTAGTTTATAGGGACATCCTTAAAATTCGATCATGTATTCTATTCATAGTGATGGGTTTATAAATAGCTAATTAAAAATGACAATGTCGCATCTTCAATAGCAAAAACAATATTCAAAGATATTCCATCCTTGGAAAACAGGTTCTGTTTTCACTGTTTTCCGTATTTCATTCATTTCATGAAAAACTCACGTAAGCAAAATAATTAGTAGTATTTCCAGGAGACTTATATAGTTGATTAGAGTAAATCACTTTCACTATAATCAAAGAAGACACCGCAGCATCTTTAAGCACTAATTCTGCACCAATTCGAGCCAACTAACACACAAAAGCCGAACACAAAGGGTAACACAAACCTTTTATAGATCACTTTATTTTGAATGAGACGATTTTTGAAGTGCAATTTTGACAACTGTCAAAAATCAACAGATCGTTTTGTCTGTTGACATTAAGGTGGGCTTAAAGTTTCTGTCATTTGAAAAATTCTCAAAGGGCCCAGCAAACCGGGTGGCGACACGAGCAAATAAAATAAAGTGTGGCCTATACGCGAAGCCACTGAGAACTGGCTCGACTGCCCGCTCGGAGGAGATTCAAAGCCTTGTGCAACTTTGGATGTCGGTTAGAGTGCAATGTGGAAATGGTCAGACACATTCACTTGGTGGGGATCATCTCGAAATGAGACAAGGAAATGGGGATGATTTTTGGTATTTAGGACGAAATGTACCGTCAAACGGGGTAATTTCGGACATGTGGGGTAAATTTGGACATTCCTAAATTGATAGTTGAAATTACTTAAGGGATTTTAACCAGAATCTAGAATCACTTAGGGCTTTATTGAGGCTTTAACTGGTTCTTGATTCTGGCTACTCCCCCCCCCCCTTAAGTATTAAACTATCAATTTAGGAATTTCCGAATTAACCCCACATGTCCGAAATTACCTCGTTTGACAGTACTGGGGAATTGAAAAAAATTTGAATTATCGAAGTGTCTTGTCCCGAAATTCAGGATGAGTAGTCAAATATTTTTCATTAGCTTGGCTAGTTGTCCCGGAACCGAATTTTCGGGGCGATTAGTTCATCCACTTTTCCAACTTCTACCATTTTTTCGGGACGACTAGACACAGCCTTAATATATCGAACAAAAATGTACAAATGATCATAATCAAAATTTTACTCATTTTGAGTGTGCAAATTTTGATTTGTTGGCATATCCAAGTTCAAAAATGACAAAAATGTTATTAATTCAGAGAGTTTGCAGCTTATTATATTCAACAAATTTTGTTTACTCAACCGAAGAAAAATAAACAAAAAAGATTAAACTGGTTTTAGAGGGAAAAAAACGTGTTTCATTCGAGTATGAGTGACTGCTTTTATTTTAAATCGGGCATTGTGTAAAAAGACCAAGAGTCTTAAAAATGAATAAAGGAAAAACGTTGCTTGTTTCCAATTATAATGCATTTTTGGCATACTCGATTCCCTGCATTAAAATTCTAAGGTCCACAAACTCCTAGATTTATCAATTCAATTTTTAGTGCAACAATATATAAAAAAATATAGTGACAAAATTAGCATTTACAAGAATATGATTTTTGATCTTATTGCTTGAAGAAACTCGATATCGATCAGAATTCATGCATGTACTCAAGAAGCATAAATAATTAATTGAATTTACAAGATAGTTGTAATATACGATTTATGTAAGAAAATACTTTAATATAGTGCGCAAATGTTGAAAACACTGATTTCTTAGATAAGATGCCTTATATTTTGTATTAGATTTGTAATTGTTAACAGTTAATATATTTAAATTTCGGCACTGACTAGTATTACGGAATTTTCCGTAACATTAGTTCGGAACGAGCTGGAAAACTCTTACGGAAGTCAAGTCTTACGAGAATTTTTGTAACGATAGAGAGTTTGTTAATTGTTCAGGACAAATATAATTGACTAATGACCCAAAGGAATGTTTTTACGTGAAAATTTCAGTTTTTTTGCAATAACTTCTTTTGGAAGCCAGTTAGTACTGATATTTAATGCAATTTTTGAGCTAATAATTAAATTAATCTGTGTTATAAACAACTGATTGAAATAATACGGAATGGTAAATGTTTTTTACTTGACTGAATATTTTTTTACTTTGTTATAATATTACCTGAGCAGTGATTTTTAGAGAAAATAAATGGCGAAAATTTGACGATTATTATTTTTAATAATAAATAGTATAAAAAATTACACAATTGAACATTTCTTCGTAGAAAAAATCCTTTTTCTCATTAGAACTTCTTGGAAGCTAGTTCATAATGATACACGATGTACATGTGACATCAAAGTTATAATTTTTATGAACAAATTTTTAGAAAAATTCACAAATTACACAGTCGGGCAAATTGATTTTCAGAAGACAATTGTAAAATGAAATTCTGATTGAAAATGCCATTGCTGATTTTTGAAAAAAATAAAAATAATGTTTGTATTCAATAATAAAGATTAAATAACAAATTTATGACTTTTGAAGTTTACGGTTTTTCAACAAATACTTGGATTCATTAAAAATAGCTAGAAAAACATGAAGCAACTATCCAAAAAAGATCTTTAATAGCAACGCTAATGTTTAAAAAGTGAATAAATTTGTTATGAACAAATAAGTGAATGAAAATGGTTTCGTGGGGATTGGCAGCAATTAGTCTCTTTATTCACACTAAATTTGAACAATTTGTGGGAAAAAAGAGTTTTTTTGTTGTATTAATGAAAGCTAATAAATAATTTGTCCTTTTATAAACGGATTTTATAAACAATTATCTATATCAGGTTTTTATGATGGAAAAAAAATACATTTTTCATGGAATCGATCATATATTACTTGGCAATCAAATCTGAGTCTCATATTTGGTCATTCAATACAAATTACCAATTTTTAAACAATATTAATTAACAAGTGCATTATTTGACTATTTTTGTACGTACAAACTTGGTTTTTTCGACGCACTCTCATCTAAATATAACTATTTTTCGAATTTTCAGGGACATTTCGATGACATTAAACAATTGTTGTTGTTAATAACAGTTGTTTAAACCAATTCTCATCATGTTATGTATTCATGAATGAAAATCCGTTTTTTTTACAGAATAAACAGCCAATTATTTAGCAATGATTTCTTGATAATATGATTTGATAACATTTTATAATTGTTTAAATTAACTTAATAAAAAAATGCATGACTTGGATATTTTTTAGTATTGAAGCTAACAAATAAAGTTCGTTGAAAAACGAAAAAGATGGACTTTACCCTTATTTTTGAATTTAATAGTATATTGCGTGACGAGGGTCGAAAGGCAACGATTTCACGAGTGTGAAGTTAGCTGCCCGAGCGAAGCGAGGGCTGATATCACACGAGTGAAAGCGTTGCCTCGGCCCGAGTCATGCATACAATTTTTCATCATATCGATAATCGAAAAGTCGACTTTCGATGCCTGTGGAGCGGGTCGAAAATCGAATTTTCAACCCTAGGGAAGAAAGTGACAGATCAATGCAAATGGCGACGCCATTTGCATTTATCTGTCACTTTCTTCCCTAGGGTTGAAAATTCGATTTTCGACCCGCTCCACAGGCATCGAAAGTCGAATTTTCGATTGAGGTATGATGAAAAAATGATTTAGAGTAATATTTTACTTTTATTATAATTTTTGTCAACTTGAACATGATTTCTTAACTTGTCATCATAATAAATAAACATACAAATATGAATCCAATTGATTTTTTATTAAAATAAATCTATATAGTTAACTTCCAATGTGAAAATGTGATGAAAATAAGAATTATTAGGATAAATAAGTCCCGTTGAATTGCATGAAATCTAATGATATTTCCTGAAATCCTGGAAAAATTATTAAAACACCTTGATATCATTTCAAACCCCCTGACATTATTGAAATCTTCGGAGTTCTGACAAAATTTGTTGAAATCCTTTAAAAATAGTTTATCCTGAAATATTTAAAATCCTTCGAAATCTTTTGAAACAGTTTGAAATCTCTTTAATTTATTCAAATCTATTGAAAATTCTTTGGAATCTTTTGAAGACCCCTTACATTTCTAAAATCATTTAAAATCCTTTTAATTTATTAAAATCTATTGAAAATTCCTTGGAATCTTTTAAAATACCCTAAAATATTTCAAATCCTTTGACAACTTTCGAAATTTTCTAAAGCTCTTAAGATATTCAAAGTCCTATGAAATCCCTTCAGATTCTGAGAAATTCATTAGAATACCTTATTGAGAGCCTTTAAAATCCTCTGTAATCTTCTGAAGTCCCTTAAAATTCCGTCAAAATTCTTTGAAATAATTGAAAATTTTCTGAAATACCTTAAAATATTTCAAAATATCTTACAATCTTATAAATCATATATGAAATCTTTACGAATCTTTAAAAACTCCAGGAAATCCTTCAAAACCTTGATAAATTCTGAAAAATTCTTTTTAATCCCATTGAGATTTTTTCAATTCCTTAAAATCCCTTGGAGTCATAAAAATAATATTAAATTCGAGTCCACTTCTGCAAATATTATACAAAAGAAGGGCGCGAAAAAATCATTAAAACAAGAATCCTATTTTTCTAATTATTTGTTTGTTTAGTTATATTATTAAGAGTAATACTAATATTTAAAGCCTCGAGAATAAGATCTAATTGCTATTTTGACTTACTAAATATCGTAAATGGCTTTATAAAAATTGTCATTATATACAAAAAATGATATTTAGAGAATAAAAATGTACTTCTTAAATTCGCACATTACTATTTGCACACTTATTGTAACTAATATGAATAGAAAAAAAGATGTTTTTTGTTGATCTGAAAATCCAATTTTGACTCACTTTGAGTGTGTAGATATTGATTTATTGGCATTTTCAAAGAGAAAAACTACAAAAATGTTATCAAATCAGACATTTTGCAGCTTATTATAGGGGACAAATTTCATTTACTCAATCAAAGGAAAATAAATCAGCAAAGATCAAACTGGTTTTAGACGAACAAAAACGTGTTTCATTCGAGAATGAGTGACTGCTTTTATTTTAAATCGGGCATGATTGTGTAAAAGACCAGGGTTTTAAAAATGAATTATGGAAAAATTTTTCGGTCTGCGTATTTCTGAATTGAGGAACAAATTTTTCTACGAAATTAGGGGCCGTGCATAAATTACATAAAGTCTGTTTTTTTGGGAGGGGGGGATGAAGAGGTCAACGTCTTCCTTTTTTTTGTTTTAAAATTGACCTTTTTGAAAAAAACTTGAAAAATCATTTATTTCGTTAGAAAGTTAACTATTTTGTTCGAAATTTATATATTTTGTTGAAAACTCGTCTTGTTGGTATGAAATCGACCTTTTTGGTTCAAAATGGAACTATTTGATTGAAAACTTATGTATTTTGTTGAAAATTAATCTTTTTTCGTGAAAAAATCAATTTTCTGTGTTAAAAATTCGTTTTTTTTTTTTTTGTTTGAAAATTCATCTGTTTTGGTTAAGCACTCAACTATTTAGTTGAAAGCCATATCTTCAGTGGAAAATTTATCTACTTTGTTAAAAATTCATTTTTTTTTAAATTCATTTTTGAACTGATAATTTAACTATTTAATTATATATTCAACTGTTTAGTTAAAAATTAACTTTTTCGGTTGAAAATGAAACTCTTTGGTTTAAAATTAATCCGTTTTGGTTGAGGATCCAAATATTTTGTTTAAAATTCGTCTTTCTTGGGTAAGTTCAACTGTTCCTTATTAAAAATAAAAATCTTTTCTGAGTTAAGATATCAACCATTACACTTTTGGTCAAGAATCCACTTCTTCAGTTGAAAAATTAACTCTTTTGTTGGCAATTGTACAGTTTGATAGAAAATTCAACTAATTGGTAGAAAATTCAACTGTTTTATTGAAAATTTGTCTTTTTTGGAAAAAGATAATTCTTCTTGGTTGAAAATTCAGCTATTTGGTAATAAACCTATGCATTTTTAAATAGTTCTTTTATTTAATTACAAATTCAATTGCTCATTAGAGAATTGAATTTTTTGTTGGAAACTTAACAGTTTGGTGAAGAATTTAACAAATTGGCAGAAAATTAAACTCTTTTATTAAAAATTTGTCTTTTTTGGTAAACAAATTTTCTTCTTGGTTAAATATTCAGCTATGTGGTTGAAAATTTATCTATTTTTAAAGAATTCGTCTTTTTAGCAGGAAATTAATCTTCTTGTTTGGAAATTAAATTTTTTGGTTGAAAATTCAATTATTTGGTTGGAAATTCATCTGCTTTGTAAAAAGATTGTCTTCTTGACTTAAAAATAAATCTCCCTCTTTTTGAGAATTCAACTCTTGTTCAATATTAATTTTTTTTACATTCGTCTTTTTGATTTAAAAAATCATCTCTTTTGGTAGAAGTTGAATATTTATTGGTTAAAAATGGAACTGTTTGGTGCAAAGTGAATCTGTTTTGTTTTTTTAATTCTTAACGAAATATTTAAGGATCCAAATATTTCGTTAAAAAATCGTCTCATTTAGTTGAATTCAACTGTTTTTTATTTAAAATCAAAATATTTTCTTGGCTAAAGTATCAACTATTATATTTTTTGTTAAGAATTCATCTTTCTTGATTGTCAGTTGAACTATTTGGTTAATCCATAAGAAACAGTGAAATTTTACCAAACTTTACCTTCCTCCTTATCGACTTGAGTTATTTTGACTGAGCACCAAATAAATCTACGGAGAATATTTAAAGAATGATTCAACTAAGATGTTTATGATATTTTTATCTTTTTTCTGCAGTGTGATTTTGCAAAACTTCTACTTTCACAAAAAGAATTCATAGTGAGAACCGAAAGTACAGTACATTTTATTTAAAAAAATTTAAATATAAAATGTTATATAATTTCATAATTGCGAAATTAAGCAAAGAATAACATTTTTAATTGTAAATTTCGTCCCTAAAAAAATGATTTAATTTTAACAGATATAATCAAATTCACCATGTGGGCCATCATTGTGTGTCGAAACGTTTGAAGCAATATAATTGTTTTCAACTTATCTGCACCTAAAGCCAACAACAAACATTAACATCCTCCAAGAAATGTATTATCGAGGGTGAATACAATTCTCCAGGGATTATTTCATATTCATATTAATTTGATATTTTAATTTGACAATTGCGTGATACAACAAATAATGATAACCGAACGCATAGCGCGCGTGCTTGTTTTCTAGTTATTCAAATATTTAAGAGCCCGGAGGCGCCCTTTCTCCTTATCCGATCAGGCTAAACCTTTACAGGAATTTTTTTTCACCAAATGGAACAAGTCTGAGAGGTGCCGTAAAAATTCAAAATTTGAAAATAAGGGCCCCGTTGACGTCGATTAGTGGATTATTATAGCTTTCAGAAAATATTTCATTCTACAATTGACTATCAAACAGATTTTTATTATTTTCGCTTTTTAAATATCGAATTGTCTGCAAGTACAAGAAAATCTGGCTATTTGTATGGAAATTTCGGTATCCGCAGCCACAGCCACTAAATATATCAAATGAGTTGAAATATATACCTAATAATGCTTATACAATATCCATGAATTGGAAAGTGCCAAGACCCAATATATAAGTTGAAAGGCTAACGTAGCAAGGTCTTTTTGGAAGATTACCGCCATTCTCCTCACAAAGGTCATTCGCCGGAATCATTAATATATAGTTAGTGGGTAAAAGGTAAGAGTGACAGTGGAAATTTTAGAAATCTACTTAAAATTTTGAGCCTTAAGGGCATATGATGGTCTGTCACGTGACCAATTATTACATTGCTGCGGCTTTATAATTGAAAAAAGGTAAATATTGTGCTTAAATTTTGGGAAATATTTACAAATATATGGGTGTGTCTGTCTGACCTATTTTAGTTTTTATTTTATTCAAATAGTGCAATTTTATTAATTTTTAATTCGAATGTAACTGATAACAGGGCTTTAGAGCCCTAGTTAAGATAGCATTAATAAAATTACATTATTTTAACCAAATAAAAACTCGAATAGACCACATAGACGCCCTTTTTTTACAAACATTTTATAAAATTCTAGCAGAATATATTCGTTTTTATAATTATCAAGCCCGCCGAAATAACATGTAATACTTGGTCACGTGACAAACTCTCACATGCAGCATAATATGTATTTGTCAATAACATCGTTTTATAACGTTATGAAGTTGACCAGCATTTAAATCACCACGCTGAATTTAAGCGATGTTAACGATGCATATTTATCAATCATTATTAGCAAACACCTTCTTAATTTCAATTAACACTTTTATTTGTGAACAAAATATTTTTACTTCTCAATTCTAAAAATACCCTTGATCTGGACACAAAAATATTATCGAAAACGTATAAACAATGGTATTGGCAAGATCCTTCAGAAAGGAATTTGCAAGAAACTTTATTTTGACTAAGGCTAGCAGTAAATTTGCGTTCCTAGATTTTTATTTTATAACATTAAAAATATAAACAATATATATAATGATATATTTCGCACTGAAAGCGTTTGAAATTGAAAAAATATGTATTGAATGATTTGGAATCGAAAACGTTTCAAATCAAACAATTCTACCTAGATTAAATGAAATTTTGAAAAAAGGCAATATTTCGAATAATATTAGAAGAAATTAGGCTTTTTCCAAATAAGAGCTTTTGAAATTTAATAATTGGAAATTGAAAGTGTTTCAAGTTGAAAAATTATAAAGTAGATGCTCTCCAATTTGAAAAATTTCAGACCAAAATTTTTAACATTCATTAGGAAGGAGTTGAAATTGTAAGATTTCTAATTTAAAACGTTCAAACTGGAATAGGTGTACGCTGCATTTTTTAATTTAAAAATTGAATGATTTCAGATAAAAAATGGTAAATGGTTTATTTAAAATTCAAAGGACTTGAAATTGTGTTAATCTTATTTAAAAGCGTTCGAAATTAAATAATTTGAAATGTTTAAATTTTGAATTTAAATAAGTTTCAATTCGAAGAACTTCAAATTTGACAATTCTAAAGTTAAAACTAAATTCAATGTTTCTAAGTTAAAGGTTTTAGTATTTTTAAATTCTTATTACATAAAAAAAAATTATAATTTAATATTAAAATTGAAGAGACAACTTTTTCTATTAAGATCAAAAAATAAAATCATCGTCATTTGCACCCTTCAAAATGGAAAAATGTTCAATTATAAACCTTCAAAATTGAATTGTTTTGAACAAAGATTAAAATATAAAAAGTAATTTTTTTATGGGAAACACAAAGAATGAAAAATGCCTACTCTGGAACGTTGAAACCTAAACTTACAAAAATTTTAGTCGATAAAAATTGTAATGTTAAAACTTTTTTATTCTCAAACCCTTTAAAATTTAGGCAAATTTCAATTGTTCAAAAACTAAAAATTTTCAAATTGTTATTTATACTTTTCAAAAATCAACCATTTTAATTTAAATTGCACAATTAAAACTTATTGAAGGGAAAAGTCGAAAATTTAGCTTTCAGTGTGAAAATTCAGGACTCTAAAATTATAACTATTCAACCTTTTAAATCCAAATCGTTTAATTTTTAACACCTAATTTAGAATTATTATTCATTCTTGAAATCTTCCAATGACATATTTAAAAATTTTTAACTATTCATTTCTGAAAATCTTCAACTAAAAATCGGAAAATTGTCAAACATTATATTGAAAATTAGAACTCAAAAAAATAATACAAAACAAGATCGCTATGATTCCATTGCTTGCAATTGCACAATTTCAAGCCTTTCAATTCAGAATGGTTTTTTTAAAAGTTGAGTTTGAAATTTTGAATGCTCTGGAAAAGTTTAAAACCAAATAATTCAATTTTCAATGCCTAGTTTTTTATTGTTTCGAATTTTTGTCTGCAGGTATTTAATTGAAAATTGATAAAATAAAAATTCTATAGACTAAAAATGGTATATTCCGTTTTTTTAACCCAGGCGGAACATTTTTTTAATAATTTATACATAGTAGAAAAATTATATATAATATTTCACACTATTATATATATATTATCATTCCGCCTAGGAAAATTTTACCTCATCTGAAATTTTTTAATTTAGAATGTTTTCAATTCAAAATCGTTCAACATATTTAAGAAAATTCAAACCCTCCCAATTTTAAATTATTGATAATTATTTGAAATCATTAATCATTATTTCAACATTTTTTGAAACCTGATATTAAAAAATTTAGTAATTATTCGATTTTTAGTTTTTTTATATCGTTCATGTTAGGAAAAAATATCCAGCCACGTGACACGGTCAAGTTTTTCAATTTGATATTGTACGATTTCGAAGAGTTTAAAAAACCAGACAATTTTGTAAGCCAAAAATTAAAACCAAACAATGTAGAATATTTATATCTGTAATTAGTCAATTAAAAACTGACTATAATGTTTAATTTTAATTTTAGAAGTATTAAAAATGATAACTATTGTAATAAAAATCATATGTAGCATCCAGTGACATTCAATGTGATTGGATAGATTTTTAAGATAAAAAATATGCTTTGTGTAAAAAAATCACTGTAATTAATAACTTTAAAAATTGAAAAATTTCAAATAAAACATTGAGAATTACATACTTTCTAATTGGAAACTTTCAAAATTAATGGATTCAAACTTAAAACGTTCAAAAATAAATAATTCCACTCTTTATTCAAAATCAAGTATCCTTAAAGTAGGATCTTGAAATTAAGTCATCAAAAATTATGCATCTTCAAATTTTGCATCACACTTTTTAAAATTTACTAATTTGAATCTAAAGTGTAAGATAACAATTGAAATTTGTTAGGAAATTTTAATAAACTGTCATAAAATGAAATGAATCGTAGACTAAAATAGGTATATAATTACTATTAATGAATCCAAATTTTAAAACAAAGATATTTTGTATAGCTGAAATAAAAATGTTGGGAGTCTGAATACAGCGCTAGTTAAATATGAATAATTTTGAGAGAGATTTGAGATTTATAATTGATTTCATAGCCTACAGAACTGGTTTTTAAATTTGTATGCTTTTCCAAACATGGATGACAACTTTCATCATTTCTCCATTTTTCATCGTAACCAAAAAGTTCCAAGTCACGTTTCAATTTCCTACGACATTTGAAAGTCACGTAGTCACATACTTATTCGAAGATATACAAAGCCGTGAATCGGGGATAAATTTTTTTCTGTTTCGAAAACCAAAAATTAATTTTTTTTTAGTTTTGTTGATTTCGTAGTATTTTTATGCTTATACTATAAATTTTTTTCCCGTGGGAGTTTGAACGAAATTCGATTTTTTACGATGTCTGTGTTCTGTAATAACATCAAATTTTAATTTCGATAATTGAAATTTCATTTGGATTTAAAGTTTTTTTAAAAAACTGAACAAACGTGCACAGTAAACTTCTTGTGAGCCTGTTAGCACATTAGATTATGAATTACGCAGTGTCACTTTGGACCTAAGTCAAGGATGATGTTCTGGTAATAGTTATTAATAAGCATATACGCAAACAAGAAATATGAGATGTATGAAAATAATAACACAGAAATTTATGTATTCAGAAGTTGCCATCACAAACATGCCTTCTTAGAGAGCCTCTTTACATCGGATTTTCGTCCACTAAATTCTCGTTTCCAAGCCTGCCCTCTAAAACCATTTTTTTTATGTCTCGTTCACTGACCATCTTTTTTTGTGCAAAAAATGTTTGACATTTTTAAAACCTGCTTTGCTATCTCGTTTTTTTACTTATATTGCAAAGGGGAATTTCCAGAGTTGGACAGGAACGTTCACTGGTGAATCGGAATTATTGTTTGCGGTTCTTTAACGTCACTAAAGTGGCGCAGGCATTCTTGTTATTCCCAGATTTCTTATAAATCAGTTAATCTCAGCACTTATCCTATGCACTTAATAAATATAATTGTTATTAGAAAAGACATAATTTTATTCCATTTATTAACAGTTTTATTGTTATTATTTTATTTTTTGAATTAATATAATTTTATTATTCATAAGTAATAATTTTAATTTATGTTCCGGGGCAGTGCATAAATTACGTGAAGTTTTCCCCCTGAAATTTTGGACCCCTCCTTCCCACCTATCTTACATAATTTTTTCTGACTACATTTTTTTCTTAAATTTATTTAGGGCTCATCCAAAAATAACTTAAGGTAATGGGGGGCGGGGGGTTAAAATCTCATTATTATCCATAAGTTAACACAGCAGTTGAGCCAAGTAGTTACACTTTTCACAAAAAGATACATTCTCAACAAAAAATGTAATAGTTGATATTTATACTAAGAAAACATTCTTATTTTTAATTAAAAACAGCTGAATTTAACCAAAAACAAATTATTTTTAACAAAACAGTTGAATCCTTCAAAACAAAAGAGGTGAAATTCCTGACAAAACGTTGAATTTCTTACCAAGAAAGATTTTTCAGTCAATAATAAGAAATAAACATGACATGACAGATATTGAATTTTAAAGTCAAAAAGACGAATTTTCAACAAATTACATACATTTTCAACCAAAATGTTGAATTTTCTAGCCTAATATGTTAATTTTTCAAAAAACAGTTGAATTTTCATCACACAAGAAATTAAAAAAAAAATGTTAACCAAAAAATAAATTATCAACAAGGTAGTTCAATTTTCAACCAAAAAGGTGAATTCTCAACTGAAATAATAAATCTTCAACAATTTTAACAAAATTGTTGAATTTTCAAGGAAGATGATTAATTTTGTAACAATAAAGACGAATTTTTAACAAAATGCATACTTTTTTAACCAATCAGTTGAATTTTTCTAAACGAATTTTCTAAACAAAGATGAATGTTGAACTAAATAGCGAATGTTCAACTAAAAAAAGATACATTTTCAACAAAAAATGGAATAGATAAATTTTAATTAGGAAAAATTAATTTGCAATAAAAAAAATGAATTTTCTAAACAACAGTGGAATTTTCAAGCCAAGAACACGAATTTTTTTACAAGACAGTTGAATTTTCATTCCGAAAATAAGAATTGTCAACAAAAGACTTCAGTCTCAATAAAGCAGTTGAATTTTCAACCAAGTAGTTAAATTTTCAGTTGGAAAAATAATTATGAGCAAAAAAACGAATTATCAACAAAGTAGTAGAATTTTAAACCAAAAAGATGAATTTTCAACTAAAACATTAAATCTTCAACAAAGAAAATTAATTCTATACTAAAAGACGAATTCTCAACAAAATACATAAAGTTTTACCCAAATAGTTAAATTTCTAAGCAAGTAGATTAATTTTCTACCAAATAGACGAATTTTTAAGAAAATCCATGAATTTTTAAACAAATAATTGAATTCCTCTGCACAAATTTTCAACAAAATAGTTAAATTTTTGAACCCGAAAATGCGAATTTTTAACAATATAATTAAATTTTGAATAAAAAGAGATGAATTCTTCACAAAAAAGTAAATTTTCTTATTGTATTCTATTAATTTCAGTTCGCATAAAAGTGGAAAATCTAGAAAAAGAGGAAAAACTGCGATGCCTGTGATAAATAAATAGATTTTCATGGTTTCGAATCAAATATCACGAAATCTTACATGGGGAGGAGGGTAACATGTCAGTAAAAAACCTTACGAAATTTGTGGATGACCCCTTTTTTATTTACTTATTATTTCGTCAATTGATGATCATTATATTTAATATTATTATTAATATTAGTGGATACTACTAATATTGTTAGGTAAATCATTACAAAAAATACTATTATAATTATCAATCAAGTGAAATACATTTTTTTACATCTAATAAGTAATACAGCATAGAAAAATCGTTG
>CAKNXH010001890.1:144823-191760 GCA_932178445.1 Andricus quercusramuli | reverse complement strand
TGATATTTAATTTTAATTATTTTTTGACATTTTTCAAGCTTTTAATATTTTTAAGAAATTAAATTTTTTTAAAGATTTCATCAAAGTCCAAGGAATTGCACAAGAATTGATTGAGGGATTTTATATTTTTCAAAGATGTCAAGGAAGGGTTTCTTTCAGTAATTCTGTAATGAATTTTGAAGGCACTCAAAAACATAATTTTGAAAGGTTTTAAGAAAATAAGAAAAACATTCTGAAGATTCCTGGTGAAATTTTTAAAGGAAATTGAAAAAACTATTCCAAAACATTTCAAATTATCGTCTGAAATGTCCACATAGAATGTAAAAGATTTTAAAATAAAATTTTTTAGTTTGGCAAGATTACAAAATTTCATAAGAAATTTAATCAAGTTCAAGATATATTTAAAAGCTTTATGGGGTATGAAAATTATCAAAACTTGGAAATATTTCAACAAATTTAAAACAAAATGTTAGTTTTTGAAGATTTCAAAAAGGAAGCTTCTTAAGAATTTTGAAATTTTTCAGGGGAATAAAAGTTTCTTTTAAGAATCCTGGGAAAATTTCAAATATTTTTTTTGCTGATGAATTAATTTTAAGATAAAATTAAAGAAGACTTCAAAATCTTTTAAATGATTTACAACAATTTTGAAAAAGAATGTGGAAGATTTTGAAGAAAATTCGTTCAATTTTGCAAGATTACAAAATTTTATAAAAAAATGCAAGTAAGTTCAAGAGATATTCAGAAGTTTTAAAAAGATGCCAAAATTAATTTTCAAAGAAAACTGTGAAAGATTTCTAAAAATATGGAAGAAAATCTGAAAGACTCTAAGGCAATTTTTTTTAATTTCAAAAATTTTTCAAAATAGTAGCCCATAATTCTAATCAGTTTAACGGAATTTTGAAAATTCATCTCTTTTGGTAGAAATGTTATCTTTTTGTGTTAAAAATGCAACTGTTAGGTTGAAAATTGACCTGTTTCGTTTGAAGATTCAATTATCTTGTTGGAAAGTCGTATTTTTTTATGAATTAAGCTCTTTTTAATTCAAATTGAAATATATTTTGAGTTAAAATACCAATAATTACATTTTTCTTTAAGAATTCAGCTTTTTCGGTTGAAAATTAAACTATTTGATTAACAGTTGAACTGCATACTTTGTTAAAAATTCATTCCTTCTGGTTGAAGATTCATCACTTCAGTTAAAATGTCATATTTTCTGCTGAAAATGTAACTATTTTATTAAAAATTCGTCTTTTTTATTCGAAAATTAATCTACTTGGTCGAAACTATTTTGTAGAAAATTTGCTTCCTTTTTGAGAATGCAACTGTTTGGAAATTAATCTTTTTGCTTTGAGGATTCAAATATCACAAGGAAGTAAAAGTAACCTTTATATGGAGAAATACCCATATTGGAGATAGGAAAATATACTAAAAACCCAAGTTTTTTTTTTAATTCGCTAGAAAAGTTTGCAGCATTATCTTGAATCTCTTTGAATTTAATTCGCCACATAAAACTATAAATTCTTCTGAGAAATTTATTACGTTAAAGTGCAAATATTTCAGTATTTAAATTTTAAAGTTGAGGCGCTATTTTCAGCTTGAAAAGGTGGCATTTATAGATTGAATGAAATGTCTAGAGAAAAAACAACAGATACTTTGTTTTTTTAAAAGTATCCAGAAGGTAAAGATGCATGTTAACGTTAAAAACAGGCTCGCCTTGAAAAGTCTTCTATTGTAAAAACTGTGACGTTTGTCACTTTAATGTCCAAGATCGTATGTCTGTATTTTTATTTAGTTTAAAAATGTCAAAAAAAGTAATAAAAGAAACGGTTTTTATTTTACTTGCAAATTTAAGTGTTTACACCAAATTTTATTCATCCTCATTGAATAAATAAAAATTCATTAAGAGCAGAGTTAATTAGAAAGATAAAGTTATGTAGATCATGAAAAAATAAGAATATTCAGGTTTTGAAAATTGATTCCAGTATCTTGAATAAAATAATTGAATGAATTTTATATAATAATAAAATATACGTTGTTTGTTTGTTCCACCTTGAACATCCAAATGAAAAAATATGAAAAATAAATGAGGTGAATGTTACAATATTTGAAGATTTTTAAATAAATGGAAATTTTTAGTAAGGTTCTCAAGAAAGATGTTTAAAAACAATTTTTTACTAGCTTAATCAATCAGTGTGTTTAGCAGTCAAGACGATATTGGTTTTTCTGAGGCGAACCTAATGAACTTAACAAGTGCAATTTACATAATTACCATTATAACCCTTGGCTTTATAACGTCATATTTTATGGCACGTGCCACCTGCACAATTATGTAATAAATTTTTTCTGTTATTCTTATTATAAAAAGTGAAAATTTTAGTTTGATGAAAGTTCGGTTCACATATAAGAAACTGAAGTTATGCCTAATAGATGTATTTAGCGCTTGAGAAAATTTACACAATTAATTGGTATATTTTTTTCTCATCATAGAAGAAACCGAGGTTATATTGGAATCATTTGCAATTACTTTATATAGTTTATTTGATTAGAAAGTTTACAATTTATTACAGTCAAAATTATGTTGAATCTGATTTGAAATTGTACAGTTTTGACCTTCTTTAAAATATGTAATTTATTTCAAAAAAGCTTTGATCAACTTGTTCTATTTGGAATAAAAACATCATTGACTTTCAATTTTCATTTTTATAATCGTTTCATTCTATACTGTGCTCCAATTTGAAATTGTTCAATCTTGAAGACTTTGAATTTTGAACACACATCTAGTATAATATTATTTTATTTAGAATGCTTATGTTTTTTTGTTATTGATTACGTACATAATAATTGATAACTCTCCAATAATAATTCTTACTTTACAAATAAAAAGTTTATGTTGTTAGGTGTTGCATTTTTCGAATAAGAAATATCAAACCTTGAATACTTGAGATTTAACATTTTTTGGTTTTGATTTTTGGGACTTGAATTTAAAAATTATAATTTTGGCAGTGGATGTTCTGTTGCCTGTTTTTGAAAACATGATTGAACGTGCTAATTATTATAGTACATTTACTATTCATTTTTATTAACATTCATGACTAATAACTAACTAATATAGTTGTTGTATATTTATAGGTGACGTATTTATTATATGAAACTGTTCTATATTTATTACATAAGAATTATGGAAAAGGAATGGACGTTTGTTACATCAACTTGACACAGAAACTTTAAAACTATAATCTTCCACAAAAATGAAAGTTAGGTACTAAGGGAGGCGGGCCCCGTAGAAAAGAGCAATGTATTCACAGCGGTTATCCAAAATAATATTTTTAAAGCACTGATAGTTTAAGATATTTTCAAATGCAAGAATAAAACTTTATAAATTGTAAATTGTGAGAAGATATTATTTTCTGGAATTAATGACACGTTTAATGAATTTTAAGAGTGATATATTTTGCAAGAGTCAGCTGGCAGTTATTTAAACAATTAATATCACTTGCATGTAAGCACGGAATGATGTTAAACGATTTGAACAAAATAAGGAATTTCTATTTATGGGAAAACGAACAAATGGGGGAGATTGATCACCAAAAATCAAAAATCAATTTTTTGTACTTTTTTGTTGTATTTTTGGTATGACAAAGTATAAAAAAAGAATAGTGATGAAATAAGCAATTTCGAAAGAAATCTAATTTTGATTTGTGGATTTTTTCATGCTCTGATTTCGGTGTATACAATTATTTATAAGAAAACAGGTTTCATTTCGATCTTAAATAAAAAGATGATTTTTTATCTGAAAGAAAATCGCTTAAGCAAACTTGTTATTGAGCAAAATGATTTCATATATACTGAAGAAACATACATAATCAATTGAATGTTTAATTTAATTGTTATAAACAATGTTTGTAAACAAATACTTCAGTATAGTGTGCAAATGTTGAAAATACTAATTTCTCACCTAAAATGTATGAACAAAAAAATTTCAAAAATGTTCATCAACCAATGAAAGTGGCCGATTGGGAATATATTCAATTGTTTGTAACAGATATATTAAATAAAATCCCCAAAGGAACATTTATTCGTGAAAATTTGTCTTTTTTTTTAATAAGTTATGTTGGTAGCAACAAGTTAATACTGATATTTTATCAAGATTTTTAGCTAACAATTGAATTAACAATTTGTATAAACAATTTATTTAATACATGCGCAACTGTAAATGTTATTTGCTTGAGTATGAGGGATTTTTTTATTCTGTTTCAATAGTACCTCAGCATCGATATTGTGAGGAAAAAGTTTAGCAAAACATTTATTATTGTTGATAATAAATAGTATGAACGAATTAAAGCTTCTTGAAAATTAGTTAATATTATTATTTGGTGCAAATGTTACATTGAAGTTATAATTTTTATGGACAAGAGGTCTAAAAAATTCACTGGTAAACAAAACATGAAGCACTCCTGCCGGAATATTATTTATAAATTAGCTAGCTACGGAAATTATTGAAAATTATTCAATGTTGTGTTAGAATTGTGTGTAATAAATAATGTGTGTAAGAAAAATTTTCCCATGATTATTTGTCTAAAAATTTTAATTGATTAATGATTTAATAGGGAATTTTTTTTCCACTGATAATCTTCATTTGATTCATTTAGTTGTAATTACTTTAATCTTGAGTTAAATTTAAACTATTTCCACAAATATTTATTGTTTGTATAAAATAATAATTACTAAAAAATAAAATAATTTGATAGTTTAATTTATGCCTATATAGTTACTTGAGCTGAGTTGTGCTTTCAATTTTACTTCAACTGATGCTGAAATTAAAATGTGTTTTGTTAATTTATAATGATAAATAATAAAATTTCCACAGTTTCTTCCCCTAATATTGACCCATTCCACTATTCTAGTGAATGATATTACTAAGATACTTTTCAGAAGCACCGTAATATGCGCGTAATAATTGTGTAATAATACGCAATAGTCACAATATTGCGCAACATGCGTAATAATGTGTAATATGGATGATGCATAATCGGCGTAATCATGCATTTCTTCCCTTGATATTGATCTATTCGATTATTATGATAATTCATAATCGTCGTAATAACTCATTTCTTCAGTGGTGCCGTAATATCCGCATAATAATGTTTGATAATGCGTAATGGAAACCATACTTCGTAATATGCGTAATAATGCGCAATGAGCGTGATAATGCGTAAGCTTGCGTGATAGGCATAATAACGCGTGGTAATTCGTAATAGATGTATGGGGATGGAAGAAAAGGTAAGAGATTGAGAGTTAACAAAAAAGGTATTTAAGGTGGACGCTAGGTGTAGCCTGGATGGCACCTGGAGTGGATATATGGTAAGAGAAGATGCGCAAAGGGATAAATTGAGTACTGGAGTGGGAAAGAGGGCATGGCAGTTTGAGACAAAGCTAAGGTAGGGAAAGAGAGGGAAGTTAGCAAGAAAGTTTTCGACGGATGTAGAAGAGAAGAGAGGTTAGGCAATAGAATTAACTGCATGGGAAGAAGAACGGAAGGAGTTCTTTAGTGTTTGAGACATAGGAGAGGGGAATGGAGTAAGCTATGAAGAACTGGAGAGAAAAAACAAGGAAAGGCAATTAATAGAAAGATGGGAGATGATTGAAGAATTGAAATATAATAAATAGTATAAGGTGATAAAAAAGGGAGGAGTAACAAAGTATTTAGAAAAGGAATAAAATGAGGACATAGGGTACGGGCAGGGATGTATTGGGACAATAAAGAGAGCAGAAAATGCTGATTATGTCAGTGGAAGGAGGAAACATGAGATCATGTATGGGAAGGATGCAAGAGAGGAAAGGAAGATGAAGGGAGCTGGCAAAGGATGTGGAAAAGATTTGAAGCGAGGATGAATTGGATGAGTTGTGGACGAAGGAATGGGGGGGGGGGGGGCTGGAGGAACGAATGAGAAAAATTGGGATAATGCGTAATAATGAATAGTGGGCGTAAATAATGCGTAATAGGCACAATACTGAGCACTATGCGTGATTATGTATGTTGGGCGTAATAGGGCGCAATTGGCGTGATAATGCATAATCGGCGTAGTAATGCGTTTCTTTTTCTGATAATGACCTATTCCACCGTTCCATTGAATAATATTGTTGTGATACTCTTATATAGAGTTGCAATATCCGCATAATTATTGTGCAATAATACGTTTTATTGTGTAATATTGCGTAATAGTGCGCAATAATGCGTCACAATGCGTAAATCGAAATATATTAAATATTGTGAATATAAAATGGTGCAATTCGAAATGAATCAATTTGAATATGAATTGGTAAAAGTTCTTCAACCAGCATGCGGATTAAATTTCTCAAGTACGACCTACATAGCATAAAAGTTGCAGACGTTGATAGAATGAGCTTCTTCACTTCAGTATTGTCGGAGTCCAGAACCGAACCATAAGTGAATTTATTGCGTTTAGTTTGATAAAATTGGAACTATCGTAAGTTTATTTTTTTCTCACTGGATTCTTCCTAATGGCTGCTTTAGAACAATTCCCAGAAGTCTTAATGCACTTAATGCCAATCTATAACGTCTATTTAGAATAACGAGTCAGGAATCCTTGACCGCGCCAAAGGTGTTCACGTCAGTGGGATAATATTCTGTGCATAATTCCTTTTTACACATGGTCTCGATCTTCACGCTTATCTACTAATGATTGCTATTCTATTTATACGCAGTATTTGAATTCGTGAAGAACAATATTCCAAAAGGAAAAAGTCCGTTAATTACAAGGACAAATGTTGTAAGGACAACAGGGTTTGAAGTCCGAAAATATGAATTTTTTGACAGGATGATTAAACGAGGCTGAAGAATTTCACAAATAAGATGTAAGTATGTAATAATAAGCAGAATTATAATGAGATTGACATATAGTTAAACCAGTTCCACTTGGTCCAAAAAATATAGATTGTATGCCAGTTGCCAAATATGAACTGAGAGAGTAAATTTTGTTATAAAATTTATAGAAGTTTGAAATATTAATTTAAATAGAAAACGTGATTTTAAGAGTTCCAAATTTACGTGAAAATATTTTCAATATAGTTTTTCTTACAATTTAAACATTTCGTCTTTTTGGTGGAACGTGGTTTTTTGGTTTAAAATTTAACTCTTTTGGTAGATACTTGATCCTTTTTTGTTGAAATTGCAACTTTTTGGTTAAAAATTAATTTGTTTTTGTACAGGAGTCAAATATTTTGTTGAAATATTTTCTTTTTTTGATCGATTAGACTGCTTTTATTTAAAATTGAAATATTTTTCGGTTTGGATATTAACTATTACATTTTTTCGATAAGAATTTATCTTCTTTATCGAAAATTCAACAACTTAGTTGAACCTCTTTGTTTTTTTTTAAGTTTCATCATTTTAGTGGAAAATTTCAAGTATTTTATTGGAAATTTAATAATTTTATTAAAAATTCAACTATTTTGTTGAAAATTTCATTATTTTTTTGGAAATTAAACTCTTTTGTTGGAAATCCATCTTTTGGATAGCAAATTCGTTCATTGGGATTTAAAATTAGACTATCTTCTAAAATGTCGTCTAGTTAAAGAAAAAATTCAACTATAAATGGTTAAAAATGCAACTGTTTTTAGTTATGCTTCAGTTTTTGATTAGAAATAAAAATATTTTTTCGTTGAAATATCAACTATTACATTTTTTGATGATAATTCATCTTTTTTAAATTGAAAATTCAACTAATTGGTTGAACTTCTTTGTTATTTTTCTTAAACTTCATCATTCCAGTTGAAAATTCAACTGTTTCCTTGAAAATTCAACTTTTTGGATAGAAAATTCTTATCTTGGGATTTGTAATTCAACTGTATTCTAAAAATGTCGTCTTGTTTAAGAGAAAATTCAACTACTTGGTTAAAAATGCAATTGTTTTCGTTTAGAGTTTAATTTTTTTAGTTTGAATATTTAATAATATTATTGGAAATCGTCTTTTTTTGTTTAATTCGACTGTTTTTGATTTTAAATATGATAAATTTTTCGTTGAAATATCAACTATTACATTTTTCGATGAGAATTCATCTTTTTTTTATCAAAAATTCAACTACTTCCTTGAACGTCTTTGTTAAGTTTTTTTATGCTTCATCATTTTAGTTGAAAATTCAAGAATTTTGTAGATAATTCAACTGCTTTGTTGAACATTAAATTTTTCGGATAGAAAATTTGTTCTTTGTGATTTAAAATTCAACTATCATTTAAAATGTTCGTCATGTTCACTTGAAAATTCAACTGCTTGGTTGAAAATGCAACTGTCTTCGGTTAAAGTTTAATCTTTTTAGTTTGAAAATCCAACTATTTGGCTGTAAGATAAACTATTCTGTTAATAATTTACAAATTTTACTACAAATTCAACTATTTGGTTGAAATTTCAATTGTTTTTGTTGAAAAGTAATCTTTTTTGTTCGAAAATTCAACTAATTTGTTGAAAATTCTTTATTAGGCTATTTGGTTAAAAATGGAACTATTTTTGACTGAAATTAATTCTTGTTTGTTTCAAAAGTCGACCATTCTTTGCAAGTTCGTTTTTGTAGGTTGAAAATTCTACTATATGGTTAAAAAATCGTCTCTGTTACTTAAAAGTTTAACTATTTGGTTGAAACATCATCTTCCTTCGCTCAAAATTCATCTTTTCGGGTTTGAAAATCAATTATTTTCTAAAATATTCGACTTTTTAGCTTGGAAACTCAACTCATGTTAAAAATTCATCTCTTTTGGTGAAAAATCAACCCTTTTTGTTTCAAAAATTCAACTACTTTGTTAAAAATGTAATATAATTCAGCTTGAAATCTTAAACGTTTCATGTTAGAGTCAATGTGGTGGAAATGTATCAATTTTATTTAAAATAATTCATTCCTCCATTATACCCCTATTTTTGTGCAATATCACTCTATTTCCCTTATCTTGAGAGGATTTTCGGCACTCATTTGTGTTGTATTTTCCTAAACACTTTCCAGTTAAGGTGAAAGATTGAAACATTTTTATTTCATTTTCAATGTTTTGACTTTGAATTCCGATAATTTAAAATATTGTAGCTAATGTAGCTTTTAAATTCATAGTCTTTAACTTAATTAATTTCTTCATTTCAATGCAATTTTTAAATTACAAAGCCTGAAAATTGAGTATCCTTCATACCCAAGGACTTTGTGAACGTCAAATTGCCTTTTTAACTATAAATTAGTTTTGTACTTAGTTGAAGGCTTTAAGATCATGAACTTCTTCTCTTAAATTTGAGTTTTTTTAAATTTCAAGAACAAAATTGCTCTTGAATTTGAAAAGGATGTTTAAGTTTTTTCCTTACTTTAAATACAAAATTTTATCAAATATTTATAGTTCAGAAAATAGATAATGTCTCAAATTTAGTTCCGTCATAAACTTCTAATAATGAATAACCAAATTAATCTTCATTCAAAATTTAATTACTCTTATTATTATATGCCTTTCATAAAACTATATATCCTTGCTTACCTATGCAGAAAAATTATTTATAATTTATCCAGGATGGAAAATATTATATATCTAATATTATATATATTGTATATATCATAAAATATTATATATATTTCCAGCTACGTATAATTTTTCCGCATGGTTATTTATATATAGTGCATATTAAATTAGTATAGGGGAAAAATGGTACGTTTGGGGCAGCAGTACAAATTGGATAAAGTCAATTTAATAAACATATTTAATCGAGCATGAACTTTTGTTTATTTTTAAAATATGTTTCTTTGGACTCCCAAGAGAATATGCTTAATCATCAAACAAAAGGTTATAGTTGATTTAATATGTTCAAATTGACTTTGTTCAAAACATACTACTGCAAAGTGGGACAATATATTCGCTTTAACAAATTAGTCTACATCTAACAATTTGCATTCAATTTGATATATATATATATATATATATATATATTTCAATTTTATTTTAAATTTTTTGTTCGGGATATACCTATGTAAAAATAGTGCTTAGTTACAGATTACGTTTTTTTAAACAGAATCCGTTTTAAATTATTTGGGAAAATCCATATCTTATGATACTTCATCAATACACAACAATGGTCTATTTCGCAAACAATTTTAGAAACAAATTCACAACTTTACTACTTATCAACAAATGGATGTCATTTTTTTTACGAAATTGACTTTGTCAAGCGACAATATTTGTTCATTGTCTATATAAATTTAATAGACAAATACAGATTTATTTAATTAATTTAATTTCCAACCTCAAGGTTTCCTTTTTTCAAATGAATTAATTTTCAATTATTTAGTTAGAGCCTAAAAAATGCACAACTTGACTATGCATCAAAAAATTAGTTAGAAAAATCTTTCCCTTATGATACTTTATACACGAACGATACTTACAATTCTTTATTTTATAAACAATTTTAACTGAGAAATCAGTGGCTGTGTTGTTTTTGGATAGTTTTCTACCATGAACAGTAAAATTTAAATCATTTGAAGAAACGGTAATAAGGTATAATAAGGGAAGGAATTCAGCCATCAAGTAGTTGATTCCATTGAAAAAATGAAATCTGCCGCTTCAAAGTTGACGAAAATCAGTATTTATTTACGACATTTATTTTGAAAATTCACAATTGTTATCGAGTATTAAGACATTATATATATTACTTAATAATTTTAAACAAAACAGTTGAGTTGTTCATGAAAAGAATGACTGTTTAACAAAATACATGAATTTTCAAATTAAAAATATAGATTTTCGATGGGAAATTTTTTTTAACAAAATTGTTCAATTTTCCACCAGAGATGAGTTTTCAATGATCAACGAAAAAGTTCAATTTCAACAAAGCAGTTGAGTTTTCAACCACAAAGGCTTCGCTTTTGAACAAAAAATTTGAATTTTCAACAAAATAGTTTAATTTTTAATCAAATAGTCGAATTTTGAAACAAAAAACATTAAACTTTAACCAAAAAAGGTCGAATTTTCAACACAAAAAGTTGCATTTTCACAAAAAATATGAATTCTCAACGAAAAAATAATGGTTGACATTTCATGCAAACAAAAATAAATATAAATGAAGTTATTAAATTTTCAACATAATAATTGATTATTCAACCAAAAAAATTAATTTGCAACAAAAAAGTTAATTTTCAATCAAATCTTTCTAGTTTTAACCAAAAAAGAAAATTTCAACCAAAAAGATTGGGTTTCTAACAATAAAACCGAATTTTCAATTAAAAAAGATCAATTTGTATTCAGAAATGGAAAAATTACATTTTCAGGTAAAAATTAATTTGAAATTTAGAAAAATGATTTCCAACAAAATACTTAAATTTTCAACCAAAGTGATGTACATTCAAAAACAACAACAAAATTTTAACAAAGTAGTTCAACTTTTACACAAGTAGTCTAATTTCAAACTAAAACAATAAATTTTTAACAAAAAATGGAATAGCTATAATTTCAGTTGAAAAAGTCAATTTCTTAACGAACAAAAAAAAATGTTTTTAACTAAAAGGATGAATCTTCAATAAAAAACCTACGATAACCCAGTGCAAATAGTGCTGGATAATTCAGTCAAATTTCAATGAATTCTAATCAATTAAAGCTTATTACTTATTTTATTACTTATTTTTGAAGTTGAAAAAAATCGGGAAGAAGTCTAATGTGGTGGGTAAATCTTAACACGTGATGTTACTTTTTGTTGCAGGTAAAGATTACTCTGAAATCGCTGTAGAGATAACATTTTGTTTTTTTTTCCGTCAAATTTTGAAATATTGTCCATGTTAGCTTCGTGATATTTTATCTTGATAAAATGGGCAATCTATTGAAAAATAGGTGTGTTTTTCTACTTCCAAAAACAAACAAAAATAGTAAACAAATGAAAAATGGCGAAGTTTTGAATTATTATGTGCATGAATATGTTTAAAAACCTTTTTGCTTCCTCAAGGAAATGAAAATCCCAGGACGATGAGAAAAATTCAAGGAAATTTTCAGATTCTTTTAGGTCAACAAAGTTTAAGAACTTTTCCAGGGTTTCAAATATATCAAGGGCGGTAGACACCCTGCTGCAACCCGTTCAGAAATATATTGTGTGGTAGAATTTGTCCGCAAAAATCCATTCCTGGACCATTTTAAGTCTCTCCTCTACATTATGAAACTTAGCCTTAACATATTTATCATTTGATAACGCCTCATGTATTTTAAAATTATAATTTATAGTCCAAGGAATAGTTTTCTATAATTCATCATGTTGTGAAAGACATAAAAAAGACAATGAAGAAGACAAAAAAAGACAATAAAAAGAAAAAAAGTCAATAAAATTTATGATTGACATTTAAACTAACAGTTAAATTCGAGTAAGTCATTAACCTCCAATGCATTTAAAAGCGAATACGTGTAAGACGTTTACTCAATACTTTCTTCTTAATTATTAATATTCTTCTTTTTGTATTTTACTTAAAAAATGTAATTCTTGTACCTGACGTAGAAAATGTACATTTTCATAACAAATTATTTCTTAGTAATGTTATTTGAAAAAAACTACATATGTAATCGATTGCAAAAGGCATCAGGCTTTTGCAAAACAACAGAATTTGCATAACTATTTATGTGACGCTACACTTTTGTACAAAATCATAATGCTGGGAATCCCTGATCTGTTTAAACGGCCTAGAATAATAAACTGTCAGGATACCTTTAAATTAGTTAAAATTCAAATTAAACTGTTTTGCATTTGATTGCATATATACATTTTATATTTATTATTTTCACAATATTAAAAAAATATATCTTTCTCAAAAAGTGAATACGTGAAGAGCAAGAAATTACCTGATTGTAATATTAAATACCTTACGCCACTCAACTAGCTTTATTTTATACAATTATATTTTATTTAAAAATTTAATAAAGAAGTTTTAAACTAATTTTACCAGTGCAAAAGAAAAGACTTTATTTCATATCTCCTCTACTCCTTAATACAGATGTAACTTTCGAACAACAGAATATATTTAGAATCTGATTATCGTTAATTAACAACTTTTTTATATTATGCAAACATCTCTGGTGCCAATTGACCTCAGAGACACGATTATGAATAATGGTACCGGTACGCTAGGAATTTATACGACAAGCAGACCAGAATAGAAGAATGAATTATAATAGATCGAAAATAAAATATAAAATATACAAGGTACAATTAAGAGGATAAAGTGTTGCCATTTACAGTACAATTGTACTTAAGAAGTACAATCCGAGAAATTTCAGTACGAAAGTACCACAATCACAGTACCAGTACAATTAGCTTTGTAATTTTATTTTTTCGAGTACATTTGAGAACAGTTGCACGATTTGTCAAGTACCTGTACATTTGCAGGCTATGTTCGTATTTTTATATATTTTTCGTGGCATTCTTTCTCGGTATTTAGGGTTTTTAACAATGAATAATAGTAATTGAGATATTTTAAATGAGCAAAATATGACATAATATGCCAGAAATATGCCAGTTACCATTATTTGAAAATAAACAAATTAGAATTTGGCGCAAAAAATTTGTAAGTTTGTGGCGCCACCCTAGCAAACTTAATTTTCATTGTGACAACGCTGAGAGGACGGGATTATATTTTTTTTCGAAAATATCATCTCTAATGCGCAGAATTCACCCAAGTACTTTTGGCTTTGAGTTTACAGTCTGAATGAATACGATTTTCATTAAATTTCTAGTTACATTAAAAAAATCAGTCGGAAAAGGGTTTCGTAGCCTATTAAGAAGTTAATTAAGTCGTTCACCCTCCCCCCCCACCACCATAATTGTCCTCCCCTACTCCCCCTACATTCTCCTACTTACCCTCCCCTCACTTTACCAATCGCACCACCTTCCATAAGTTCTTCCTCCTCTACTTCCCCTCCTCTCATTTTTCCAGCGAACACTCCTCTTCCTCTACTTCCCTTCCACGGTCATCGTTTCCCCTCCCCTACTTATTCTCATTTATAATATTTTTTCCTACTTTCTCTCACTTTCACTCAGTACACCTACTTCCCCTTCCTACTCCTTCTTCCCTTCCCCAAATTTCCCTCCCAACATCACCCCTCACTTTCCCTAGTTCCTCTACCCTTCTTTCTCCTACTTCCCCTATACCATTTTCTTGAAATTAGCCAATGTAGACGCCGCGCGTCTACAAAAAAGGGTTTCATAGCTTATTAGGACGTTAATTATGTCGTTCAAACCTCCTACTCTCGTACTTTACCCCCCCCCCATTACCCTCCCGTTACTCTCCTTACATCCTCTCCCTTAATTTTTCATTACTCCCTCTATTCACCGTCCCCTAAATTTCCCTTACTTTCCCTTCATTAATTTCACCTTATTTCTCCTACATCGCCTACTAACCTTTCCCTTACTTTCTTCACTTCCCCTCCATTCATTTCCCTTCATTTGCCGTACTGTCAAACCCCTAATTTTCCACTTTTCATTTTGCTTAACTTTCCTTCACTCCCCCTACTTCCTCTCATTTACCGTACTTTCACATCCAAAATTTTCCACCCCTCATTTCCACTTAATTCACTTCACTCCCCCTACTTCCCCTTCCCTTATTTTTTCTCACTTACCCGAATTCTCCTCCCCTCATTACTTCTTACTTCTCCTAGTTCCTTAACCCTCATATCTTTTTCCACTTCTTCCACTTAATTCACTACTTCCACTCCCCTAACTTCCCCTTCCTCTATTTCTCTTTAATTTTCCTCCTGCCTTCCCATTATTCCCATTGCTTCCCGACTCCTCATTTTCATTCACTTCCTCTACTTCCACTTCTCTCATTTCCATTTAATTTTCTCTACTTTCCCTTCCCTATGTTCCCTCAAATCTCCTACTATCCCTCCTTTCATTTCCCCTCATTTCCCTTCTAATCCTATCCCCATTTCGCCTCACTTCCACTACTTTCTCTACAATCATTTCCCCTGACTTCCCCTCTTTAGAAAAAAGTACGATGGATGGACGGAAAACGCAAAAAAAATGAACTTTATACCTGGACAGCTTTATGTGAATCAAAGTTTGAAAGATGTAAAACAATTTATTTCATGTCTGTGATATTGCTGATAACTAATCTGAAGTCAGATTTTCAAAATTCAAAATAACCGATCCAATATAGGTGTTCAAATGATGAGTTGTAAATGTCAGTTAAAAATAAGTAAAACTTATGAAAGTTTGCGTATGGGGAATTTTTGGGTAGCTGATTACGAATCTTAAGTCCGATTTTTAAAATAGAAATGGCCGATCCAATATGGCGGAAGTAACTTGAAAAATTGATACATTTTTGTAAAAATCAGTAGCTCTGATTTAAAATCTTAGGGCTGATTTTTATAATTAAAGTGACCAATCCAATATGGCGCACGAAAAAATGGAAAAATAAACATTCATAAACCTTTAAATATATATATTTAAAAGGTTTATGAATATTTGTAAAAATTAGTCTTCTGGAATTTTTTGAGTCCCTGATTAAGAACCTTATATCACATTTTCAAAATTTTGAAACCAGGAAGGACAATTGTAATTGATTACCTAATTTCAGAGTAACTGTGAATTAGCTTCCTTGTGGAAATCGCCAAAATACATGCGGAGCAGAAGATGACTGCCCGGTCAGATCGTTGTAAACTTGATCATCAATCATGTTACAGTATTCATGCGAAATGATATATAATTTTCTTTTGGTAGTAACTAAAATCTGTTTCAAACTCAAGATTCGCTCACAACAATAACAATACACGTCTGTAATTTTCAATGATGTTTCTCACAGAAACTGGAATTTGATAGGCATGAATAATCTTACAGAAGATGGTCGATTATTCCTCTACAATACTTCTAATTCTTCGGTTGAAAGTGATGAAAAAATTCGATATGAAGTATAATCGAGCAAGGACTGTAATTGAATTTGAGCACTATTGTCAGAATTTTAATATTATCAGGATAAGGTGCTTGTTTCGCGGATGCAAGATTTTTATAAGGAGGCAACTCGGATTTAGTCAAACCAACATCCATATACACAGCCAATGTTTTGTTCATGAAATCCCTGCCATATGCTTCATGAGCAGAAATCTCGATTTCAGACTGTTGTTTTAATGATGATGACTTTTAATAATATTTCGTGGCTGACAAAAAGATTACTTGATTCAAAGAAATGTAGTACTGAATACGTCCAACCAAATATTTGTTTCATCAGAGAAAATTTTTCTTGGTTCAAGGAATGATGCTTTTTGAACAAAAAACTCAATTTTGTTATAGAAAAATTTTCTTCAAATCAAAAAAAAATTTGATTGGACGTATTCAGTACTACGTTTCTTTGAATCAAGTAATTTTTTTTCTCAGTGTAGTAGTGATGAAATGTGTATAAAAGTATGAACGAATTTTAATTACTTCACTGGTATTATGATCGAACGTATTTTCTATACTATTTTCCAGTAATTGCTTATTAATTAATCAAACTGTGAGAATGACTAATTAGATTTCCTATCCATTAGAGGTTGACATTTTAAGATGTCATTGTTAACTATTTGCCATAGTAATGAAAAAGATCAAGAATTTCTTTTTTTGAACGACTTAAAGTTGCACAAGAGAAGAGATAAAATGTACTTACGACTTTCTATTTTTTAATATTTCATTAACTTACTTCAGTGTTTTGACGATTAGAATCTGATGAAGATACCTATCCACTTAGCAATTTCGTCAGATCCAGTAATAAATGCATTACATGTAAATTTTGAGTGTGCAAAAGTTTTAATTTTAAATGAGTAAAAAACCTTTCTTATAAACATTTATAAGCCTTTCAAACTTGTTTTCTTCAAATCTGACCAAAGATTCGTAATAAGTGATCAAAAAACATCGGTCACTGATTTTCACAAAGTTGTAAAAATTTTTCAAGTTTTTCGTCGGCTTAATGTATCAGCCATTTCTTTATCATCAACATTATAGACATAAAATGAAACTTTTTACATTTCTCATTGATTCTCATAAAACTGTGCTGTTATAAATTTAATTTTTTGTAACGGAACTACCCAACTTTGGTCGCTTATACTGCCGTCGCATTTTCAATTTCGAAATAACGGCAGCAGATTCATATTAAGCGATACTTAAACCTGCAGTGTATTGAATTTCATTATTTTTAATTGTAATTTGACGCGGTTACAGATTTTTAACGATGTTCTTGAAACTGTTATGATGTTTTATGAAAGAACAGTTATTCTTTATTTCATAAACAAGTTGATTTAAAAATAATATAATATTATTATACACGTACGTTTTTATTGCAATAATAAGATTCATTGACCTCTCCAACTGTTGACAGATTTTCGAATGTCGCAATAGAAAACAAAACGAAAAACATTTATCCGGAGCTTGATCTTTAATTGCCGTGTCATAATTTATTATTCAGAAAAATGAAAATATATGAAAAAAATCCTATTTTAAAATCAGATGACTCTATCCATGTTATCATTTTTGATTAATTTAATTAATGAAATTTTGCCGTTCATGACCAATTTGAGTGGGGAGGGCAGGGCCGTTGCTAGAGTTGAATTTAAGGTAGGGCAGCGATGGTTACAGGTAGGGCGGAAGTAAAAATTTTACTGTATCTGATGTGGTCAATTGTATTTTTTAAGGTAGGGCATTGGTATTTTAAGGTAGGGCATTGTCCCACAATGCCCCTCTCCCTTAGCTACCGCCATGGGGGAGGGGGTTGTCCATTGGAAGTAACGTTACAAAAATAAATTACGTTTAGTACGTTTCCTGATAATAAATTGTAACAAGTTTTAAAATCACTGTAAAATTTGTAGACTTCACACTCTTTACCCTATTTTTCTTTTTCCCCTTTTTGAAGGATTCCTCTTTTTTCTCCTGTTTTCTAGAATTTTCCCCTTCTTTCGTTTCTTCGTTTAAATTGCGAACTGAATTAATAGATCCCGATGAGGAAATCCAACTACTTTTCTTCAAAAGTTCATTCTTCTTGATTAAAAATTTAAATTATTATCATTATATTTTTAGTGCAAAATTCATCTCGTTTGTTTACAAATTGTACTATTTGGTTGAAAATTAAGGAATTTCGTTAAAAACTCGTTTTTTTTATTGAAAATTAATTTTTTCAACTGAAAATGTAACAATTCCATTTTTGGTGAAAAATTGATCTTTTTTAGTTGAAATTTCAAATATATATTTTGTTGAAAATTTATCCGTTCAATTAAAAATTGAAATATTTAGTTGAATGTTGAACTCTCATCTTCAAAATTGATTTTTATCGTTGTTGAAAAATCATGATTTTAGTTCTAAATTCATTTCGGTTGGAAATTAAACAATTCTGTTGAAAATTCGTATGTTTTCATTAAATTCAACTGTTTTTGAAATGAAAGTTCAAATTATTTTGGGTTAAAATATCAACTATGACATTTTTCGTAGAGAATTCGTCTTTTGAACTAATTTGTTAAAAATACATTGTTTCGTTGAAAATTCATCATTTTATTTAATTTTTTCTATCTTCTGTTGAAAATTTGATTTTATTGGTTGAGATTCAATTTTTGAACTGAAAATGTAACTATTTTATTTTTGGTTAAAAATGTATTTTTTTTAGTTGAAAAGTAAACTATTTCTTTGAAAATGTATGCATTTTGGTGAAAAATCGTTTTTTTTGTGTGAGAACTTTAATCATCAACATTTATTCATCGTTGAAAATTTAGCTCTTTCATTGAAAATTCAAATATTTAGTTGAATATTGAACTCTTCTGTTCAAAATTCATTTTTGTTGTTGAAGATTCATGACATTAGTTCAAAAATCATCTCTTTGGTTAGAAATTAAACTATTTTGTTGAAAATTCGTATTTTTTACATTGAGTTCAACTGCTTTTTTTCAAATTTAACTATTTTTGGGATGAAATATCATTTATTACATTTTTTCGGAAAGAATTCGTCTTTTTTGTTTGAAAATTCAATTAACTGGTTGAAAGTTGAACCAATTTTTTTCAAAAATACATTTTTTTGTGGAAGATTCATAATTTTAGTAGAATATTAATTTTTTTCAAATGTAACTAGTTTGTAGAAAATTTGATTTTATTGGTTAAGGATTAGTTTTTGGAACTGAAAATGTGAATATTCAAGTTTTCATTGAAAACTTATCTTTTCTAGTTGAAAAGTCAACTATTTGGTTAAAAATTTATGTTTCTTCATTGAAAAATAACTTTTTTGTTGAAAATTCATCTCTTCCGTTATGAAAACGAACTATTTCTTTAAACATGTGACTTTTTAGTATTAAAACTTAAATCTTCTGTTAAAAATTCATCGTCCTGGTAGAAAAATAATGTTCCTTGTTGAAAATGCATCTCTTATGGGTTGAAAACTGCACAATTTTGTTAGTCTTCTTTTTTTTTTTTGCTGAAAATTCCACTCACTAGAATAACTCACTAGAAACGTGAAAAACGTAGAATAAACGCGAAATCCGCGTTTGGCCAACGACTACGTTAATGTCGTCAGAATATCCTCTGATTTTTTTAAGTTTCAAAAAAGCAAAATTTGTTCTGCAAAAATAATGTCATTTATTTCAAATTGTCAGTGGAATGTCTTCGAATGATTGTTAAATATACCTTTTTAAATAATTTTTTTTTCTTTATAAACATTAAGAATATTTAAAAAAAAATGGAAAGGTCCATTCGCAAGAAAATTTCAGTACGGTGAGCATGAAAAACTGACCTACGAATTTCAATAGAAAGAACATGTTTGCTCGCCAATCCAAAAAAAGAAAAAGTTCGTTTTAAGTCGACTTCGACTTTCTTCTCGTCAAGAACAAGGTCGATTTTTGACGATCGACTTCTCAACTCCTGGAAGTTGAATTTTCATGGTCGACTTTCGACTTTCAATTTTCTACATAATTCATAAAAAATAGAAAAAAACAGAGCTTCTGATTTAATAAAAATTTGTTTCAAGAAATCTGAAGAAAAATTAAATTCATTGAAAAAATGTTTGATTAAAGATTCCTTTTATACGTGCAAAGTGATTTTGAATTTATAATAATATATAGATGAAAAGAAGGTTGGTTTGAGGTTAAATTGGCGAGTGTTTTTGTGATTTCGTCTGTACCAATTATTTAAGTTTAATTCAAATAATTAAAAATGTCGAAAATGAAAAGCACTCGTCGCGTTCGGAGACATCGAGCATTTTCCAACATTCCAAGATTCCAGAACAAAAACGAAAGTAAGTAAATAAATCATAAGTAATTTATATTCATAGCGCAATGAAGTCAAACTTAAAAAAAAATGAGTGTTGTATTTTTATGAAAGAATGAATAATTTGCACATTCATAAGACTACTACTTGAGTCTACTTTTTGACGGAAAATCAACTTCGAAAATCCATCACCAATATCATCAGAAAGTACATGTCAGGAGAATTAGCCATGAGATTTACAGCTGCGAAGAAAATATAAAATAAATTACTTTTTAAGGACTTCTACATGTGCTCTTGTATTCTCAGCAAAAAAATTATTATTACAGCGATTAATGATAATAAATTGTTATAATTGAACTTAAACTTTAATTTAAAATTTCCCATTTTTTCATTTTACAGGCGTTGTTTGTGGAAAATATAAGTCCACTGAGAATGAAGTCTTATCTCATCTTGGAACGGTCTTCACTAATTCAAAAAATTGGGATTGGAATCGAAAGATGAGGCTGGCGACGAATAATCCGTTTGCGGAATAAGATTTTTCTTAAAATATTCAGCTGCTTGAAATGTTTCTTAAAAATAGCAATTTTACCTTTATACATTGTCTTACTCATTTTTTTATTTCTAGAAACAATCTTTAATTTCAATGTGGCTGAGACTAGAAAAAGTAATAAAGCCAAGTTGGGGCCAAGTTGGTCGATAAGTTAGGCTCTGACCGGGTTAGGCGTTTCATTCGTGTTTTGGTCCTGTCTAAATCCCCAATTTGGGGTCAAGTTTGTCCTATTTTGGGCCAAGCTAGCACTATGACAACATTTCCACACGGGTTCGGATGATCCCTAAATAAATTCACAAAAAAAAATTATCCCGCAAAATTACGTAAGACATGATGGGGGTGGGGAGTCAAATCTTACGGACTCTAACAAAGGGAGGTACGTGGTACAAAATTGCAGAAAACAAATTTACAAAATTTATGCACGGCCTCTTATAAATTCACTCAATATATAGAAAAAATATTATTTATAATGAATCGTTTATAATTTGCATTGGACATAGTGACTTCCAGACTACACAAGTGATTTTCTATATTTATGGAGATTCCTTCATTTATTATTTAGTCATAAATTAGTAATATATGGGCGTTATAAAATCTTTAATGAAATACGACCCTATATTACAGGTGTCTACTGCATGTCGTTTCTCGTTAGCGATGACATTGACATGTTTCAGATCAGCACAAGGTCTGCATCGGTGAGGGTAAACCAGTTTTATATCAATGCATTTGAGAACTTGCACAGTGATTGATAGGCAAATCGATTCACCTATTTTTGTTGTTAATGATGAATTAAAGTTTCGAACCAAAAATTCCTAATCTGTATTTTCACTTATGTCCCTTAAAATTATAGGAAGCGTTTTTAATTCTCTTCTACTTGAATTGATCTTATTGATGAAACCAATTTAATAAGTGCGTTTGATGATGCAATTCGATAATAAACATCTTAAACAAAAACCCCAAAAATATATAACAAAAGTATGTTGATTTTTATAAAGTCAATGAAAAATATATTCCAGATACAATTTTTCATGGAACTAGAAAATAGAAAAAAAAAATACTATATTTATATTTTTTCCCAAGCTATTTCTGAATCAAAATATAAAATTATAAGTAATATACATTTATAATTAGTAGGAAAACTGTGTATTTTAGAGTATCTATGATCTGTAATGAAAGAAAAGAAAAGTGAGGACAATATTTTTGATTGTTTAAAAATACCAAATTCCGACGGAAAATACTAACATAACCTATAACAGCTCAAGTATTGTAAATATTTTCTGGAAACTAATGAATATTTATCAATAATAGAAATTTTAGACGGAAATTACTGACATAACATAATTCTTATTTAAAATCACATTTTCCGGCAAAAAATGTTAACATAACCTGAAATTGTAAATCTTCCTTGAAATATAACAACAATTTCTGGCATAAAACGCAGCAAATTTTTTATTTAATGACTGAATGATAATCTGAAAAATTTTATGATTTTTATTACTAAAAATTTCAAATGTCGATGAAAAAGACTAATATAACGTAACAAAAAATTGCTCCAAATTGTTATTCTTCTGCGAAATTTAATTAATTTGGTTTGAAATGACCGATTTCTGGTATGAAATCTTAATATAATTTTAAATTGTTCAAAAATGGCAAATCTTATCTGAAAAGCTGTGAATGCTTTTTAAGAGTATGACGATTCTTTAATGAAAATTTCATTTGTTTACGGAAAACACACAAACATTTCTGATGTAAAACGTTAGTATAACCTAAAATTTTTAAAAAATCTAAATCTTGCTCAAATTATAATCATTTTTGTTTGATAATGCCCATTTTCAATCTAAAATTTTGACGTAACCTAAAATTGTTCAAAAGAATATGAATCTTCCTGAAAATGTAATGATTTTTTTATGAAAATTTAATTTTTCGATGAAAAACACTAACACAATCCCAACATTTTCAAGGTTATAAATTTTATTATTTTAAACAAAAATAATTGAATTCAAATCTAATGATCCTTTGTTTTTCATAAAAATACAAATGTTATGCGACATACTCCAACTCTTCAACATAACATAACCGAGAATTATTGAAAATTGTAAATATTTTTTGAATTCTAATAATTTGTTGTTGAAAATACCAATTATTTCTGAAGGAAAAAAGTATTCTTAATTGTAAATATTCATCGAAATCTAATGATTTTTGTTCAAAATAACCGTTTTCTTGTTTTGAAACACCAATTTTTTGGTGTGAAACGCTGAAATATCCTGAAATTGTGATTGTTATTTCCAAATACCAATTTTTGACTTCGAACGTTAACATAACCTAAAATCGTTTTCAAAAATTGATCCTTTAATAAATTCAATTCGCATAAAGTTTCCCGTGATTTTTATTATTAAAAACGATTATTTGTAGATTTAATTTGAAAAATTTGAATGTGTAGCTTTCGCCTTGAGGGGAGCAATAAATTTGAATACAAAAGAAAGATTGATAGTAACAATTCATTGCTTAGTTCATTAGTTTACTTCCTCTAAAGGCTTTATAAATATAAATTTTTTAAGATTTTTAAGGAAATTCAAAAAGATTTTTCAAAATTTCAATTATATACCAAATTAAAATTTTAACAAAAGAGTTAATCTTCAAACAAATAGTTGAATTCTCAAACAAAAATGATGAATTGTCAACAAGAAATATAATAGTTGATATTTCAATCAAAAAACATTTTTATTTTAAATGAAAAACAGACGAATTTATCCAAAAAACAAAAAATTCCTGCACAATAGTTTAGTTCTCAACCAACAAAAATTAATTTTCAACCAGTCGTAATTTTAATCAAAAAACATTACATATTTTCCAAAATTGATGAATTTTTTACAAACAAAAGTTATATATTTAACCTAAAAATATGAACTTTTCACAAAAATGTTAATTTTCCCCCAAATAATTGAATTTTCAACAAAATATATGAATTTTCTATTAAGAAGATTCATTTTCTACCGAAAAATACAAATTCTCAACCATAATTATGAATGATCAACGAAACAAATGAGTTTTTAACAAAGCAGTTTAACTCTCAACCAATTAGTTTAATTTTCAATAAAAAAAATATGAATTCTCAAAGAAATATATGATAGTTAATATTTCAATCCAAAAAGATTTTAATTTTAAATTAAAAAAAAAGTGGAATCCACAAACAAAAAATTCAAAAAAATAGTTGAATCCTCAACGAAAAAGGTAAATTTTCATTAATGAAGACAATTAAAACAGAAGAATTTTTAAATCAAAAATACGAATTTTCAACAACATTGTGGGATTTACAACTAAATATATTGAAGACATTTTGTTGCTTGCATAAAATTTAAGAATATTTTATAATTCTTTGGAAAAATTTCAGTTTGAAAATATTTATAATTTATCATTTTGAATATTCTTTTTAAATTAATGTTTAAAAAGTGTTTCTTTGAGTTTTCCCAGAAATTTTAGGAAAATTTTGTTTTTATCTTAAAACTTTCAAAATCATTAATATGCTGCAAAATTTTATTTCAATATCATAAAAAATCTAAATTTTGTTTGATGTTTTTTAGATTATCATCATAATGAGAGTGTGTTTTTTTATGTGAAAACTGACTATCGCGGATCTATTTAAATCTCCACGTTTTGAGACCCTCTGAATCCGAAAAAATAGGTTTTACGTCGTTGTCGTCGTGACCGTCTTCTATACACCTAATACATTTTGAAAAAATAATTGGATTCGGTTGCAATTTTAAACACAGTTTTAGGGACCAAAAAAGGTCGGGTTCGTTAACCAGCTAATTTGGATGAAAATTAAAAAATTTAGAGCATTTTCCAATTTTTTTAGACCATTTTTTTCAAGATTAAAAATTTCTATGCACGGCTCTTCTTCACGAAAACTCGAATACTTTATCCAGATGACTTTTTTCGATAAAAAGAAAATTAACAGAGTTATAGCATTTTCAAATTCCAAAAACAATAAACGAAAATGAACACTTACAGATCATCAACGCACGCACGATATGGAAAAGAGTCATAAAAAGAAAAACGTGGCTAGTCAAAAGCCCTAGAAGATTATCATAATAACTTATCAAATTTTCTCGGAAAATCAAAAATTCAAATTTTGATCGCACAAAAAATAATGAAAAATAAAAAATTCCATGTCACGGTCAAACTATGCAAGATATAGAAAAAAATGAAAATAAAAGAATTGTGCACCTTAAAAAAGATCTGCAAATATTTATAAATCACATTTTGATAGGACGGTTAGTTTTTGTCTTATTCGTAAAAAACAAAGTTAAAAGTACAAAAATTAAATTTTAGGACTAACGACACAAGCGATGAAAAAAATGAATATACAAAAGTTGCACATCCAAAAAAGAGCTACAAATTTGACATTAATATTTTTCGATGGGATGCGTAGTTGTTGTTTGGATCGTTAAAAAATTAAAAATAACAAAATCAAATTGTTTGAAAATGACACAAGGTATGACAAAAAATTTATTGACAAAAATCGTTCACCCGAAATGGATCCATAAATTTTTTATCAATAATTTTTAGATGGGACGAATAAATTTTCTTTTAGTTATAAAAAATAAGATTGAAAATAGAATATTTTTTTTCGAAAAACGATACAAGAGAAAAATGAAAAGACAAAATTTGTTCAACCAGAAAAGAGCTACATAAACTCTTGTTACGAAAATACATTAAAAATGAAAAATTAAATTTTTGGAAAAAGGGCACAAGCCATAATAACTTTCTATTTAACAAATATTTTCGTCTAAACAATATTTGCAAATTTTCTTAGAACTACTTTACGCCAGGTTGAGTATTTTTGGTTTCAAACGTAAAAAATAAGCAATTCCAGGCTGAGGTACAGAAATAAATGTAATATACGTTTGCTACAATAGTGTTTAACATAATGTACAAAAGTTTACATTTAGGACAAAATCGAGTGCGAAGTACGAGGTCCGTGATGAGAATGTGGTCGGTAAAGCCGAAGGAGCTTTAAGAAAAGAGAATTCACAATCAACAAATTACTGTTGTCGATGCTTCGACCTTTAATTACAAAAAAATCTGTGCATTAATGTAGATGAAATACAAAGATAGAATACTGGTGGACGATGGTGCATTATGTCAATACATCATTACGTACTTTATTTCAAATTTTATTTTTCAACATTTGTTTTACAGAATCTATATTTTTCAGAAATAAGTTTCTCATTTAGGGGGAACTATTAATTTATAAAATAACATGTATGCTCACATTAGGCTACTTTCGACAAAATTGGGATGAGGAAATAAAAATTGTAGTTTATTGGTGAATGCTGAATAAACATCCGTTATTGTGATACATATCTGTATGGAAGAATTCTGATCAACAGGAAAGAAGTTAGGCAAAAAGTGATTAAATTCTGATTTTTGTTTGTGTCAATTCCTCATGGCTAGAGAAAAAGCTAGAGACCACTTTTTTATGTATGCACCTCTTATCAGTTATTCATACAATTGCATAAAATGGTCTAGAAATTGTTGGATCTCTTCAAAGAGCATTTCATGGAATATAATTAATTATTCATCATTCTCTACCTTCTATGTATTGGCATACGCAACAAAAAAAACCTGTTAGACGTCACTTGTGTACTCATACTCAATGAAGACCTACGCATTCATTTAAGCAAATACGTGTACCAATATTTTTCAGCAAATATGTTTACAACAAATCATGACTAAGACATTTTTTGCAATCTGTCGTGAAATTGTATATTAAGAACAAAAAATTATCTGATGATAGTAGAGACGCAATCAATTATATCAATCAGTATCTATTATAACAGGTGACAAGAATTTTTTGAAGAATTTGAATAATTTATAAATTGAACCTCATAAAATTAAAATACTTATTCAGTGAATCAATTCAGTTATTGAGCCTTAATATTCAATAATCTTTCAAATAGTTTATAAAATCCAAGAAAATATTCATTCTGTGAATTACAACTTATAAAATATAAATATAAGTGCAGTGTAGAAAAAATATGGGTGCGTTCACATCTTTAAAATTTTTATTTCCTAATATTGAAAATTTGAACCATTTAAAAATCCATTATTAACAGAAATATTATGCACTAACAAGATTTTTAAGAGTTTCTTTGTAAGATTCAAACATTTATATAACAATGATTAATAATTAATAATTTCGAGTTTAAATAAATAAAATAAAAGTTTAAAATATTACAAAATATATATTGAACGATTTTGAATTCAAAACGTTCAAAACAGAAGAATTTTGTTTTAAATAGAAGAATTTTGAAATTGAATGATCTCAAATTGAAATTTGGAAAATAGGACCATTTTAAAGCTTTAAAAATTGAACATTTTCAGATTATATAATTTAAAAATTTTGAAATTTCAAAAATTAATTGAATATGTAGATTTTAAATTAAAATCGTTAAAAAAAAAATGAATTCTAAACGAAAAACGTACTGTTTGATATTTCAATCTGAAAAGATTTTCGTCAGGAATAAAAAAAGTCGGATTCATAAAAAAAATACAAATTTTCAACAAAATAATCGAATCATCAAACAAACAAAAAAACGAAACATTTTAATCATTCGTATTTTTAACCAAAGGAGATTAAATATTTTCCAAAAGAGACGAATGTTCTAGAAAAATTAAAATTTTTTAACTCGAAAAGATGAATTTTGCAGCAAAAAAGTTCATTTTCAGCCAAGATGATGAATCATCTACAAAAAAAGATGAATTCTCAATAAGAAATGTAATAGTTGATATTTCAATCCGAAAAGATTCTAATTCTAAATTCAGAACAGTTGAATTCTTGAACAAAATTTCAATAAAATAATTATATCCAAAGAGTTGAATTTTTAACTAAAATTATGTCTTATTGACAAAACAATTGAATTTGTAATAAAATAGTTTTGCGTTTTAACCAAATGGTTAAATTTTCAGCCAAAAAGATTAATTCTCAATACAAAATATAACAGTGTATGAATAAACTAAAAAATATTGTAAATTTTGAATCAAAACGATTTATATTTATTCGAAAAGATGAATTTCCCACAAATTAGTTGAATAATCAGCCAAACAAGATTTTAATTTAAAACAAAAAATGTGCAATTTCAACAAAGAAAATGAAATTCCTACCAACAGAGATAAATTTCCAAAACAAAAAGACATATTATCAACAAATTGGTGGAATTGGCAATGAAAAAGAATTTTTCAGTCCAGAATAAAAAAAAATTTTAGCAACTCATGATCTGAAGAAAAAAATAATTTTTAATACAAAATAAAAATGTTGAATGACTATTTATTTAAAAAATTGTATTAGTTAATTCGCATCATTTTTAAATAGAAACAATTTAAAACAATATTTCAAATTGAATTTTTTTGTGACAATTTCATTAAAAGAGAGATGAAATTGTATCATTTAGAATTCAAAGCGTTCAAAATAGAACAATTTTATTTTGAATGAAAGAATATTGAAATTGAATGATTTCAGATTAAAATGTCGCAAATTGGTCAATTTCAAAACGTTAAAAATTGAATGTTTTCCGATTATAATATTGGAAATTGAATCATTTAAAATTCAAATGAATTAAAAGTGTACTATTTATAATTAAAATTGTTCAAAATTGAATAGTTTAGAGTAAAAAACTTTTGAAATTAAGTAAGTTTCATTTTGGATCAATTGAAAAATGTCATTTGGAATTGAAAACCAAATTGAATGTTTCAAAGTGAAAGCTTCTGAAATTCGAGGATTTTGATTTTTCAATACGTAACAAAACTATAATTCAACATTAAAATTTTTTAGACAAATATTTCTAAGTTTAAAAATTCAATTAACCATCATTTTCACCGGCCATAATGAAAATTTTTTCAATTACAAACCTTTAAAATTAAGTTATTATAAATAAATGTTAAAAATAAAAAGTAATTTTGAGTGAGAAACATCGAAAACGAAAAAATGTGTCCTACGGAACATTGAAAATCAAAAAAATTCGATATACAGTGAAAAAGAAAAAATTTCAATCACCAACAATTTAAATAGTTTAAAAATTAATAATATTCAAAATTCTAATTACACTTTTCAAAATTCAACCATTCTAATTAGAATTAAAAAATTGAAACTTATGAAAGAAAAAGGTTATGAAAATGCATCATGAAAATTAGAACTCTAAAATTGTAACGATTCAGAATTAAAGAAATTATTCAATTACTGACTTATCAATGTCAGATAGTAGATTGTTCATCTTTTTTGATTAGGTACAACACAATTTTTAACTTTTTAATTTTAAATCATGTAGTTTTTAACAATCAATTTGGAATTATTATTCATTCTCAAAATTTTCTAATAAAAATTTTTTTAATTTTGAATGATGCGAATTTCAAAGTCTTCAACTAAATTTCGGACTTTATATGCCATTGAAAATTAAAAATTAATGAAATAATACAAAACGATATTGCTATATATGATTCCAATTTTGGAAATTTCACAATTAGTGAACCTTCGAATGGAATGTTCAATATTTTAGAACATTTTCAAATAAAAAATAATTTGATTTTCAATGCCTGGTTCTATTATCTTCTAATTTTGAAGGCTTGAGTTTCAGAAATCATTGTCCTAATTTTTTATTGTTTTAAATTTATTCTAAAGACATATAATTCAAAATTGTTTAATGACAAATACTCAGAACTAAAAATTGTGTAACTATCAAGTCTTTAAATATGATGTTCAACGATTTCGAAGAATTAAAAATTAAAATTAATTAAGAATTAAAAAAGAATTTAAAAAATCGAGGAATTTAGAATATCTATATATTCAAAATCATTAAATTTTAAAGTGACTAACAAAGGTTTCAGTATAACATTTTCAAATTTTGAAAGATTTAATATTGAAATGGTTCTCCCATTTTTTAATATTTGAAATTGAAACTACATTACAAAATTTAGAATTGGAAACCACACAATTTAAGAAAATTCAAACTAAATATTTTTTAATTCAAGCTTTTAAAGCAAATGAACTTTAGTTACAAGGCCTTTAAAACCAAACTGTTGTACAATTAAGCATTCAAAACTACATATTTATATAAAAATTTATATAAAATAAAAAAATATTTATATAAAAAAGTGATTGGATACATTTTTCCACTAAAATGTCTGTAAAAGAAATCACTACCATTTTCACTGTTCAGAATTGAAGCATTTAAAGTATTTTGAACTTTTAAAACTAAATTATTCTAAAAACTTTGAAAATGATATGCGGAGAAGCAAGCGGAAACGTGGGAACTCCAACGTGGACAAAGTGATCGATCGAATTCAATCATCATCATTAACCAGTATTTCTTCGTTCCCTTCAGAATTTTTTTTTATTTCATCTTTATTAATGACAGCTTATTTTGTTCCTTTATATATTATCTGCAATTCAGTTTGAATGCATGTTTTAAAAAGAAGCTAGCTATTTGTTTTTTAATTAGTTAATTTACAATTATTTTCGTTCAAATTTAACAATGTGACTACTTTTCTTGAATTTGAATATTCGAGTTTAGATAACTAGTTAATAGTCTTTTTAGCTTTAGAGTACATTTATTTTGAAAATTCTAATTTGAAAAATTGAGTGAGATGTCGTCTGCTTCCAAGAATTGTTATGTAAATTTGTATTGATCTTGCATTTGAAACGGTTTTTATTAATGATGTATTCAAAAGTTACATTCATTTTTCATAAAGCAAATCATACGTGATGAGTTCTTATCCTTTTTTTCTAATTTATGTAAAATTTCATGACTCCTTTGAAGTTTTGTGAATGGATCTATGGGCATTGGGCAATTGGGCATGAGTAATGGTGTATTATATGCGTTGAAGAATAAAATTAAAACGATTTCTAAAGTACCGAGTGTTTCAAAAGACATGAAAACAAAATCGATTTTTGTGTACTGTAAAACGGGGCTAAGCGTCGCGTGTGGAGTAAACTGGCTCACCCACAGCTTTATTCATTATAATTAATTATCTCTTTCTTTGAATAAAAAAATTTGAGCTAAGCGTTTTTCTTACACATGTTGAGATTTATACTATAGCTTGTTTGGTATATAGTTTCATTAATCAGCCAATAAGAAGTACATTTGTATAAGATTCTCAGTTTTGGAAATTTTGTTAGATTCTGTGAAAAAGTTCGTGAAAAACTTGACTTGCAGAAGTTTATGGAAATTTCTGAAATGAATTATCTTCAAAGCAATTATAAAAACTTATAACCAATTATTTTTGCTGTAAACCTTCACACCAAGCACCTTTTGATGAGTGAGCGACTTAGCCCCATATTGTGGGGTAAAGTTGCACACACTTCAAGAGATGATAAATATTTATTTATAAATTAAATGTTTATTTGTACTATATGGCACGAAAGTGGGCCAGATAGAGATTATATATTTGAAGCTTCAATAGTTACTTTAAATTCCTTCTTGCGCTTCAATGGAACAATGGAAAAAGCGATCCGCTTAGCCCCATTTTACAGTACTCAGATTTTTTTGTTATTTCGGAAAATCTCTAGTGCTTAGTTAAATGCAAAAGCAATTGTTTCTTGAATAAAATTTTGTGTCCTACTTTTAAATACCACATATTATTTTCATTAGTAGACAAGTTCTTCTAAATTAAAAAAAACTCTTTAACTAAAAACTACCTAAGTACAGAAAAATGTTGCTTTAAATAAAGCTTTTCAAAAAAAAACATTTTCATTTAATAGATAGTCTATGCAGAAAAAGAGATATTATATCCAAATCCTTCTTCCTTAAATTAATCTAGAAGTTCTTTTATAAAAACCAAAAATCTTTCACATTTCCTGGTTTTCTGTTAGTGTTAAAATTATCAGAAGATCGTTTATTATTCAATTTTTTTTTAATTCATGTGTTTAGGCAAGTTTAGTCAAGTCATGCTGACATCTATCTATCGGAAGATGGTAATTTACCATCTTATCATCGTTTACCCTTGGTAAGCGATCGCGACTCTGAAATCTACCTAATCTACCTTCATATTTTCGTAAAAAATTTGTTTGCACCGTAAATGTTTTTGGATATTACTTTCTTATTTTCCAAAAGCTATTCAATTAAATAATGAAATTGATAATTTTTTGTAACGATTTTATTCTTATGGGTATGTGATACTTCCTTACTTACCCTATGAGCCATATCAGTTTCTTCGGGTTTTTCTTCACATTCAATCATTCATATTTTTCGCTAAAACGTAAAAGGATGGTGAAAAACATAAAGATGGACGTCTGTGCACTTTTTTTCAAATATTAAAAAAAAGACGACCATATGGCTCATATGGTAAGTGACACTGTCGCTTCAAAGAACTTAAAATTTTTCATTTCGCCGGCTTTAAAATTGAGTATATTTTCATTTTTGAATATTTTATTTTGTAGTTTTGATATTTTGAATATTTCTACTTAGACTTCTTATTATTTTAACGGTTTAAGTATGAAATTGTTTTTCCATTCTATTCAACATTTTTAATATCGACAGCTGATACAAGAAGAGAATTATTAAAGAATTCAAACTCTATATTTAAAAATAATCATACAATCATTAAATTTTGAGTAGCAAATTTGTATCAATAAAAAAATATATTATTTAATTGAATTAATAATGCTGGAAGTCTAGAATAGTGATAAATGAATAAAAATAATTTTTAAGAAGTTTGAAAATAATTTATTTCAAAGTTTCTGATACAGTGTTGAAGATTATAAAAGCCTAAACGAAATAAAAAAAGTGGCGTTAATAACGGAACTTTTTTTAAAATGAATTTTGTATAACATTCAAAAACTCACTAAGTTACATGGCTAGTTGAATGGATATAAAAAACAATTCTCGTAGATACAGCTGGTTATTTCAAATACAAAAAATTACATCATTCAAATTTGTTTAAGCCTTGTTGGTTTGATTTTTTAGCATTTAGTCGTATATACAATCCCATAACTTATTTTCTATCAAAAAGCTTTCCCTCTGCTTATTATCTTCGAGATTATCTTTGTCATTTATGGAACAGATTTTTATTTTCGTAAACAGTCGTAGCTGGCTTTTCCTGTTTTTTTATCCTTTTTGACGGTTACGCAGACGCCTGTAAAACAACAATTTTTGTAAAATATAAAATAAGTTGGTTTTGGGAAAAATATATTCAAGTATACTTTCAAGAATTGCAATTTTATTATTGATGGTATTGCTGAAGAGAAAAAACACGGTTCTTTACGAACGAAATTCGAAATACACAAAAAACATTTAATAAAAACTTATATTTTTGAACGAATTTCTTTTTTTAGTGTTTTTGACCAAATTTACAAAAATGAAGCCAAGATTCGTAGGTTACAGAATCCGAAAGTAATTATAACCTATGAAAAAATACACCTTTGCTTATTTTGTAACCACTGATATCTACATGTCAAAGGCTTTAATTTAAGCCATGTCTGAGGGAAATCGGACTAAAAGAAAAGCTCCAGTGCATAGGGGTCTACAAAGCCAAATTCCTAATTTTTATCATCTTTCAAACACTGTCAAAATGAAAAGACCGAATCCATTTCAAATCAGGCAGGTTCTACACTTGAAGTTACAGAATCTCTCGGGGACAAAATATGTTATTTTTTAGAGGAAATTAGGCGATACGTATTTTGCGATTTGTGAAAAAAAAAAATTTTTACAGAGTTATGCGTATTTGAATTTTTGGCTTTGTTTTTCAAAAAAACCCCAATTTTTTCTTTAAACTCGTATTGGCATTCATTTTGTAACTTAAATTTTTTCAGCAAAAAATGTCAAAATTCGAATTTATGAAAAATAATTTCCTGATGATACAAATTGTTCAGTCCACGTAAAACTAACATGGATTTTTCCTCCTATGAACGCATATGTTTTTTTAATATTTTACAAAAATGGCGGGTATTTCCATTAGCCAGGAATGAAGACAATTTTTTGTTTATGAAAATTGCATTTTTTCATTTTTCTCGGAAATGGTACAAGATATCATAAATGCGTAAGAGAACTTTTTGTAGAACTTTTTTAGACATGCAAACTATTTCCTCAAAATTTTGTTGTATCTGTTGTTGTTTTCAAGAAAAATGCGAAAATTCGATATTATGAAAAAAAATTCTCCTGCCCACAAAAGTTATTTAGCCCGCATTAAACTCTCAAGGTATCCTCCTTATGATAGTGCAAATTCAACAAAAAATTGGCAAAAAATATAAGTGTGGGTTTTTTGAGAAAATCGACTTTTAACATTTTCAGACAAACTGCCGCGATTTGGTTAATTTTGAAGATTTTTTTCAATTTTTTCGCAGATTTCGAAAGAAGACGATAAACTCTACCAGAATCTAAAAAGAAATCGTAAATATCTCAATTAGGTCAAACGTTATACGAGTTTAAATAAAAAATTGGGGTTTTTTTGAAAAACAAAGCCAAAAATTCAAATACGCATAACTCTGCAAAAAAATTTTTTTTCACAAATCGCAAAAATACGTATCGCCTAATTTCCTCTAAAAAACAACATATTTTGTCCCCGAGAGATTCTGCAACTTCAAGTATAGAACCTGCCTGATTTGAAACTGATTTCAAATACACTAGGACTAGGACTGGTTAAAATCCTAACCAAATTTTAACACTCTAGCAGTGATGGATAAGTTACTTTTTAAGAGGAACTAGTTATAGTTACCGATTGAAAATTTTACTTTTTCTTGGTTGCATTTCCCAAAAAACTAACTATTGTTGCTTTTTTAGTTACTTTTGTAAAGTCGTAGAAAGTCGTAGATTAGTCATGATCCACATAATATTTCTAAAACAAGAAATGTTCTAGAAAATTTTGAATCTCAGTGTGGAAGAGAAATTTCAGCTGTCCTATTTTAGGCTTTAAATCTCTTTGGTGCTGGAAATTAATTATTTCTGTCTAAAAGTTTTCCATTAAATTTACCTAGTTACGACTTCCACTTCTAGAAGATTTATCATATTCTAAGACCAACAACAAATTTTTTAATAGACGCTGAATCTTCAACAAAATATATGAATTTTCAACTAAAAAAGATAAATTTCCAACCAAAACAGACATATCTTCAACAAAATACACGAATTTTCAAATAAAAAAGAAAGAAATATTCAACCAAATAGTTGAATCTTTAACTAAACAATATACGTTTTAAACCAAAAATGGAATGGTTGAATTGTGATTTGAAAAAAATTAATGTTAAACGGACAAAATGTCAATAAAATACTTAATTTTTCAACGAAAGAGATGAATTTTTGAGATGGCGAATTTTCAACACAAAAAAAAAAAATAATTGTATAATAATAGTTGTATCATAGTAATAGTTGACATTTGAACAAAAAATATTTTTATTTTAAATCAAAAACCATTACGTTCAACAAAAAAACCCAAAATTTTCAACAAAATAGTTGAATTCACAGTCAAGACAGAAAAAAAATTAAGCAGATTGTTGAAGTTTTCAACCAAAAATGGCAGAGTTGAATTTTCAATGAAAAAAATTAATTTTAAATTAAAAACAGTTTACTTCAACCAAAAAAATATTTTCAACAAAAAAGTTGAACTTTTATCCGAATGAATTGATTTTCTTCAAAAATCGTTCAAATAGGAACAAAATAATGAAATTTTCAACCGAATAATAAAATTTTTAACCAAAAAAGATGAATTTTCAATCAAAATGATAAGTAAAATAACTGGAATATTTAAATTTCCGGTTCAAAAAATTCATTATCAACCAAAGAAAAATAAATATTTAATTTTGAAATTATTTTTTTATTCCTTTCTGAGTATTTTCATAGATTTTAGAAAATTTCGAATATCAGGGTGGGAGAAAAATTTCACTTTTCTTATATTGGGCTATAAATTCATATGGCTATCTACCACCACAATTTAAATAATGAAAATGAAAAAGTAGTTGGGAAAGCAATGAAATTGAATGATTTTCGTAAAAAAGACTTATGAAATACATTTCAAAAGTAACTGAAAAAATGACGGTTTTTATAGTTACTGTTACTGAAAAAAATGTAACTAGTGACCAATTCGTTACTTACTCACAAAATCAATTTCCTTACCACAATCGTTACCAAAAAATAACTAATTACAGTAACTAATTAAAAGGAACGAGTAGCCTACGAATTAAAAAAAAATTGGGTCCAAAAAATTCGGAGAGAATATCTGCCTGAAGAAAAAGAGATTTCATTCAATGTGAAACCATCATTTTTTTGAATTTGAAAGAAGCTATGAGAAAAAAATACGGTCGAAAATACAAATTTTTCAATAAAAATTTTGCGTATACATTACATTTTTTTCATGGAAAATAATCTCTTCTCTCTTCAATAATACCATAAAGAATAATAATGCAATTTTTTGAAGTGTAACTGAATACTTTTGTTTGGACTTTCTTTCACGTACAACTGCCTTAAAAAGGAGCTAGAGAAAATTAAATAACGAATAAAGACACTAATCAATAATCTCCTTTTTTATGTTTGAAAAAATTGTGATTTTGTTGAAGCTTTACAGAAATTGATAACTGAATTAGACCAATCTGATATATTTACCATCTTTGAGACCAACGCTTTTTGGCCTGAATTGCTTATGCTTGTTGTATGAACATCCAAAATATTCTTTCTTGGTTGTTCCCTTGGAGCCGACGTGGTGAAATGTCGATGTGAAGCAAGTACCTGCAAATCAATTTAATGACCTTCATTAGCGATTATTTATTGATGCACAACATTTTAAGCAACACAAACACAACTAAGTACACAAATTATAATAGAAAATTACTAATTTGCATATAGTAAATAGTTTTTTGAAGGAATAAATACACTAAAAAATCAGCTGATTTTAGTATTGATCCATTTCTGAGCAGATGAAAAAAATTTAAATAATGTATTCTACTAGAAAGAAAGAATTTTTAACACATAGAATTGGAAATTATTGAATTTTAAATATTTACCATATATTTGAAAAGTATGCGATTTTAAATGTTTTTTCATTATTGAATTTTGAAAATCCACAATTGGAAATTTATTAATTTATTGTAAAAGTTTATAATTTAAAATGAATTAATTTTGAACGTTTTTTTAAATGTGTTGTTCAATTTTAAAGACTCACAATGAAAATTCTTCACTTTTTAAGATTTTCAATTGAAGACTTTTCAATATCTGATATGTATAATAGAAAGTGGTGTAATTTCGAATGCTTTTTTAAAGAAGTTTGATTTTGAGAATTTCCAATTGACATTTATTCAACTTTACAGATTTATACTTTGAACTGAGACATAGCTGAACATATTTGAAAAACGTGACGGTCTTTTGAGTAAAATATCAAAATTAAATTTAAATGACATTTTATCATATACTAATGAATTAAAAGTATATAGCTTAAATTTTCGAAAAATTGAAAGTTATTAGACTTACTCAGAGCAGTATCTTTATTTAGACCTGTAGTTGTTATTTCAGGAGCCTCTCGACATTCACTACTGAAAACAAAGTAGCCCAGAAAGACAAGAAGAAAAAAACGCATGGCTGATGTTTGAAGGTTTTTTAAAGCAATTGCTTTCAACATTTACATTACATTTGTAACTGAATATTTCCATAGCGTTTTTGCCTTATATACCACAAAAAGTACCATCACTTCTTCATGCAGATCTTGAAATATGACAATGATGATTACATTTGATAAGCACTGAATATAATACATGTGTGATGAGATTGGGAATACATATTAATAAAACCTTATTACTTTTCAGCAAAATGCATTGTTAATCATCAGTTATAGCAGTCATTTGAGAACAATAATTTTTTTGTATATTTTAAAATGACGAAAATATTTTTTTACTTATTCAATGTTCCACAAATTTGTAAAGGACAAATGGAACTATTCTTACCAAAAATATTTATTTTCCGAAACAATTTTCTCCCTATAAATTTTTAAAGTCAAATAAGAAGTCACATGTACCCAATTTTTTCTTTATTCTCATTTTTTGTTCTCTTTTCTCTGGGATGAAAAAGACGCATGATTGAGATTATGACAGGTGGAGGTTATTGTTTGATCTAGATAATTTTGTATACTTGCATTTATAAAATATTTTTTTGTTGTGATTGAAATGACTTTTCAATTCCAGCCACGTAATAATTTTCAGTTAAATTTTTTATTTTCTAAAACAATCCTTTTTTTAATGAATACGTAAATTCATTAACATAGATACGCCACTAAAAATAGAGAATACATGTACCTCTGTGAAAAATATTAATCACTGAGAAATTGTGGCTACCTGAAAAGGGTTAGGGATCTGATCTTCTTCACTCCAACTTGAAAAAATTTCGTTTTTCCTAATTATATTCACGGACATTTTTAAAGCCATATTCGTAATGAACGTGGTAAAATACGTTGATACACGAGTTTTAAAAAATTTCCAAAATTTATGAACTTGTTTTTAAAACATCCCTAATCTCTGCCAAAGTCAAAAGTTTGGTCATTTTTATGAAGTGTCTGGCTGTTCCGCATTTCGGAATAAGTAATCAAATATTTTCCATAAGTTTGGCTAGCCACATCCCAAATTTAAGGGTCACTAGTCCATATTCTCTTCCAGCTGCACCAATTTTTCGGAACGATGAGACGCAGTATGATTAGTAATTTTATTAATTTCTGTGTCAAAGTTCTATGCATCTTTCAATTTATAGCGGGAGAAAAGTATTTCATATCAGTATGAAACATTTTCTTTCTACTAATATCATTCAAAATAAGTGTAAAAATAATTATATTTGAGGTAACGAAGTGCGCTGTTATGCTATAATTATATTTTTTGCTTGATAAACTATTAGTGTTTTCGTTAGACGAGAAATTGATGAACGGTTACGGTGGTCCAAAAACGCATTAACATTTTTTGTTTATGCTGAACAGCAACGATCCTCCCATTCTGTGAGGTTCCCGAAGAAAGAAATTCTGTGTTTTTTTTCCTTCAAATCAGTCAATATAAACCCGTGCCCATGGCCCTTTCCAGTTAACATGGAATTTTCAATGGGAAAAGCTCAGTTTTCGAAAAATTAGAAAAACAAATATTTGTTATTGAATTATTATAAATTGAAGTTTAGTCACGTCTTAAGGCATGTTCAAGGGAAAATTTCCACTCAATAACTTTTGATTTTCATCCACCCAACCTCTTTTATTGTGTACGGAAAATACCCAACAGAATATAAAATAGCAGTGTTATGTAGAGATATCAAAAACGAATTTTTCAAAATTGTTTTGGCATAAATGAATCATTTTTGGTGAACCACAATTATTCAAGTATTCTTAATCTCTGTAGTTTGTGGAAATTTTGTGTTTTTATGATAAATCATACAGTTAACGAATTTTAAGTAAGTTTTTTTTTTCAAGTAAGAATTTTAGGTTTTTGTGAAAAAGAGTTTTCAATTATTCAACCAATTTTTTCTCAGTGAGTTATGTACAGTTTGATTTTAGCTTGATATGACATATTCTGGCCCTCTAGTTGAATAGTATTTTCGTGATACCCACTTTTTAAAATATTATTTTAAAACGCAAATTGAAATTCATAGAAACATTGTTAGAATAACCATACACTGAAGAGCTGGTGAACTCCACAGATTTTTGAAAGATTTTGTTTTTAAAACCATTTTTGTTGTTAAAAAAACATCCACACTTGAAAGAGCGGTCGATATAGAGGTGGTCTAAATATCGTCCCATTTCATGACAAAAAAAGCCTGGAATCTGATGTATTTCGGTGTTTGAAATCATTCCTTATACGGATTTCATCACTAAACTATGTACAATTGTATGGACCATTTGAAAATATGCATGCTTCTTTTCAAAGGCGAACAGGTATGCAGAAACTGAATCTATGACTTTCAAAGAACAATCGCTTGGAAGTTTAAACATTTTCGCATAATAATAATATCAAGAGCACATCCTACTCTTTAAATCTGGATAATGAACATGAATACCTATTACGTGATTGCTGAGCAATCATAATAAATATTCAATCGCGGAATGGAAATTTCTGTGAAGCTAAAAATAAGAGATTCGTCGCTTGCGTTAATTCTTATCAGATGCAACGTCAGATCCGAAAATCTAAAATTCCAGATTCCGTTTATTTATTTAAAACATTTTTGTCAGAATAATAAATTTAAATTTAAAATTTAAAGATATTTCGGGTTTCAATCGTGTGTGAAACTATGAATGTTGCCGACGTTTCTTGAACATTGCAGTTCACTTCTTCAGGGCTGACCTGAAACTGAAGTTTCAGGTAATGTTGTTCTTATATATGTATTCTCTACGATGCCTGTGATTGGCCAGAGCGCCCCATGGTGGGGACTGGTTGGACTTGATTGGCCAATCAAGTCTTTTTTAAAAAAACCCGGGAGGACGTTAAGCCAAATCGGATTGGTATTATATCCATTGTCCCTATTGATGTTATTAGGGTGTTTCAAGATTTCGATTGCTTCTCTATGTTTTCTTGGAAATTTATTGTACGTTTTGGCAATGACGGTTGTTTTGTCAAATAAAATACTATGTCCTGTTTCGATATGATGCTCAGCTACTGCTGATTGTATGAAATGTTTTAGCCTAACTATACTCTCATGTTCCTTTACACGTTGACTTACCGCCCTCCCGGTTCCTCCAATATATACTTTACCACAAGAACGAGGGATTTGATATACTCCCGGATCACTGAAAGGTTCCTTTTTATCTTTAGGGATGTTTAGAAGTTGTCCTATTTTTGCAGGTGGTTTAAATATAGATTGGATGTTGCGTTTGTTGAGAATTCTTCCTATTTGTTCCGTGATACCTTGAATGTAGGGTAGGATGGTGTTATTTTTCTCTCTCTTTCTTTAGTAGGTTGTGTTGACTTGTTTTCTTGAGTGTATTTTCTTATTGCTTTATTAATTTGTTTGTTTGTGTAATCGTTTTGTATTAGGATTTGTTTAACATTTTGTAATTCCTTTTGTGAGTTATCTTTATCTGTTATGGAGACAGCTTTGTATACAAGGGAATTGATGACCGATTGCTTTTGAGATGGGTGGTGGTGGGAGGAGGCATGCAGGTATCTGTTTGTATGCGTGGGTTTTCTGTAAACTTCATGTCTTAATGTGTTATCGGATCTTTTATAAACCAGTGCGTCCAAGAAAGGTTATTTTTCGTTTTGTTCAATTTCCATAGTGAACTGGATATTAGGGTGTATTTGATTGATGAAATCAAAAAAAATTTTTTAGTTCGTCTAGTCCATGTCTCCAGATGACAAAAGTGTCGTCTAAGTAACGGCACCAAAATTCCGGTTTAAGCTTGGATTTGTTAAAGATTTTAGTTTCTAAATTTTCCATAAAAATGTTGGCTATTACAGGTGAGATTGGAGATCCCATTGCTGCTACTGAGGTTTGTTCGTAGAATGGGTTATTGAAAGAGAAATAGGCATTAGTGAGACAGTGTTCTATTAAAGGTGTGAGATTGGAGGGGAAGTTTGTAAAGGATTTAATAATATCGATTGTATCAGAGATTGGTACTTTTGTAAAGGGAGATACTACGTCGAAACTTACTAGGATGTTTTGGGGTTTAATGTGAATCTGTTGTATTTTTCTGATGAAGTCAAAAGAGTTTTGGATGTGTGTGATAGAGTTTTCTGTGAAAGGCTTAAGTTTTTGGCGTGAACGCGTGCTAGGTTGTAAGTTGGAGAGTTTACTGCGCTGACGATCGGTCTCAGTGGGATGTTGTTTTTGTGAATTTTTGGAAGTCCGTAAAGGTTTGGAGAGATAGGATTAGTAGGTTTTAATTTAGATATTGTATCGCTGTCAAGATTTCAGTCTTTTTAGGAGGCTTTTTGTTTTTCATATATATTGTTTTTGTGGGGTCTTTTTTGAGCTGTTGATATGTATCGTCAGTAAGAAGGTCCATGATTTTGTTGTTATAGTCTTCTTTATTCATTATTACTGTCGTGTTGCCTTTGTCTGCGGGTGATATTATGATGTCTTTATTCTGATTGAGTTCTTTAATAGCTGTTTTTTCTTGTTTTGTTAAGTTTGAGGAAGGAAGTTGGGCTTCGCGTAAAATGTTGGCTGACCTACGTCGTATGTCATTTGCTTTTTTCGGGTGGAAGGGTGTATATTGTGGATTCCAAATTACTGATGAGTTCTTCTTTTGGGATTTTGGAGGGAGCGACTGCAAAATTATGTCTTTTAGATAAGGCTGAAATCATTTCATTGCTGAGATGATGGTTAGAGATGTTTTTACTGTATTGGTTAATGGTGCGTGCTTTACTGGAAGTAATTTGTCAAATTTTATTTTTTGTTTCTCAGTGCAAAAATCTTTAATCCGTTGGGATTGTTCAAATGATATGCGGTCCAATGTGGACCAAATGTCAAATCTGAGAGTGTTTGATGAAAAAAGGTGAAGTTTTAATAGTTTTTTGGAGGTAGTGTGTTAGTAAAATTTGGTATGTTGTATCCTTTCTTTTAAGAGAAGCAAACTTGTTTTATGTAGAATTGATTTGGATTTAGATGTTCCCAACTGGTTTTTTAACTGTAAGAATTTTGGGACGATGTTATTGTCCCTACACCGTTTTAAGAAAGCTAAAGATGTTAGTAGTTTAGCTTGAGAAGACCCGAGCTTACTAAAAGTGTTAGGTTTAGTAAGAAACCTCTCCCCGTAGAGTTCTTTAATAATATATTTAATACTTTCACGATGATTCATTATAATAAATTTAAAATTTAGAATTTAAAATTCAAAGATATTTCGGGTTTCAATCGTGTGCGAAATTATGAATGTTGCCGACGTTTCTCTACGATGCCTGTGATTGTCCAACCAGTCCCCACCATGGGGCGCTAGTGAACTGCAATGTTCACGAAACGTCGGCAACATTCATAGTTTCGCACACGTTTGAAACCCGAAATATCTTTAAATTTTGAATTCTAAATTTTAAATTTAAATTGATTATAATGAATTACCGTGAAAGTATTAAATATATTATTTTTGTTAGAATAGAATAAAATAGTTCCAATAAATTATTTCTTGCTTGTTAATAAAAAGCGAATAACTCTTAATAATATCATATTTAAAAGATAATAGTTAGATTTTCAAAATTCGGAAAGAACTTGCGTACAAAGAGGTATATTTGTGATCTGACGTTGCATTTGATAACAACGAGTGGAAGAGGCGAATTTCGTATTTTTAGCTTCGCAGAAATTTTCATTCCATGACTGAAATTTTTGTATGATTATTCAGTCATTTCGTAATATTAATTCATATTTCCGATCCAGATTTAGAGAGTATCAGGATTTGTTCTTCATCTTATGATTTTACAATTTTTCAGGTATAATTTAAAGTGAATCATTTATTTTCATATGGGCATAGAAAGTTTTGATATTCCACAGACACATTTCTTTTTATCTAATAAAGAATAATATCCTTTACAATGGATTTCCTTCCAAAAACATTCGGCTGAAGTTCGAGACGTCTGCGGTGGCGGTTGCACACTAATTTTTTCGAATTTTTAATTTTTCATATTTTTTGCATAACAATGTAGGATATTAATTAGAAAAAACATTTGCACTTTCAGTTTTTCGAATCACCTTCAGTGAATAAAATAAAAAATAAAAATCCATGGAGCGGACGGGGGTCAAATTGGACCGAAAGTGCCCCGAAAATGGTATAAACCCACTTAAACGGTCAATTTGAAGGTAAAATTTAAAATTTGTGCCAATTTCTGACTAGATATTATTACAGGTATCACCTTCAGTGAATAAAAACAACAAAAATTCAACATCCATGGAGCGGACGGGGTCAAATTGAACCAAGGGTGCCCCGAAAATGGTGTAAACTCACTTATACGGTCAATTTGGAGGTACAATTTAAAATTTGTGCCAATTTCTAGAGGGATGGATTTTTTGGAGATTTACAGATGAATAACTACAAAATAGAAGAAAAATACGGAGAAGCTGTAAATATACATTTTCTACCTTGAAAATCCAGGTTAAATTTGACGTTTCTGGACAAGAACTTGTATTATTGGATACTATATGGATGCTCAGATATTATATTACAAATTTGTCGTATCAAAGGGGTTTTGGGGTCGTCGAATTGGAATACAAAATAAAAATGTCAAAATTCAAAATAGTGGTACCAATATGGCGGACCAAAGTTGTATGACCGAGCTGATATGACTGAAAATTACTGTACGGGGCGTTTTCGGGTCGCTGATTTCAAATCTAAAGTCAAAATTTCAAAATTCGAAATGAAGGATACAATAACGATTTTCAATAAAGTCGCTTATATTCTCACAATGACATTCCGCCATATTGGATCCTTCATTTTGAATTTTGACTTCAGATTCGAAATCAGAGACCCGAAAACGCCCCTTGAAGTAATTTTCAGTCATATCGACTCGTTCTGACAATTTTCCTCCGCCATATTGGATCCGTCATTTCGACATTTGACGGGGGTCAAATCGTACGACATGTGCCCCGGAAATGGTATCAGCCTAAGTGTGACGGTTCCACACTAAATTTTTCGAATTTTTAATTTTCCATGTTTTTTCGCATAAGAATGTAGGATAGTGTTAAAAAAAAACATTTGCGCTTCCGGTTTTTCGAATTTCACAAAAAAATGAGAGCAAAAAAACAAATTTCTACACAAACCTACATTTTCTCCTGGAATTTAAAAATTGCGCCAATTTTAAACTGGATATCATTAAAGGTATTGCCTTCAGTAAATAAAATTCGAAAAAAATCAAATCCATGGAGCGGACGGGGGTCAAATCGTACGAAATGTGCCCCGGAAATAGTATCAGCCTAAGTGTGACGGTTCCATACTATTTTTTTCGAATTTTTAATTCTCAATTTTTCATATTTTTTTGCACAATAATGTAGGAAAGTGTTTCAAAAAACATTTGCACTTTCGGTTTTTCGAATTTAAATTCCAGCTTCAAATGGACCGTGTAAGTGGGTTTATACTATTTCCGGGGCACCTTTGCTCCAATTTGATCCCCGTCCGCTCCATGGATTTTGAATTTTTTTCAAATTTCATTTACTGAAGGTGATACCTTCAAATTTTAGATTCCAGGAGAAAACGTAGGTTTTTGTAATTTTGTGAAAATTTGTTTTTTCGCTCTCATTTTTTTTTTGCGAAATTCAAAAACCGAAAGTGCAAATGTTTTTTATGAACATTATCCTACAATGTTATGCAAAAAAACATGAAAAATTGAAATTTCGAAAAGATTAGTGTGGAACCGTCACCGCAGACGTCTCGAACGTCAGCTCAATTCCAAAAACATGATTATCGTTGTTTTAGAAAATTCTAATAATCTAATTCACATTTTGGGCCTTCTTTTACTTTTTTTTTCTTTTCGACGAAATCGCTTATTCTTATCATACGCCACGAAAAAGAACCTTGTAAGATAAAGACGGCAAACACAGGGATGTCGAATGGCAACTTTTTGGGTAACAATATTGTTCTTGAGATGAGGAGAAGAGACCCTGCAGCATATAAAAATATTCTTTTTTGTTCTAAGTGCATTTTTTATAATAATTGTTGCTAACAATAATTTGTGTGATTTTTAATATAGAACATGTGAAGATATTGCGATATTTTCATAAATCGTTTTATGCACATTACTGAAACCTTCTCAAAAAAAGTTAAATATTCTTTAAGCACTATTATTATGCTTTTTTGTTACTCACCACTAATATTGTTTTACTTAACAAAAAATGAGAGCAAGATGTTTTATTTTTTGAAAGAATTAAGTTTAAACCGCTGTACTGGGGCCTACCGATTGAAACTTTTAATTAATGTTTATTTTCGTAAAAATAATAAGTAGAAATAGTAAAATGATACCAGACGTTGAAGAGACAAAAATTCATCTCAATCAGACCAACAATACTACCCTCAATCTTAAAAAATTGTTCTCTATAGAATTTCGAAAATCACATTGTGCTCTTCTGAGAACATAAAATTTGTTTACCTCCCAATATCTGTTGAAGAAGAAATATAACTCTTAACATTCATGAACTGCATCATTCATCTCGAAAAATAATAACTTTTATGACTGACAGGGGGAAAAGTTAGTTCAAACAAATGCAAATTAGCTTACAAGTACTTGAAAAGTTCTGGTTATAATCATTCATGTTAAAAACTGATTTGGAGAGATCGTTTTCGGCATGACTTTTATATAAAACGGCTATTTTAGATTTTTTTGGGATTCAGAAAAAATATCGAGTCCACAAAATGTTAGCAATAATAGACATTGGAAAGGGGTAGAGGTGTAAACTACATCATTTTTGTGACAAATTACAGGGGTGTCTTCCCGAAATTTCACCAATTTTTTGTGGACTTCAAATTTTTTGAAATGGAGTTGCCGTAACGTGACTCGCCGCCGTTCGGCATGACGCAACAACCAAATCAGCAAAACCTTCCTATCAATTATGTTTAAACCTATTTCCAGTATTAAAAAAAAAACCAACCGTTCATAGTTGGCCACATCATAACATAGTGATGCATTTTAATATGTAATACTAACATGCTCACGATAATTGCATTTTTAGTCAAATTAAGATTTTAAAAGAAGTTTTAAAATTTTCATTATTTTTCTATGAACTCTTTTTATGTGTGCAGATTTATTCAATGAAAGATTTTAAAACCGCGTAACTAAAGTGAAACTTTGGAATAGAAGTTTATTGATTTTAGTGGTTTCAAAGGAATTTCATTTTTAAAGAACTCTAGTACTCTCAGAAGTCAGTCGTTTATTTAAAAATAGGGAAAGAATTTTTAAAAGAAAATTTTCAAAAGATTTTAAAAGAAGTTTTAAAATTTTCATTATTTTCCTATGAACTCTTTTTGTGTGTGCAAATTTATTCAATGAAAGATTTTATAACCGCGTAATTAAAGTGAAACTTTGGAATAGAAGTTTATTGATTTTAGTGGTTTCAAAGGAATTTCATTTTTAAAGAACTCTAGTACTCTCAGTAGTCAGTCGTCTATTTAAAAATAGGGAAAGAATTTTTAAAAGAAAATTTTCAAAAGATTTTAAAAGAAGTTTTAAAATTTTCATTATTTTTCTATGAACTCTTTTTATGTGTGCAGATTTATTCAATAAAAGATTTTAAAACCGCGTAACTAAAGTGAAACTTTGGAATA
>CAKNXH010001890.1:125188-138649 GCA_932178445.1 Andricus quercusramuli | reverse complement strand
TAAAAAATAATGCGAATATATCAATCCTACTAGGGGCTTGAGGCAATAAAAAGTTTCACTAAAATATTGAAAGTTCAAAAATGAAAAAATGAAGCATTTCATTAGACCAAAGATTCAAAAATGTTAGAGAGTTTCACAATATATGGCATTCAATTCGAAACGCCTCAAATTCCTAATATTTCAAGTAAAAATATTGAATTTCCAACAAAATAGTTGAATCTTCAATAAAATATTTAGATTTGCAACTGAGCAGATGAATTTTCAACTGAAATAATTAATCTTCAACCAAAAAATTAATTTTTAACAAAGAAGTTCATATTTTAGCTAAGTATAGTTGAAGTTTGAACCAACAAAAAAAATGAATTCTCAACGAAAAATGTAAAAGTTGATATTTACACAAAAAAGATTCTTATTTTAGGCCAGAAACAGTTGAATCCAACCAAAAAATACAACTTTGAGCCAAGTACTTTAACCATTACATTAAATCAAACTATATTTTGAGATGTAAAAAAATAAAAATTAGTCAAAGTAGGCGGAGCGCACCTACAACGAAGGGTTTCGTAGCCTATTAAAACGTTAATTAAGTCGTCTTAAACTATAAAAAATAATCCTTATTGAACCTCCTCCTTTAATGAAAACTTTAATTGTATTAATTTTTTATAACGTTACGTTCTTTTAACTTAAATGGTGAAATTAAATTTAAATCCGACTTTGTCACTATATATTGCTGTGAATTTAGTATACATAAGTTAATTGTTTTAAACAATAAATGTTACTTTACTTACTCAGAGCATCAGCTCTATTTAAACCTTTAGTTGGCAGCTCAGGTGCCTCTCGACATTCACTACAGAAAATGAAGTAGCACAAGAAGACGAAAATAATTAACGAACGCATAGCTGTTAACGTTAAAAGCTTTTTGAATTAGTTGCTTTTATGTTAAGTAACTGAATATTCCTTTGATTTTCATTCTTCATATATATACACAATGTACCCCCACTTTTATAAGAACATTGGAAAATGTAGCAATCAGAATTTCATCTCGCATACAGCGATACTTTCCTCATCCATTGAACAAATTCCATCGTCATATTTATGAGAAAAATATTTACAATACTCTAATACGTCTTCTGGGCACTCGATGATGATATTCAACCGAAGCAGCTTATATTATTTGTTTTTCCACATTTGATTGTTTAAAGTGAATAGTAAAAAATTCTGTGCCAATTTTGCCAATCCGTACGGGACAAATCTTTAAAATCCTTGATAACTTACTGACACACATTTCACAACCTCTGTTAGAGTATTGACATGAGCATGAGTGCAATTTAGCTAAATGCTGAAGATGTTTCTCACAGCTTAATTTTTTTAAACGACATTTTAAATCCAAGCATGCTTCATATTTTTTACGAAATAACGAAAATTTTCTTACAGGTATCGAAAACAGAAAAACCGAAGTGTTGAATCTAACGCTAATTTTAGGGTACCATTTCCCTACAACAAAAAATATTCTTTGTAATGTGAGTGGTACTATTACATAAGGTATCGTCTCCTTCGGACTTGGGGTACGAATCATCATCTATTGAAAATTGTTTTCACAGTTTTGCGGCAAAAATAATAAACGGTAGTTTCATACCCCAACTCCAAGCAAGATGGGACCACTTTCAATGCTGGTACTGATACCAAACATTATTTTTCAAGTACGTGGGACCAATCGCGGGACCTAATTTATGTACACTCGCTATATTTAGCAATTATCTTTTTGAATTTGTTTATTGGTCGAACAAAATATAATTAATCTGATACAATCTGAATCAAGTTTTTAATTCTCTTCGACCCTTCTCAATACGTGTTTCAAACTGAAATTATATTCCATTATCAGTTCATGTATCAATCCCAAATTCAATCCGAATGTATGCGAGGCTCACTTATCAATCCTACACCTTTCATACATCAGCACCAACTTCAATCCGAAACCATACCGAATCGATTTTTCAATCTATGCCTTCAATCCTTTTGAATCCATGGGACTTCTCCAATTCTACTAGAATCAATCCGACTGAATCCGACACCAGTTTGAATGAATAAGTGTGAATCTAAAAGCAATCTCATTGTATCACACATCAATCGGGGACGAACTTTCACTTTTTATCAATCCGATGCCCAATCCAAATGAATCCAAGACTCATCCCAAGCAGGTTTTGATATTTCCAATCCAATGCCAGTGAATCGGAAATCAATCCAAATCAAGCTTTCAATACTTTTCTTTCCATGCGTGAACATAAACTTGAATACTAACACACCTTCAATCCTTTTAAATCCCTGCGCCCAATCCGATGAATCCGAGGCTAATTCAGGAAATCTTCTTAATCCTTCTCAAATCTTGAACGAAAATTCACTTTAATCGAATTCAATTCAAATCAATCCGAACTCGCTTGTCAAGATGTTCAGAGTATGTATCATGGATATTAAAGACTTAATATCTGAAAATTTTAAATCTAAATAGGTAGATCGAAGTCCCATAGTTAAATTACAAATACATTAAGACTTGGTATCCAGATACTAACCGCTAGTATCCAGTTTTCTCCGTGTTGACAAGTATTTTTTGTTGAGTAGAATAATTTATGTACAAATTTATAAAAAGAGAAATTATTTTTATCTGAATTAACTCGAAGTAACATGAAATTACTTTACTTTTGAAGAAACTTCCAATTTTACTATGGTAATGTACTTTTTTTTATCTTCTCGACAATTTAAACAAGTATTTGAGATGAGAATTTTTTGTGTTTTTATTTCAAAGAAATATGATATATATGCTTTTAAACTTTGATATTGAATGAGAATTGAAAATTAAGAAAGAAATTAAATCAAGAATTTAGTAATGATATACGAATTTTGTGAAATTTACCAATATATTGAAAGCATTTGAGAATTGCAAGTGAAGCAATTTTCTCAAAATCTCCAACTTGACTTTCATCAACTTTTTGGATTCTTAGATGAAACGGATCTTCAAAAATAAAAAAATTCAGTTTCCATGCGAAAATTTTAAGGAAAATAAAAAATTTACAGAAACTTTATTTTTGAAAATACCTAAATTTGCTTTTATGGTACATATTTCGGAAACAAATTTTATGAATCATATAGCTTACGCAATGCTCAATTGCACAAGGTGTCTTACTTTTCTTGTAAAGAACACAAGATAGATAACGGACGAACATATAGATTTAATGTATTGTGTAACCGCACACAATAATGATAGTCTCTTTGTAAACATTTTATTCTGTGATTTGGATAATGTTACGACTTCCAAAATGTTCAGCGTTAAAAGTTTGAGATTGTTCAATTTCGATGAATTTATATAAAAAAATTTATTATAGAATGTTCCTAATTTAAAAAGATATAATTTTAAATTAGAAGTACTTCCTTCTTCCATGGTTCTAATTTCAGATTTAAGGATTCAACATTTTTAAGCTATAATTCAAAATGTCACACTTTCTCTAAGTTTTGTAATCAAACAAGATTGTTATTCGGGAAAAATTATGTTTTTATTGAACAAATGCCCCTGGTTAAACCATTTCTGGCCAACCAAGAAATTGTTACAGGTTACTGGTTGATAATTAATTAATATCTTAGAAAGACTGGCTGAAATATAGCGATTGAATGTATGTAGTATAAACATATTCTGACTAATGTCGTTCATACCGATGATTACATCCATTCTTGTCGTATTGTGCATTAAATTTAGATTATTGCACATTACAAACACTGGCGAATCAAAGCCAACCGCTGAATCTCAGGTTTTCTTTTTTTCGAAAAGATAGGATTTTTTTTAATCCTGTATTTTCCAAAGTAAGAAAGATAATCACCATTTCATTTTTGATTTCAATGGGGAGTTTCTCTTTCTTCCGATATCCGCAAAATAGTATTGAAAAGTTGAAAAATAACAGAACGGCGACTTTTTTTAATGATAAAACACACCTGATATGGAATTTACAACTAGTTTTTGATCATTTTGAAAAACATACAATTATATGTTTATTTCACCTAAAAATGTATTTATGACACGAATATCGTTGGAAACGAAAGAAGAATACTGGCAAAATCATTCAAAAAAGGCTTTGTATCATTTCTTTCAAATCATTAGGGAAACCCACCCTACAGTAGATAATGATTTACAGTAGATAATCTTAATTAACTGGAAAACTGACGAAAAATGTTCATTACTTTTGTTAGTATAACGTTTCAGCAAGGATACTATATCTTCTGACGAAGTTTCATTGGAATTTCATAATTAATTAATGAGTAAGAGCAAAAAATTTATTTTTAACCTGAAAAAAATTTCACATCTTCTTTATTCATACTTTTTAACGTAATGAAACATTTTTATGACATGTTTATAGATTATATTCAGAACTTGAAGTTTATTGAACAATATTTATTAATGCAAAGTGTTCTTCCTTTAATATTTATAAATATTTTAGGACTTTTTATTGTATATTACATTTTCCAACAGTAGATAATCGGAAAATTACAAAAAATGTCTCTGTCAAAATTGGCAGGTCTGTGACTGTCTCGCAATTGTTTTAAGTTAAAGATTGTGTTTGTTTGTTCCCTTTGATTCGTAAAGTTTTAAATTCAAATTATTGTAAATCATAAGCTGAGAAAATAGTGTAAATTATTAGTTATTAAAAAGCTCATAAATTTTAATTGCGTTTTAAGGATCCCTTCGGAAAAGATATAATTTTTAGGATTAAGCTATGTGAAAAAGCTACACTTTTCTGTCATCGCAGGTCAGGTTGAATTGTATTAAGATAAGACATCTCGTATCAATCGTATCAATCTTACGAAACATCAGAGATAAAAAAATGTCAATAATTGAAACTTTTACGTTTTTTGTGAACTAATCATAGTTTCAACTACTATTTACACAATAAATTGATTTTAATTGTAAGTATACTAATGATGAATCACAAGTATCCAGAATTGAGCATTCTGAATTGAGCAATCTTGACAAAGGTGTCAAAATCGTACCTTTGACCAGGTCTAATAAAAATGTTTAATACAGCTAATTAATTAATTTCGTGATATTTTTGTCCATAAGAATACTCAATTGAATATGTAAGCTTCATTTAACAATGATCATCTTTCTTTATTTTTGGAAACTGATGCTGTTAAATGTTGTTGAATTTTTTCATATATACTGTAGGGTGGTTTTCCCTAAATGAAAGTATTAATTTCAAAATCGTAAAAAATAGTTTTTTGAAAGAACAAACAGACTGAAAAGTCATCCTAGTTATCAGTGTTTGTAAATTCCTGAGAAAGATTACCACTGCAAAAATTAAATAATGTATTCGACGATAGGAATTTAAGAAGACAGAAGAATTTGTTGGGAATGAAATATAACTCTAAAGCAAACTAGCTGGGAACTCAATCTCGGGTTTTTCCACTTTGTTTGTATTTAAAAGTCAATTTTCCTCATTTGATGAGCACTTCGCTTCCTCATTATGAATAATAAGCTAATATATTTGCTTCATTATAGAGGGAGTCAAAATAAAAAACATAAATAGGCTAATTGAAATTTTTAGAATCAAGGAGGCTTTTCTATTCCGACATGAAGTTTGAATTATGTGAATGCAAAATTTTTTCCTTTTAAAACAGATTTTTCAATTATGTAAATAAACACAACTTTCTTACGTTCCTACGTTGTATAAATGCCTGAATATTTTGAAATTATATTTATTTTTTCTAAATATCTGAAATACTTCCGTCGTTCAGGTTCTAGCCTTCAACCAGGTTTCAAAATTTTAAGTGGGTTTTTCCCAAAACGATAAAATGTATCTTTCAAATCTAGGTAATAGAAATTCAGGAAGGAAAAAGTTTTCACGAAGGCCTAATTGGTTTTCAGTGGACCCTCCTAGGTAACCGCCTTCAAAATAGCCTCAGTGCAGCTCCTTAGGTTTAGTTAGAAGTTTCTCAAAATTTTAATCTGTCTCTTGACCATCATGCAGCGGCGTTGCCAGTTTTCCAATTTTCAAAAGCTTGTACCTGCAACCCCTGCCAAAGAGTCAGTGGGCTCAGAGTTGCGAATCGAACCGAACGAACTTTATTGTTGCTCTGTTAATCTTTAATTACGAATTTTCACGAGTCCAACTTTGAATATTTACCTTTTTATCATTGTACTTTTAGATGTCTTTTATAATAAACGTATTTTAAGGCATCTATCACTTTTATTGATTATACCCGAAATTTATATATTTTCACGAACTTTCTAAACTTTTTGAACTTTATGTACATAGGACGCGCTAAATTAATTGTGCAATCAAACACATAACTTTCTTACTCTTCAAAAAGATCCATCAATGCTATAGGTCAATCGATTTTTCTGGAATCAACAAATCTTTCCCATTCTTACAATAACTTTAAATTATGTAAATAAAAAAACTTTTACGGTCAAAAATTGATTTTTCAAATAATATAAATGAGCATAACTTCCTTAATTTTTAATAAAATGCATTCATTAATGTTATGTGTCAATCGATGAGTCTCGAACCAAGAAATCGAAGTCAAACAAAAAATATTATTCGGGCAGTTCTGAGATCACAGACAACCCCAATCCTCAAAAGTATGCCAAAATCTATGTAGTCTTCAGTTGCAACAAAAATGAGCTTTGCAGGCTCATTTTGAAAATGTAGGGAGAACTCTTCATTTTGAGACTGTTTCTTTCTCATTTTGAGTATCGTCGAGTGTCGGGCTGAATTGTCATTGACGTATTTTGTCTGCGTTGTTTATTACCCGAATATTCGAGATTGATATGAAGCGGGTTTTTGTCAAACGGATTGCCGTGAATCTTTATGTTTTTAGGCAATTTACATATTTTAATGAATATGCATTCCAGAAATATTGGATTTTATTCCCAAAATCATATATATTTCACATAGGTCCACTTCTAGTCCACTACTGAATTAACAATTTATCTGAACTAATCGAATTATTAATTTTCTATACTTATTTTTTAGTGCAGTCAAAGTAGGTTTTCTACTTGAACAAATTAGAGACACGGAAATATTTGTCATAAAATGTTTGAATAGACGTTTTTCTAAACAGTTGTTTGTTCTTAACAACAAAAGTAAAATCAAGTCATTTTCTCAACACGTTTGCTTGAATTGTTACTTTCGATTAAGAGATGGATATATGGTAAAGTATATAGAACTTTGTTTTTAGTTTATAAAATAAGCCCTTATTGAATATCCTTTGATAAATTGTTAAAAAGATATGAATTTGTTATTTAACATTGTACGTTTTTCAGTGGAGATAAAGCGATGATGAATTTTCATTGTTGATTTTCAAATTTTCAAATTGGATAGTTCAAAGTAATGAAAAATATATTTTTTTTGGATTTCAGAATCCAAACATGACAGAGGGGTGGAGGAGAAACATTTTTAAACATTCATTTTTTGTGAAAGAAAATCTGTTGAGTTCAATTTCGCTGAAATATCTAACAGATTGTGCATATTCAGGAAAAATTATGTTTAAGATATCAACACATTTTTTCGCAATGTTTATAACAAACCGTTCTAACCAAAAAGTTTTTTTTGCAACACATGCATGAAAATGGCCATATTCCGTGTCCATAAAGCGTACGGAAAATTGCAGATTCCTCTACTGTGAGAGTAGCGTGCGGGAATGTAATATTCTCGCACTTGTGCGGGAATATTCCCGCACTGAATCATTTACGAGCGCTTATCTTTAGTTCGAGAATTAATATTCACACGGCATGTGAAACAATTACGCGGCGTTTCCCGGGCAACTCAACTGATCACATTTGTTTTCATGACGCTCATAAAAAGCTGTCAAATATCCGACCAGTCGATATGAATATAGGTGCACCCTCAACACTGTGAACACGTTACTCAATGTTTTTTTTTTTTAAGTTTAAGTTTAATGTAATAACATTGTGACTCAATATTTGGTGGTTTTCTCTTAGTCAGGGGGCTTCGCCCCCCGAACCCCTCCAAAGGGGCTTTGCCCCCTGCACCCCCACCAGGGCTGCGCCCTGGACCCCCCGCCCCCGCGCCGACGACCTCCATATCGTATTTTTCATTGCATTTTCATGCATTTTTTGCAAAAAAATATCGTGTGAGACATGTGCTGGAAGACATTTCACTCGTGTGAAATTTGTACCACTCTTGGAATGTTCAACTTCACGCACTTGTAACACAATGTACTATTCCATACTTGAAGCTGCCAGCAGAGTTTTGTGAAATTGTTTATAAAATGTGTTCAAATAATATTTTTCGTAACAAATATATTGCAGGTAGGATTTTAGAAAAAATAATAATTGAAATCCACCTTCCTGAATGGTTATACAATATTTTTTCAGATTTTTCTGGCAGCTGTAAGTATGGAAAGGAAATTATTGTTCCAGGCCTCAGACTCATTGTAGAAATTAAAAAAATATGTTTAAAATATTGTCACAAATTTCAAGAAATAGGGTTCATTTGTCTTTTTTCATTTCATTTCGTCTCAAAAATCGAACCACTTCTCATTAGGTGTGAAATGACAGGTTAGTGTCATTAGCGTCAAAATGACATCGAACGATTTCGAAAGAGAAATTAAAAAAATTGAAAAAAAACCTGCAGCAGCTGATCATCTTCAGGAGGGCTAACATGAAGATTATTGAAAAATATGCCAATCACTTTTTACCTTGTTTATTACAATAGTTAATATAAATTAAATGAAATTGTTCATGAAGTAATCTCGTATGATACGAGATGATCGTTTTAGCGATGCGTTGTGAGACAAGAATTTGTTTTCAGAACAATTGAGCGTCTTTCTCGTATATTGGAAGTTCACGCTATTTTGATCGTTGTGCATCTCTACACCAAACTTTGCATGCGCACTCCTACATGTTTATATGGTGGCTAGTCCATTATAATTTTAAGGTCGTCAAAAATTATTATTTTTCTCAATTCTGCTCAAACAATCAGAAGGCAAAATATATTATTTATTAGCGCATGAATGAATAATGGCTCACCGTACGAGAAAATATAAATGAACAAATTTCTAAAAAATCTAGTTTCTTAATCAGGTACGAGTGGAGTACGTATCAACTTGAGTGGTTGAAGAAGTATATTTTAGTTTTTAAGCTTCTTTGTTCTCTGAATCAAAATTGGTGAACAAATTTTATCTAGGTTTGAATGTAATAATTTTAAAAAGTTATGGACATGGAAAACATGAAAAAAAGAAATGTTTAATAAAACGACGCGATGGTTCAACATTTTATCTCTATTGAAACAGTAAGAAGGCCATATTGAGGAATTGATAACGTGAAATCCGTTTTCGATATTCAAAATTTTGTTGGTAAAAAAATTTGTGAATATTATTTGTCTTGAATAAGCATCAACTTGAATAAGTATGAACAATGAACATGAGTGCCTAAAGAAGGTTATTTTTATTGCATAGCCTTTTTTCTTATGCAAAATATACTTTAAGGTCCCTCTAAATCGAAATTGGTAACATCTAACTAATTATTAGTGAAATTTTACAGATTCGATTAGGGAAATATGAGCCACCAAAAGTTAGTGGAAAATCATTTATTCGATTTTTTTTTTTTTTTTTATACCATTAAGCCGTTTTTCCCTTTCGGCGAGCCTCTAGGTGTAGGTGTGACACTATCCGATTCGGGTAGTGTTTCTAGGTGGATAGTTTCTTGTAGTCCTATTTAATAAATCTCTTCCAGAAAAAATCTCGAAATCTCTCGAAATCTATCGAAATATCTCGAAATCTCTCGAATTATCTCGAAATCTATCGAAATATCTCGAAAACCTTTCATAATAATTCCTTTTAATGTTATTTGCACTCTACAAGGAAAATGTAAACGTTATCGAAATATCCGTACATTTTATCCTTAATATAAAATCTCTAAACGATATTGTTGATTTCGATTGTGATGATTATATCATTTTCGCCTGCTACGCACGAGGCATCAGTGTGTTAGAAAGTGATGGAACGTCTCATGATTTTTCGTTCTTCAGTTGAAGTCATTGATCCTAACGAAGCTGCGTTGATCTGCGCTTGCTTGGATTATAGTGACGTTCATTGGCTACAGTTGGCATCTGCATTTGAATTTTAAATACGTACTCGAACTAGAGCCAATGAGTGCCATTCAGTCGAAGCATGCGCATGTCTTTCGGGATCACTGTTGAAAATAGTAATTTAGTAATGTGATCCGCTATACAATATGGGGTCGTGCATAAATTACGTAACGCAATTTCCCGACAATCTTGACCCCCCCCCCCCCCCCTTAGTAACGTTTTTTCCGACTTTTCCCTGTAGTTTTTCACCGTTATGTAACACTAAGCTAGACCCCCCCTCCCCCAGAAAGTGTTATGTAATTTATGCACGAGCCCTATGATGAATCATGAAAGAAATCAAGTTGGTCAGTAAGGAGAATAGTATAGGCTATAGCGTCATGGCGTGTTTCTGTTCCTGTGTTAAATGGAGACAGAGATAGCAAGAGATGGGATCAGTGTTGCCAACTCTTGCACTGTAAAGTCTGTCGAAGGCGAAATACGTGAAATGAACCATAACCTCAGCTGTTATGGTAGTCTGTTTTTAAACTTTGTACGCAAAACAAGAAATTGTCAAATTAATCATGTTTACGCTCGATAACAGTGATTTCTATTATAATTTAATTACAGTTATAATATTAAATATCATTTCTGAAACTCGTGTACGTTTCTGTTCTACTGTCAACTTTCTATAGGATTAGAATCTCCATTTCCGTATAGTGACATATTCGAATAATTATTTTTTTCGGTTTGAATAGAACAATGTCGAGATCTGTGTATGTCTTCCGATCGAAGATTTTATAATTTAAAAAGATGTTAAAATTAAGCATTTTTACGCTCTTAAGAGACTATCCTATTGAAATAAATCACCGATACTTAAAGGAATTGATTTTGATAATTTGAAAGGATTTCAAACAAGTTGAAAGAATATAGGGCATTTGTTGTAATCCAGGGAATTTTAAAGAATTTTAAACAATTGCAAGGAATTTCAGCAGATTTCGAAGAATTTGAAATATTTTGAGATATTATGAAAGATTTTACGGTGCTTTCAACTGATTTCTAAAGTTTTCAGATTGATATATGTTGTAGGAAAATATTTGAAAGAATTTCAGAAGATTTCAATGAATTTGTTATTTATTGTAATGATTTGAGAGAACTTTAGAAGACTAGGCATATTTTAGGGCATTTGAAAAGAATCCAAGATATTTGAAATGCCAAAAGATTTTAAAGGGTTTGAAATATTTTAGGATATTTTAACAGATTTCAAGGAATTTACAACTGATTTCAGTAATTTTATTGATTCAAAAGGATTTGAAATATTTTAGAGTATATTAGAAGATTACAATGTATTTTCAGAAGCTTTAAAATATTTCGAGTAATTTCAAAATATTTAAACTAAATCTTTAGGAAATTTCAAAAGACTGCAAGGAATTTTCAAGTGTTCTAAAAAGTTTAAAGTGATTTAAAAGAACTTGAAATAACTTAGGGAATTTTGCAGGTATTTGTTTCAACAATTTCGAAGGATTTTAACGGATTAGGAGAGTTTTAGATAATTAAAAAAAAAATAAAAGGCATTTTCAAAAGATTTACATAATTTATAGAAGTTTAAAAAATTGTTAGAGGATTTGAAAACTTTTAGAGAATTTCAAAATGTTCCAAGAAATTTTCAATTTATTTCAGCAATTTCATTGATTTCAGAAAATTTGATTCACATAATTTAAAGGAGTTTAAAAAATGTTTGGAGCATTTGAAAACTTGTAGAGTAATTTAAAATATTCCAAGGAATTTTCAATTTATTTCAGTAATCTAATTGATTTCAGGAAATTTGATATATTTCAGAGTATTAAAAATTGAATGATTGGAAATATTACAGGGTTTTTTGGAATAATCTAAGGCATTTTCAAGAGACTTAAATAACATCAATAGATTTCGAAAGATTTTGAAGGATTCGCAATGTTTTAGGGTATTCCAATAGATTCTAAGGAATTTTCAATTGATTTCAGTAATTTAATTGGATTTCGTAGGATTCAAAGAATATCAAGTAATTTTTAAATTTTTCAACTGATTATATATTTCAGGAAAAGATTTAAGAGAATTTCAGAAGATTCCAAAGAATTTGTTGTTATTTAAATAATTTGAAGAAATTTCAAGGGACTGGGCATATTGCAGTGTATTTAAAAAAAATACAAGGTATTTTGAAGAGATGTCAATAATTTCAAGGAATTTAAACAGATTTTAAAGGGCTTAAAATATTTAAAGGATTTTTAGAGGATTTCAAGGAATGTTGTATTTATTTCAATAATTTGAAGAAATTTTTAAAGATTAGAAATATTTTAGGGCATTTCAAAAGAATTCAATGTATTTTCAAGAGATTTCAACAATTCGAAGGAATTTCTACAAAATTAATGGATTTGAAGACTCTTAGAGTTTTCTTTAAGATTCCAAGGATTTTTCATTTGATTTCAATAATTTAATTGATTTCAGAGGATTTGGAATATTCTAGAGTAATTTAAAAGATTATAAGGCATTTTCGAAAGCTTTGAAATGTCTTTAGTGATTTTTAAAGTTTTAATGGCCTTGAAATATTTTGGGGAATTTCTAATGACTCCAATGATTTTTCTTTATTTGAATAATTTGAACTAATTTCAAAGTATTTGAAATATTTTAGGCTGTTTTTAGAAATTTTTATTTGATTTTAAAGAGATGAACAAAGTTTCTAGAATCCGCCTAAAATATTTCAAATACTTTGAAATTATTTCAAATGATTTTAAATATTTTAGAGTATTTTAAAATATTTCAAGGCATTCAAAAAAAAATGTCAAGTTTCAAGGAATTTAAAAAAAGTTTCAAGAATTTAAAAATCATTAGACTATTCTAAAAGATTTCAAGGAATTATTAATGAACTTTAATAATTCAATTCATTTCCGAGGACTGGAAATATTTTTGTGTATTCTAGAAGACTTCAATTGTAAAGGATTTGAGAACTTCTAGAGTATTTTAAATGATGCCAAGACATTCCCGAAAGCTTAAAAGAGCTGCAAGTGATTTTTCAAGAATCGTAGGATTTTTTTTTTATTTCAATAATTTGAAAGAATTTCAAAAGAAAAGAAATATTTTAGGGTGTTTTTAAAAATTGCAAGGGATGATGAAGAGCTTTGAAAAAATTCTAGGAATTCCAAAATATTTTCAAGGATTTCAAATATCTTAGGGTATTTCGCAAGATCTTAAAAATTTTTTAATTGGTTTCAGTAATTTAATGTTACTCATAGGATTTGAATTATTTTATGGTATTTAAAAAAATTCTAAGAAATTTTCAAGAGCTTTAAAATGTTTCGATTGATTTCAAAAGATTTAAAAGTATTTGAAATCTTTAACAATATTTCACAAAATTATT